>CM038146.1:406770040-407109353 GCA_021437245.1 Aegilops speltoides | reverse complement strand
AAAGCTCTGCTGAGATCTCTGCTGCATCCACCACCACGCCGTCATGCTGCTGGATCTCCGTCAACCTCTCCTTCCCCCTTGCTGGATCAAGAAGGAGGAGACGTCTTCCTCAACAGTACGTGTGTTGAATGCGGAGGTGTTATCCGTTCAGCACTAGGATCATCGGTGATTTGGATCACGACGAGTACGACTCCCTCAACCCCGTTCTCTTGAACGCTTCCGCACGCGATCTAAAAGGGTATGTAGATGCACTCCCCTCTCTCGTTGCTAGATGACCCCATAGATTGATCTTGGTGAACGTAGGAATTTTTTTATTTTATGCAACGTTCCCCAACAGTGGCATCATGAGCTAGGTCTATGCGTAGTTACTATGCACGAGTAGAACACAAAGCAGTTGTGGGCGTAGATGTTGTTAATTTTCTTGCCACTACTAGTCTTATCTTGCTTCGGCGGCATCGTGGGATGAAGCGGCCCGGACCAACCTTACACATACGCTTACGTGAGACAGGTTCCACCGACTGACGTGCACTAGTTGCATAAGGTGGCTAGCGGATGTCTGTCTCTCCCACTTTAGTTGGAGCGGATTCGATGAAAAGGGTCCTTATGAAGGGTAAATAGAAATTGGCACATCACGTTGTGGTTTTACGTAGGTAAGAAACGTTCTTGCTAGAACACCTATAGAAGCCACGTAAAAACTTGCAACAACAATTAGAGGACGTCTAACTTGTTTTTGCAGCAAGTGTTTTGTGATGTGATATGGCCAAAGGATGTGATGAATGATATATGTGATGTATGAGATGATCATGTTCTTGTAATAGGAATCACGACTTGCATGTCGATGAGTATGACAACCGGCAGGAGCCATAGGAGTTGTCTTTATTTTTTGTATGACCTGCGTGTCATTGAAGAACGCCATGTAAATTACTTCACTTTATTGCTAAACGCGTTAGCCATAGAAGTAGAAGTAGTCGTTGGCGTGACAACTTCATGAAGACACGATGATGGAGATCATGTTATCGTGACGAAGATGATCATGGCGCCCCGAAGATGGAGATCAAAGGAGCAATATGATATTGGCCATATCATGTCACTATTTGATTGCATGTGATGTTTATCATGTTTTACATCTTATTTGCTTAGAACGACGGTAGCTTAAATAAGATGATCCCTCGAAATAATTTCAAGAAAAGTGTTCCCCTAAGCGTGCACCGTTGCGAAGGTTCGTTGTTTCAAGCACCACGTGATGATCGGTGTGATAGATCCTAACGTTCAATACAACGGGTGTAAGCCAGATTTACACACGCAATACACTTAGGTTGACTTGACGAGCCTAGCATGTACAGACATGGCCTCGGAACACGGAAGACCGAAAGGTCGAGCATGAGTCGTATAGAAGATACGATCAACATGAAGATGCTCACCGATGTTAACTAGTCCATCTCACGTGATGATCGGACACGGCCTAGTTGGCTCGGATCATGTTTCACTTAGATGACTAGAGGGATGTCTGTCTAAGTGGGAGTTCATTGAATAATTTGATTAGATGAACTTAATTATCCTAAACTTAGTCCAAAACCTTTGCAAAATGTCTTGTAGATCAAATGGCCAACGCTCATGTCGACCTTAACTTCAACGCATTCCTAGAGAAAACCAAGCTGAAAGATGATGGCAGCAACTATACAGACTGGATCCGGAACCTGAGGATCATCCTCATAGCTGCCAAGAAAGATTATGTCCTAGAAGCGCCGCTAGGTGAAGCAAAAATCCCAGAGAACCAAGACGTTATGAACGCTTGGCAGTCTCGTGCTGATGATTACTCCCTCGTTCAGTGCGGCATTCTTTACAGCTTACAACCGGGGCTCCAAAAGCGTTTTGAGCAACACGGAGCATATGAGATGTTCGAGGAGCTGAAAATGGTTTTCCAAGCTCATGCCCGGGTCGAGAGATATGAAGTCTCCGACAAGTTCTTCAGTTGTAAGATGGACGAAAATAGTTACATTAGTGAGCACATACTCAAGATGTCCAGGTTGCACAACCGCTTGACTCACTGGGAGTTAATCTCCGGATGACGCCAGAATTGATGTGAGAATCCTCCAATACTCCCACCAAGCTACAAGAGCTTTGTGATGAACTTCAATATGCAGGGATGGAAAAGACCATTCCTGAGGTATATTCAATGCTGAAATCAGCAGAGGTAGAGATCAAAAAGGAATATCAAGTGTTGATGGTGAATAAAACCACTAAGTTCAAGAAAGGCAACGGTAAGAAGAACTTCAAGAAGGACGGAAAGGGAGTTGTCGCGCACGGTAAGCCAGTTTCCGGCAAGAAGTCAAACAATGGACCCAAGCCTGAGACTGAGTGCTTTTATTGCAAGGGAAGTGGTCACTGGAAGCGGAACTGCCCCAAGTACTTAGCGGACAAGAAGGCCGGCAAAACCAAAGGTATATGTGATATACATGTAATTGATGTGTACCTTACCAGTGCTCATAGTAGCTCCTGGGTATTTGATACCGGTGCGGTTTCTCATATTTGTAACTCAAAGCAGGAGCTATGAAATAAGCGGAGACTGGCGAAGGACAAGGTGACGATGCACGTCGGGAATGGTTCCAAGGTTGATGTGATCGCCGTCGGCACGCTACCTCTACATTTACCTACGGGATTACTTTTAAACCTCAATAATTGTTATTTAGTACCAGCTTTGAGCATGAACATTGTATCAGGATCTCGTTTAATTCGAGATGGCTACTCATTTAAACCGAGAATAATGGTTGTTCTATTTATATGAGTGATATGTTTTATGGTCATGCCCACTGGTGAATGGTTTATTCTTAATGAATCTCGAGCGTAATGTTACACATATTCATAGTGTGAATACCAAAAGATGTAAAGTTGATAACGATAGTCCCACATACTGTCGTGACCGCCGCCTTGGTCACATTGGTGTCAAGCGCATGAAGAAGCTCCATGCCGATGGACTTTTAGAGTCTCTAGATTATGAATCGTTTGACACATGCGAACCATGCCTCATGGGCAAAATGACCAAGACTCCGTTCTCCAGAACAATGGAACGAGCAACCAACTTATTGGAAATCATACATACTGATGTGTGCGGTCCAATGAGCGTTGAGGCTCGCGAAGGATATCGTTATGTTCTCACTCTCACTGATGACTTAAGTAGATATGGGTATGTCTACTTGATGAAACACAAGTCTGAGACCTTTGAAAAGTTCAAGGAATTTCAGAATGAGGTAGAGAATCAACGTGACTGAAAGATAAAGTTCTTACGACCAGATCGTGGGGGAGAATATTTAAGTCACGAATTTGGCACGCACTTAAGGAAATGTGGAATCGTTTCACAACTCACGCCATGTGGAACACCTCAGCGAAATGGTGTGTCCGAACGTCGTAATCGCACTCTATTGGATATGGTGCGATCTATGATGTCACTTACCGATTTACCGCTATCATTTTGGGGATACGCTCTAGAGACAGCTACATTCACTTTAAATAGGGCACCGTCTAAATCCATTGAGATGACACCGTATGAATTATGGTTTGGGAAGAAACCTAAGCTGTCGTTTCTAAAAGTTTGGGGATGCGATGCTTATGTCAAGAAACTTCAACCTGAGAAGCTCGAACCCAAGTTGGAAAAATGCGTCTTCATAGGATACCCTAAGGAAACCATTGGGTATACCTTCTACTTAAGATCCGAGGGCAAGATCTTTGTTGCCAAGAACGGGTCCTTTCTGCAGAAAGAGTTTCTCTCGAAAGAATTAAGTGGGAGGAAAGTAGAGCTTGATGAAGTACTACCTCTTGAAACGGTGAGTAGCGCAACTCAAGAAGATGTTACTGTGATGCCTGCACCAAAAAGAGAGGAGGTTAATGATGATGATCAAGATACTTCGGATCAAGATCCTACTGAACTTCGAAGGTCCACAAGGACACGTTCCGCACCAGAGTGGTACGGCAACCCTGTCTTGGAAATCATGTTGTTAGACAACGGTGAACCTTCAAACTATGAAGAAGCGATGGCGGGCCTAGATTCCAACAAATGGCTTGAAGCCATGCAATCCGAGATAGGATCCATGTATGAAAACAAAGTGTGTACTTTGACAGACTTGCCCGATGATCAGCGAGCAATAGAAAACAAATGGATCTTTAAGAAGAAGACGGACGCGGATGGTAATGTTACCATATATAAAGCTCGACTTGTCGCTAAGGGTTATCGACAAGTTCAAGGGATTGACTACGATGAGACATTCTCTCCCGTAGCGAAGCTGAAGTCCGTCCGAATCATGTTGGCAATTGCCACATACTATGATTATGAGATATGGCAAATGGACGTCAAAACGGCATTCCTTAACGGTCACCTTAAGGAAGAACTGTATATGATGCAGCCGGAAGGTTTTGTCGACCCTAAGAATGCTAACAAGGTATGCAAGCTCCAGCGCTCCATCTATGGGCTGGTGCAAGCATCTCGGAGTTGGAACATTCGCTTTAATGAAATGATCAAAGTGTTTGGGTTTATGCAGACTTATGGAGAAGCCTGTGTTTACAAGAAAGTGAGTGGGAGCTCTGTAGCATTTCTCATATTATATGTGGATGACATACTTTTGATGGGAAATGATATGGAACTTTTGGACAGCATAAAGGCCTACTTGAATAAGTGTTTTTCAATGAAGGACCTTGGAGAAGCTGCTTACATATTAGGCATCAAGATCTATAGAGATAGATCGAGACGCCTCATAGGTCTTTCACAAAGCACATACCTTGATAAGATATTGAAGAAGTTCAATATGGATCAGTCCAAGAAGGGGTTCTTGCCTGTGTTGCAAGGTGTGAAATTGAGCTCGGCTCAATGCCCGACTACGGCAGAAGATAGAAAAAAGATGAGTGCCATCCCCTATGCCTAAGCCATAGGGTCTATCATGTATGCCATGACCTGTACCAGACCTAATATAAACCTTGCCGTAAGTTTGGTAGGAAGGTACCAAAGTAATCCCGGCATGGAACACTGGACAACGGTCAAGAACATCCTTAAGTACATGAAAAGGACTAAGGATATGTTTCTCGCATATGGAGGTGACGAAGAGCTCGTCGTAAAGGGTTACGTCGACGCTAGCTTCGACACAGATCTGGATGACTCTAAGTCACAAACCGGATATGTGTATATTTTGAATGGTGGGGCGATGGCTGGTGCGATTTGCAAGCGAGCGTCGTGGCGGGATCTACATGTGAAGCGGAGTACATGGCAGCCTCGGAGGCAGCGCATGAAGCTATCTGGGCGAAGGAGTTCATCACCGACCTAGGAGTCATACCCAATACGTCGGGGCCGATCACACTCTTTTGTGACAACACTGGAGCTATTGCACTTGCCAAGGAGCTCAGGTTTCACAAGAAGACCAGGCACATCAAGTGTCGCTTCAACTCCATTCGTGAAAATGTTCAAGATGGAGACATAGATATTTGTAAAGTACATACGGACCTGAATGTAGCAGATCTGTTGACTAAACCTCTCCCTAGAGCAAAACATGATCAACACCAGAACACAATGAGTGTTCGATACATCACAATGTAACTAGATTATTGACTCTAGTGCAAGAGGGAGACTGTTGGAAATATGCCCTAGAGGCAATAATAAAATGGTTATTATTATATTTCTTTGTTCATGGTAATTGTCTATTGTTCATGCTATAATTGTATTATCCGGAAAACGTAATACATGTGTGAATACATAGACCACAAAGAGTCCCTAGTGAGCCTCTAGTTGACTAGCTCGTTGATCAACAGATAGTCATGGTTTCCTGACTATGGACATTGGATGTCATTGATAACGGGATCACATCATTAGGAGAATGATGTGATGGACAAGACCCAATCCTAAGCATAGCACAAAGATCGTGTAGTTCATTTTGCTAGAGCTTTTCCAAATGTCAAGTATCATTTCCTTAGACCATGAGATTGTGCAACTCCCGGATACCGTAGGAGTGCTTTGGGTGTGCCAAACGTCACAACGTAATCTGGGTGACTATAAAGGTACACTACGGGTATCTCCGAAAGTGTCATTGGGTTGGTACGAATCAAGACTGGATTTGTCACTCCGTATGATGGAGAGGTATCTCGGGCCCACTCGGTAACACATCATCATAATGAGCTCAATGTGACCAAGTGTCCGTCACGGATCATGCATTACGGATGCGAGTAAAGTGACTTGCCGGTAACGAGATTGAACGAGGTATTGGGATACCTACGATCGAGTCTCGGGCAAGTAACGTACCGATTGACAAAGGGAATTGCATACGGGATTGATTGAATCCTCGACATCGTGGTCCATCTGATGAGATCATCGAGGAGCATGTGGCAGCCAACATGTGTATCCAGATCCCGCTGTTGGTTATTGACCGGAGAGGCGTCTCGGTCATGTCTGCATGTCTCCCGAACCCGTAGGGTCTACACACTTAAGGTTCGGTGATGCTAGGGTTGTAGAGATATGAGTATGCAGTAGCCCGAAAGTTGTTCGGAGTCCCAGATGAGATCCGGACGTCACGAGGAGTTCCGAAATGGTTCGGAGGTGAAGAATTATATATAGGAAGTGCAGTTTCGGCCATCGGGAAAGTTTCGAGGGTCACCAATATTCTACCGGGACCACCGAAAGGGTCCCAGGGGTCCACCGGGTGGGGCCACCTATCCCGGAGGGCCCCGTGGGCTGAAGTGTGGAGGGGAACCAGCCCCTGGTGGGCTGGTGCGCCCCCCTTGGCCCCCCCTGCGCCTAGGGTTGGAAACCCTAGGGTGGGGTCGCGCCTCCACTTGCCTTGAGGGGCAAGCCACCCCCTTGGCCGCCGCCCCCCCTTGGAGATCTCATCTCCTAGGGCCGCCGCCCCCCCAGGGGGCCTATATAAAGAGGGGGATGGAGGGCAGCCGCACCCATGCTCTTGGCTCCTCCCTCTCCCCTTGCTACACCTCTCCCTCTCGTAAAAGCTCGGCGAAGCTCTGCTGAGATCTCTGCTGCATCCACCACCACGCCGTCGTGCTGCTAGATCTCCGTCAACCTCTCCTTCCCCCTTGCTGGATCAAGAAGGAGGAGACGTCTTCCTCAACCGTACGTGAGTTGAACGTGGAGGTGCTGTCCGTTCAGCACTAGGAACATCGGTGATTTGGATCACGACGAGTACGACTCCCTCAACCCCGTTCTCTTGAACGCTTCCGCACGCGATCTACAAGGGTATGTATATGCACTCCCCTCTCTCGTTGCTAGATGACTCCATAGATTGATCTTGGTGAACGTAGGAAAATTTTTATTTTATGCAACGTTCCCCAACACCAGGTCGGCAGCCTGGGCTAGCAGGGTGGATGTCGTTTGAGTTTCTGTTTGTGTTTCATCCATAGTCGGATGGTGCTCTTATGTAAGTTGATGTTGTATTCGTGTGGCATTGCATGCCTTTTGTATGTATCCCCATCTATTATGTAATGTTGATGTAATGATATCCACCTTGCAAAAGCGTATCAATATGCGGTTCTATCCTTGGTGGACCTTCGAGTCTCTTCAGGATAGTATCGCATATTGGGCGTGACACGTCCCAGGCTGTATGTGTGTTGAATGCGGAGGCGGCGTCCAGTCGACGCTTGGACCGGATCTTCCACAATTTGAATCGCCGCGAGTACGACTCCATCAACCGCGTTCTTGTAATGCAGCCGCTTAGCGATCTTCAAGGGTATGAAGATGCACTCCCTCTCTCTCATTGCTAGCATCTCCTATATTGATCTTGGTGACTTGTAGGATTTTTTTTGAATTATTACTATGTTCTCCAACACCTGCTATAACTCTGGCTTGGACGCGGGATTAAATGCAACCGTTCACGACTGTGTGAATAAGCCGCCTGTTGATCCACAACCGTCTTAAGAAGTTCTCCGGCTCGCCGTATTTCCATCACAGCTGGTGACTCATCTTGAACAGGGAGAGCCGCCAATCGAGTAGCCGCGGCTACCATGTTGTCCAGAGGGTTAGAATAATGACCCGGTGGCGTTGGAACATGCTGAGGAGGAGTCAAGATCATCTGTGGGGGATCTGCAGCACGTGGATGAACCGGTGCTCCAGCTGCCGGCGCTTCAACAGTGCGGTCTGATACGTCTCCAACGTATCTATAATTTTTTATTGCTCCATGCTACTTTATCTACTGTTTTGGACTATATTGGGCTATATTTTCCACTTTTATGTTACTTTTGGGACTAACCTATTAACCGGAGGCCCAGCCCAGAATTGCTGTTTTTTGCCTTTTTCAGTATTTCGAAGAAACAGAATATCAAACGGAGTCCAAACAGAATGAAACCTTCAGGATCGTGATTTTCCAACCGAACATGATCCAGGAGACTTGGACCCTACTCCAAGTAGTGCCCGAGGAGGTCACGGGGGTGGAGGGTGCGCCCCCTACCTCGTGGGCCCCTCGGAGCTCCACCGACATACTCCTTCCTCCTATATATACCTACGTACCCCCGAATGATTAGAACAGGAGCCAAAAACCTAACTCCACCGCCGCAACCTTCTGTATCCACGAGATTCCATCTTGGGGCCTGTTCTAGAGCTCCGCCGGAGGGGGCATCCACCATGGAGGGCTTCTACATCATCACCATAGCCCCTCCGATGAAGTGTGAGTAGTTTACTTCAGACCTTCGGGTCCATAGCTAGTAGCTAGACGGCTTCTTCTCTCTTTTTGGATCTCAATACAATGTTCTCCCCCTCTCTCGTGGAGATCTATTTGATGTAATCTTCTTTTTGCGGTGTGTTTGTTGACACCGATGAATTGTGGGTTTATGATCCAGTATTATCTATGGAAAATACTTGATTCTTCTCTGAATTCTTTTATGTATGATTGAGTTATCTTTGCAAGTCTCTTCGAATTATCCTTTTTGGTTTGGCCAACTAGATTGGTAGTTCTTGCAATGGGAGAAGTGCTTAGCTTTGGGTTCAATCTTGCGGTCTCCTTACCTAATGACAGAAGGGGCAGCAAGGCACGTATTGTATTGTTGCCATCGAGGATAACAAGATGGGGTTTTTATCATATTGCATGAATTTATCCCTCTACATCATGTCATCTTGCTTATGGCGTTACTCTATTTTTACTTAATACTCTAGATGCATGCTGGATAGCGGTCGATGAGTGGAGTAATAGAAGTAGATGCAGAATCATTTCGATCTACTTGTTTTGGACGTGATGCTGATATACATGATCATTGACTAGATATACTCATAACTATGCTCAATTCTGTCAATTGCTCAACAGTAATTTGTTCACCCACCATAGAATACGTATGGTCTTGAGAGAAGCCACTAGTGAAACCTATGGCCCCCGGGTCTATTCTCATCATATCAATCTATATCACTTTATTTACTTGCTTTGTTTTTACTTTGCCTTTACTTTTTACTTTGCATCTATCTATCAAAAATACCAAAAATATTATCTCTATCAGATCTCACTCTCGTAAGTGACCGTGAAGGGATTGACGACCCCTAAGCATTGGTTGTGAGTTGCTATCTTTGTGTAGGTATGAGGGACTTGTGCGTGGTCTCCTACTGGATTGATACCTTGGTTCTCAAAAACTGAGGGAAATACTTACGCTACTTTGCTGCATCATCCTCTCCTCTTCGGGGAAATCCAACGCAGTGCTCAAGAGGTAGCAAGAAGAATTTCTGGCGCCATTGCCGGGGAGGCTCACGCAAGCAAGTCAACCATACCAAGTACCCATCGCAATCCCTATCTCTCGCATTACATTATTTGCCATTTGCCTCTCGTTTTCCTCTCCCCCACTTCACCCTTGCGGTTTTATTTGCCCTCTCTTTCCCAATCTCCTCCTCTCTTTCCCGTTTGCCGTTTTCTCGTTGCCTTTCTGTTTGCTTGTGTGTTGGATTACTTGTTGCTATGGCGCAAGATAATACCAAATTGTGTGATTTCTTGAATACCAATAATAATGATTTCCTTAGTACTCCGATTGCTCCTCTTAATAATGATGAGTCTTGTGAAATCAACACCGCTTTGCTGAATCTTGTTATGAAAGATCAATTCGCCGGCCTTCCTAGTGAAGATGCCGCTACTCATCTAAACAATTTTGTTGATTTGTGTGATATGCAAAAGAAGAAAGATACGGATAACAATATTGTCAAATTGAAGTTATTTCATTTTCACTTAGAGATCGTGCTAAAGTTTGGTTTTCATCTTTGCCTAAAAATAGTATTGATTCTTGGAACAAGTGCAAAGATGCTTTTATCTCTAAGTATTTTCCTCCCGCTAAGATTATCACTCTTAGGAACGATATCATGAATTTTAAACAACTTGATCATGAGCATGTTGCCCAATCTTGGGAAAGAATGAAATTAATGCTTCGCAATTGCCCTACTCATGGTTTGAATTTATGGATGATCATACAAATTTTTTATCCCGGATTGAATTTTGCTTCTAGAAATCTTTTAGATTTGGCCGCGGGAGGCACTTTTATGGAAATTACGTTAGGGGATGCTACCAAATTGCTTGATAATATTATGGTTAATTATTCTCAATGGCACACCGAAAGATCTTCTAGTAAGAAAGTGCATGCTATAGAAGAAATCAATGTTTTGAGTGATGGATGAACTTATGAAGATGTTTGCTCCTAAAAATACTCCTCTTGATCCCAATGATATGCCTTTATCTACTTTGCTTGAGAATAATAATGAATCTATGGATGTGAATTTTGTTGGTAGGAATAGTTTTGGAAACAACCCTTATAGAGGGAATTATCCTAGTAATCCTTCTAATAATTATGGAAATTCCTACAATAACTCTTATGGAAATTTTAATAAGATGCCCTCTGAATTTGAGAGTAGTGTTAAAGAGTTTATGAATTCACAAAAGAATTTTAATGCTTTGCTTGAAGAGAAATTGCTTAAATTTGATGATTTGGCTAGGAACGTTGATAGAATTTCTCTTGAAATTGATTCTTTAAAGCTTAGATCTATTCCTCCTAAGCATGATATCAATGAGTCTCTGAAAGCCATGAGAATTTCCATTGATGAGTGCAAGGAAAGAACCGCTAGGATGCGTGCTTCCAAAGATGCCTTTATTAAAGTGTGTTCTTCCAATCCCTATGAAAATCAAGATGAAGATCTAAAAGTTATTGATGTGTCCCCCATTAAATCTTTGTTTTGCAATATGAATCTTGATGAATCTGAAGATTATCTTCCTTTACCTAGAAGGCGTTTTAAGAATTCGGAGTTTCTAGATCTTGATGATGAAATTGATGAAAGTGGGATTCAAATAAATAAAAACCATGATGTTGCTAAACCCACTATTTTGGATCTCAAGGAATTTAATTATGAAAATTTCTCTTTGATTGGTTGTATTTCCTTGTTGCAATCCGTGCTAGATTCTCCTCATGCTTATAGTCAAAATAAAGCCTTTACCGAACATATTGTTGATGCTTCGATGCAATCTTATGAAGAAAAACTTGAGTTGAAAGTTTCTATCCCTAGAAAACTCTATGATGAGTGGGAACCTACTATTAAAATTAAAATTAAAGATTTTGAGTTTCATGCTTTGTGTGATTTGGGTGCTAGTGTCTCTACTATTCCCAAAACTTTATGTGATTTCCTAGATTTCCGTGATTTTGATGATTGCTCTCTAAACTTGCATCTTGCGGATTCCACTATTAAAAAACCTATGGGAAGAATTAATGATGTTCTTATTGTTGCAAATAGGAATTATGTGCCCGTAGATTTTATCGTTCTTGATATAGATTGCAATCCTTCATGTCCTATTATTCTTGGTAGACCTTTCCTTAGAACGATTGGCGCAATTATTGATATGAAGAAAGGGAATATTAGATTCTAATTTCCCTTAAAAAAAGGTATGGAACACTTCCCTAGAAAGAAAATAAAATTACCATATGGATCTATCATGATAGACACTTATGGATTGCCTACCAAAGATGGCAATACCTAGATCTATCCTTGCTTTTATGCCTAGCTAGGGGCGTTAAACGATAGCGTTTGTTGGGAGGCAACCCAATTTTATTTCGTGCTTTTTGTTTTTGCTTCTGTTTAGGAATAAATAATCCATCTACCTTATGTTTGGATGCGGTTTTATGTTTTAATTACTGTTTGTGCCAAGTAGAACCTATAGGATAACCTACTATGATAGTTGATTTGATTCTGCTGAAAAACAGAAACTTTGGGCGCACGAATTTAGTTATGATAAATCACAGGAATGTGTTTTTGCATTGATTATTTTTACTGATGATCAATAAACAAATTCTCCAGGACTTCCTATTTTGGTAGAATTTTTAGTGTTCCAGAAGTCTGCGGTAGTTACATATTGCTACAGACTGTTCTGTTTTTAACAGATTCTGTTTTTCGTGTGTTGTTTGCTTATTTTGATGAATCTATGGCTAGTAAATTGGTTTATAAACCATATAGAAGTTGGAATAAATTAGGTTTAACACCAATATAAATAAATAATGAGTTCATTACAGTACCTTGAATTAGTCTTTTGTTTTCTTTCTCTAACGGAGCTCACGAGATTTCTGTTGAGTTTTGTGTTGTGAAGTTTTCATGTTTTGGGTGAATTCTTTTGATGGATTATGGAACAAGGAGTGGCAAGAGCCTAAGCTTGGGGATGCCCATGGAACCCCCAAGATAATCCAAGGACACCAAAAAGTCAAAGCTTGGGGATGCCCTGAAGGCATCCCTCTTTAAATCCACTTCCATTGGTAATTTACTTGGAGCTATATTTTTATTCACCAACATGATATGTGTTTTGCTTGGAGCGTCTTGTATTATTTGTGTCTTTGCTTGTTAGTCTACCACAATAATCCTTGCTGTACACATCTTTTTGCGAGAGCCATACATGAATTGGAATTTGTTAGAACACTCTATGTGCTTCACTTATATCTTTTGAGCTTGATAGTTTTTGCTCATAGTGCTTCACTTATATCTTTTGAGAGTGATAATTTTTGCTCTAGTACTTCACTTAGATCTTTTAGAGCATGGTAGTGGATTTGTTTTAAAGAAACTATTGATCTCTCATGCTTCACTTAGATTATTTTGAGAGTCATTAATAGCATGGTAATTTGCTTAATGTTAATATACTTGGTGTTCAAGATATATGAAACTTTCTTTTGAGTGAATTGAATACTAAGATAAGTTTGATGATTGATAATTGTTATGAGATATGGAGGTGATAATATCAAAGTAGTGCTAGTTGGGTGATTATGAATTTGAGAAATACTTGTGTTGAAGTTTGCAAGTCTCGTAGCATGCACGTATGGTTAAAGTTGTGTAACAAATTTGAAACATGAAGTGTACATGGCTTGTGCATCCTTATGAGTGGCGGTCCGGGACGAGCGATGGTATTTTCCTACCAATCTATCCCCCTAGGAGCATGCGCATAGTACTTGAATTTTTGATGACTTCTAAATTTTTGCAATAAGTATATGAGTTCTTTTGACTAATGTTGAGTCCATGGATTATACGCACTCTCACCTTTCCACCTTTGCTAGCCTCTTCGATACCGTGCATTGCCCTTTCTCACCTTGAGAGTTGGCGCAAACTTCGCCGGTGCATCCAAACCCCGTGATACGATATACTCTATCACACATAAACCTCCTTATATCTTCCTCAAAACAGCCACCATACCTACCTATCATGGCATTTCCATAGCCATTCCGAGATATATTGCCATGCAACTTCCACCATCATCATCATGACATACATTACTTTTGTCATATTACCATTGCATGATCTTGTAGTTGACATCGTATTTGTGGCAAAGCCACCATGCATTATTTTCCATACATGTCACTCTTGATTCATTGCACCATCCCTGATACACACTGGAGGCATTCATATAGAGTCATATCTTGTTCTAAGTTTCGAGTTGTAATACTTGTGTTGTAATCAATAGAAGTGTGATGATCATCATTATTAGAGCATTGCCCAAATAAAAAAAGAAAATAAAAAAAGAGAAAATAAAAAAGGGCAATGCTACTATCTCTTTTTCCACACTTGTGCTTCAAAGTAGCACCTTGTTCTTCATGTAGTGAGTCTCATATATTGTGCTTCAAAGTAGCACCTTGTTCCTCATGTAGTGAGTCTCATAAGTTGTCTTTTTATACTAGTGGGAATTTTTCATTATAGAACTTGGCTTGTATATTCCTACGATGGGCTTCCTCAAATGCCCTAGGTCTTCGTGAGCAAGCGAGTTGGATGCACACCCACTAGTTTTCTTTTGTTGAGCATTCATAGCTCTAGTGCATCCGTTGCATGGCAATCCCTACTCCTCATGTTGACATCAATTGATGGGCATCTCCATAGCCCATTGATTAGCCTCGTCAATGTGAGACTTTCTCCTTTTTTGTCTTCTCCACACAATCCCCATCATCATATTCTATTCCACCCATAGTGCTATATTCATGGCTCACGCTCATGTATTGCATGAAGGTTGAAGAAGATTGAGATTATTTAAGTATGAAACAATTGCTTGGCTCATCGGGGGTATAGAAGTTGGGAACATCTTTGTGTGAAAAATGAAGCATAGCCTAACAATATGATTTTGTAGGGATAAACTTTCTTTTGTCATGTTATTTTGAGAAGACTGTAACGCCCCGAGACCGACGCCCCAGATGCCTTCCTTGTATTCCGAGATTCGTCGTGTGATTTGTTTTGTTCATTGCATTCATCCTTGCATCATGTGCATTGCATCATGTCATCATGCCATCATGTCATTAACCTTTGCATCTCAACTCAACTAATAAATTGCATAGATGGTTGATCTATTTAAATCGAGGGAAGGGTGACTTCTCTTTATAACATATCCTCCCAATATTAGGGAGCTATTATAAAATATTCCATTGATGTGGAATTACCTTTGACACACTTGCAAAATAATTTCGTTCCTTTTCTACTTCAAGTTTGGTCTTCACCCCTTGCCATATTTCTTTCATCATTTTCTGGAGCCCCACCGAAATCCTCAACATTTTTGGACCTTCCCAACCCTCACTTCTTATTCAAACCATTTGAATTTAAATCAAATGAGTTTGAATTTAAATCTTTCAATCATGGCCTTTCTATTTTTCTTGGAACGAGCATATTTTTGCGAGTCCGGAAAAATTACCCCCATGCGTAAATGCTATCCCAAACACTTCCTTTCCTCTTCTTTTCCTCTTTGGTATTTTCTGTTTTGGAAAATAAAAGAGTAGAGAGAGAGAGAAGCAGACCAGCTGCAGCCCAGCTACAACCTATCCCTAGGCCCATGGCCTTGGCCCAGCTGTGCCCTTGCTAAACCCTAGCCCGATCGAACCCTCCTCTCGATCGCTCCCTTCTCCTCCTTCCCTCGCGCCGCCACACACAACAAACATCGCCAGGGAAAGGAGCTCCCCGCGCTGCAAGGTCGAAGCCCCTCGATCCCCATCTCCTTCCTGCAGCGCCGCCAGCGCTTGATCTCCCTCCCCCTTGGTCCATCTCTCCCTCGAGTGTGGCCTCAGCCTCCCTCCTCCTTGATCCCGAGCCCGAGCGCGTCGCCCCTGCGCCTCCACGTCGTCTTCACGCACGCCACCGCCTTCCTGCATCGACGCCGTGATCTACCTCTGTTTCGCCCTCCTCCTCAGCCTGGCCTCCCCTGCTTTGCACCAAGGACACCGCCGGCAACGGCGTCGCCATGGTCTTTGCGAGCCTGCAACGCTCGTCCTCCTTCCCAAGCTCGACCCCTCGTCCAGCGTGCCTTCTCCATCCCCGTCGCCGCGTGCTGCCAGCCTCCTGCCTCTGCCGCCCGGCCCGGCCGTCGTCGCAGGGCTTCCGAGCCCCTCCTCCCGCTGCCCCGACAAGCAACAGCGATGACCTCCAAGTTTCCGATCCATCCTGAAAACACATTTACTGACACTGCTTCAATACCAAAAACTATATTGGAAAAAGCGATGTACTATTCGATGGATCAAATTTGGGGATGAGAACTCCAAGTTTTTCCAAGCAGTGGCCACGGAAAGATTTCGGAACAACATCATTTCTTCCTTCAAGCTGGATGATGGTACACTGATTGATGATCACCCTGCCAAAGAAGCTCTCCTATTTCAAACTTACAAGGCTCGCCTCGGGACAGTTTCCCCTACAGACATGAAATTTCACCTTCCTTCCATCATCCCTCGAGCCAACAATCTTGACCAGCTCACTAATCCTTTCACTCATGACGAAATTGACAAGGTTGTCAAGGAAATGCCACCTGATCGGGCGCCTGGACCGGATGGCTTTAGTGGTGCCTTTCTTAAAGATTGTTGGCCAATCATCCGTCATGACTTCTACGCTCTCTGTGACCAATTTTATGAAGGTTCGTTGGATGTGACAAGCATCAATGATGGTCTTATCACTCTCATTCCTAAGGTCCATGCCCCCGAGTCGGTTAATGACTATAGGCCGATAACACTGTTAAACTGCTGCCTGAAGTTACTTAGCAAACTGTTGGCGGACAGGTTACAACGTGTCATCCTCTCGCTTGTTCACCGTAACCAATATGGATTTATAAAGGGCCGCACTATACAAGATTGTCTTGCATGGGCATATCAATACCTGTACTATTGCTAGCGCTCGGGCCAACCAATCGTTTTGCTCAAACTGGACTTTGCCAAGGCTTTCGACACGATTGCGCATGAGCCGATGATTCGCATTATGCAGCAGATGGGATTTAATGATAAGTGGATCTCTTGGATCAAGTGCCTCTTCTCCTCGGGCCGCTCGTCCGTTCTTCTTAATGGAGTCCCCGGCCGACAGTTTCTGTGTCGATGTGGGGTGAGACAAGGTGACCCTCTGTCACCCTTAATATTTGTTCTTGCTGCTGAACTTTTGCAAGGTGCTGTCAATAATGCCTTCCAACGTGGCGATCTCTCATTGCCATTTCCTTGCAACGGTCAAAGTGATTTTCCGGTGATCCAATATGCGGATGACACCCTCTTAGTAATACCGGCCTGCCCTCAGCAAGCTCTGCGTGTCAAGCAAATTCTATCTGATTACGCATCCTCTATTGGCCTCAAGATTAACTTTCACAAGTCCACCCTCATCCCTATCAACGTTGACGCAACAACCACATCTAATATTGCTAGCATTTTTGAGTGCAATGTAGGAGCCATGCCCTTCACATACCTTGGGCTCCCGCTGGGCACTACCAAGCCCACTATTCAAGAACTTATGCCCTTGGTTTGCAAAATGGAGCGTCGCCTTACGGCCACAATAGCCATGATGTCATATGGAGGGCGCTTGTCCTGGCTCAATGCGTCGGTCACCTCACTTCTGGTTTTTGCCATGTGCACCCTAAAGTTTCCGCCCAAGCTAATTGATATCCTTGACAAAATTAGGAGGAGATGTTTATGGACAAAGAAAACAGAACAGGGCGACAAGTGTAACTCTTTGGCTGCCTGGGAGATGGTGTGCAAACCAAAATACAAAGGTGGTTTGGGGGTGATTGATATCAAAGTCCATAATGAGGCCCTCTTGTTGAAGTTCTTGCACAAGTTCTATAACAAGATGGACGTTCCCTGGGTTAACATGACTTGGGCAAATCAATATGTTGGCCAAGTGCCCCACGCTGTTGATCCGATAGGGTCGTTCTGGTGGAAAGATGTTCTCAAACTGACACAAGTGTATCGTGGAATCTCGCATGTGCAAGTAGTTGATGGCTCGACTGCGCTGCTCTGGAAAGATTTGTGGTCTGATGCGGTGCTTTAGGGGTCGCACCCTCGAGCCTTCTCTTTTACTCTGCATGAAGACATGATGGTGGCTGACTTCTGGGCCACCACAGATTTGCATGAAACCTTCCATTATCTCCTCAGGCCCACGCTGAAGCGCTAGCTGTCCAACAGGCCTCAATCCAACTAAACCCCACAATGACGATGACTGACATATGGCATTACATTTGGAGAAAAACGGATTATAGGCCCATTGACTACTACAACAACTACTTTGCCGCTGTAGTTGCCCCTCCGGCATTCCATAAGCTTTGGAAATCCAACTGCACAATGAAAATCAAAGTGTTTGGGTGGCTGCTTCTTCATGATAGGCTTAACACGCGTGACATGCTGCGAAGACGACACTATAACATCGGGGATGACTTTTCCTGCCTCCTCTGTGGGCAAGAAGTTGAGACACTTGACCATATGATCTTCACGTTCCACTTTAGCAAGCTGTGCTGGGACAAAATACACATTGATTGGGGTGATTTTCATGGTAGGCTCTCTGCGCTCCAAGAAATGCAAGCAGGCTGGCCGAACGCGTTCTTTGCTGAAGTTTTTTACACCGCTGCATGGAGCATATGGAAGGAGAGGAATAACAAACACTTCAGGGGTGTTGTCCCCAGCGTGGCTTCCTGGTCTGCTCGATTCAAACAAGACTTACAGCTTCTACAGCATAGAGTTAAGGTGGCACGTAGAACGTCCCTGCTCTCGTATTGTGACGCGCTTGGTTGAGTCATTGTTTCTTTCCCTACTTCCCTGGTTGTAAACAGTTAGTACATCACTCACCACCTTGTATGAAGTAGCTGCCCCCACCCTCTCTGGTGCGAAACCAGGAGTGTGGGGTTGATGTATCCGTCTATGTCTATGTAAACATCCCATTTATATAGATATACAAAAACAGTGGGAGTTCTCTCCCATTGTCAAACCATCAAAAAAAAACAGCGATGACCTCGCCGCGCCTCCTGCCCCGCCGGCTTCTTCTCTGCTTGAGGAGCTCCAGCAGCCGCGCATGGCTACGCCTCCCATGGAGATCCGCCGCTGAGGCTACTCCTCGCCTGCCTCGCTGCCTTCCCTCGCGCTGCTGCTCCTCTGCTTCGTCCTCTGCCGCCCGCAACGCGCGTGACCGAGCTGCCCCTGCCTTGTTCGACCACCGGAACCGCGCCAAGTCGCTGCCTCTTTGCATCTGCGCTGTGTTGCCGTGGACGCATGCAACCCTGAAATCAATCCCAAGCATCAAGTACCAGGACACTACGGAAACCTGAATCGCCAAGACCGGACCCGTCAAGTACCCCTTCGGATTCGTCAAGACCCTCATGTACGACTACACCCGGTGATGCGTCAAGTACCTCTACCGTTGACACCGTGGGCGTCAAGTTCATCTACGAAAACGTGTACAACTACCGTCGCCGTGTACCTCTACTTCCACTACCGTCGACACGAGTACAACTACTTCCCCTACGGCCCGTGTACCACTACTTCCTTCGTCGAACTCGACCCGCTCCGAAATGCATGCCTCGAAGGTATAAATCCGAGACGACGCCCGTGAACGAATGCATGTGTGTTGTATGAGATGCTCGTGTTTGCACCGTGCCCGTTTGTCTTTGCACGTTCCTCGTTTGCCATGCTGCCGTCCCATGGGAACCTGAAATTCGGGATCACCCCACCATCTTGCATGGCACGCTCTCCACACTTTCTTTTGCACCGACATCTCAATGAGTTGTTGGATCACCGGAATGTTGCCGTGGCACCATTTCCGTTGTAGTTGCCGTGGCACCCCTTTCGTTCCGCCACGGTGATAAATGCTTCATAACATGCTCTTGTCAACATTTTCATAAAAATTGCATAAAACTTGCATATGTCATCCGCATCATGATAATAACAATTAAAATGTTTAAAATTGTTGTTTGCTTTAATTGCTAAATGACATATGGGGATTTTCCGGAATTTTTGTTTGTTTTTCCGGCCTCGTTTAAACTTGCCTAGATAGATAGCTTAATTATGCTTCACCCTTTGCCATGTTTAACAACATTTAATATTGATGAGTAGCATAACCGAGAGAGAACTAAATAATTGATGTGGTGTTTTGTCAATATGCAACTCGTTGCATATTGAGCTCCACTTAACTTGTAGTATTGTTTGTTGCACTTTGCCATGCCATGCCTCATTAAACCGGACATGCATCATACTTGATTGTGCTTCATGCCATGTTTATGTGATGGTTGTTTACTATGTTGTTTGTTTCTTTCCGGGTTGCTTCTCTCGTTAGCTTCGGTTTCGTTCCGGAGTTGTGAGGATCCGTTCGACTTCGTCCATTTGTCTTCTTCATGGACTCGTTCTTCTTCCTAGCGGGATCTCAGGCAAGATGACCATACCCTCGTAATCACTTCTATCTTTGCTTGCTAGATGCTCGCTCTTTTAGTATGCCTATGCTACGATGCCTACCACTTGCTATATCATGCCTCCCATGTTGCCATGTCAAGCCTCTAACCATCCTTTCCTAGCAAACCGTTGTTTGGCTATGTTACCGCTTTGCTCAGCCCCTCTTATAGCGTTGTTAGTTGCAGGTGAAGATGAAGTTTGTTCCTTGTTGGAACATGGAGATGTTGTTCCTTGTTGGAACATGTTTACTTGTTGGGATATAACAATATCTCTTATTTAATTAATGCATCTATATACTTGGTAAAGGGTGGAAGGCTCGGCCTTATGCCTGGTGTTTTGTTCGACTCTTGCCGCCCTAGTTTCCATCATATCGGTATTATGTTCCCGGATTTTGCGTCCCTAACGCGGTTGGGTGATTTATGGGACCCCCTTGACGGTTCGCTTTGAATAAGACTCCTCCAAAGAAGGCCCAACCTTGGTTTTACCATTTGACTACCTACCACATATACCCCTTCCTTGGGTTCTGCAGACTCAAGGGTCATCTTTATTTTAGCCCCCGGGCGGTGCTCCTTCAGTGTTGGTCCAAAGCAGGCAGATCAGGGGCCACCACGGGGCAACTCGAGGGCTGGTTTTACTCGTAGGCTGACCTATCTGGTGTGCCCTAAGAACGAGGTACGTGCGACTCCTATAGGGATTTGTCGGCACATCCGGGCGGCTTTGCTGGTCTTGTTTTATTACTGTCGAAATGTCTTGATGTACCGGGATACCGAGTCTGATCGGAGTGTCTCGGGTGGAGGTCTATTCCTTCGTTGACCGTGAAAGCTTATAATGGGCTAAGTTGGGACACCCCTGTAGTGTAATATCTTTCGAAAGCCGTGCCCGCGGTTATGAGGCAGATGGGAATTTGTTAATGTCCGGTTGTAGAAAACCCGAAGTTGACCTTAATTAAAATACATCAACCGCGTGTGTAGCCGTGATGGTCTCTTCTCGGCGGAGTCCGGGAAGTGAACACGGTGTTGGAGTTATGTTTGACGTAGGTCGCTCTAGGATCACTTCTTGATCACTACTAGCTTCACGACCGTGCCTTGCTTCTCTTCTCGCTCTCTTTTGCGATTGTAGCCACCATATATGCTAGTCGCTTGCTGCAGCTCCACCTCATTACTCCATCCTTCCTATAAGCTTAAATAGTCTTGATCTCATGGTGTGAGATTGCTGAGTCCTCGTGACTCACAGATACTTCCAAAACCAGTTTGCAGGTGCCGATGAAACCGTGCAGGTGACGCATCCGAGCTCAAGGAGGAGCTCGATGAAGATCTTGTTCATTGTGTTGTTTCATTTCAGTTGATCGGTAGTGGAGCCCAGTTGGGGTCGATCGGGGACCTTTGTCGCATTTGGGGTTCTTCTTTTATTTTGGTTCCGTAGTCGGACCTTGATTGTATCTAGATGATGTAATGCTTTATTCATGTAATTGTGTGAAGTGGCGATTGTAAGCCAACTATGTATCTCTTTCCCTTATGTATTACATGGGTTGTGTGAAGATTACCTCACTTGCGACATTGCTTTCAATGCGGTTATGCCTCTAAGTCGTGCTTCGACACGTGGGAGATATAGCCGCATCGAGGGCGTTACAAGTTGGTATCAGAGCCTTCCCCGACCTTAGGAGCCCCACTGCTTGATCGTTTTTAGCGGCCGAGTTGTGTCTAGAAAAATGTTTTGAGTCATTTAGGATTATATATATCGGAGAGTTAGGAATTCTTTTTACTCCCCAGTCTCTTCATCGCTCTGGTAAGGCATCCTGACATAGAGTTTTGACTCTTCTCTTCTCAAATTTCACTAAATTATTTTTAGGATCACGCGGGTATCTTGGAATCGTTCCAATGGTTTTATGATGAGAACATTGTCTTGGTGCCTCCTGTCAGGGGTTTAGTGGAAGTGTCCCGGGGAGTTGAGCTCTGAGGTGTTGTCGCCATAATTTTATCGTTGCAGTTCGGAATACCGAGTTTAGTATGCGACATCGAAAATCTCTTTTATGCGATTCGTTGGTGAGATAACCTCGACGCCACCCGATCTTGGGGTGGGAGTTCGGAGTATCGCCATAACTTGTATAACGGATGCTTTTGAAGGTTGAGGTAGATGATTTCGAAGGTTTCTTGGTTATGTGTTGAAGGATGGATACAATTTGGATGTAGGATTTGCTAGTTTTGGGTGAGATATTATGCTTCCTGTATCCCCAACACCTGATTGCATAACCGGAGAATTTGGGAGTTTCATAGGTGGGAATTCAAGTAGCTCTTAGGATATCTTTCCGACGGATGTATGATATGAAATTGGAGTTCGACGTCTAGTGGTCCGCCTATTCACGGTTGGTTTTACTGATGGTCTCGTTGTGTCTTAAAGAGTCCTTGGCTATGCCGACTGGGACGCTTCAGTATGTCATGTGCCTTTGCCTTGTACATGATGGTGTTGTACGATCGAGCCCGTGTAGGCCCCACCACGAAAACTTCGGACGAAATCTCTATCATATGTTTGTTCCGGCTTATTCTGCAAGCCAATCCTTTGTTTTGTTTTATTTGTGGTATTCGAGTTGCTTCCAAGTCAAATGTTGAATCCATACCTTTCCTAAACGGTGTTCTCGTATTGCTATGTGAATACTAATCCTTCTTGATCATCGAGGTCGTCATGTTAATTCTTTTCCAACCGGCGTGCTTCTCTTCAAGTGGATCCGATCATTTCAACATTCGCGATATCAATTCTAAGTTTTCTCAACGGTGTTTGTTTCATCCGTCTCCAAGTTGCCTTTGTTTTTTCCCGCCCACCCACCCTTTTTCCTCAAGGACTAAGATTTCTTTACCAAGTATCCTTTTATTTTTGTGAAGTTTCTCCATTCTTTTCCGTCTATGTTCTTACCCGGTGGTTCTCAAGAAGATGTTCTACTAGTTCGTCATTCCTCATTCCTTTCTCTTCTCCGGTGGATTCAAGTCAAGTTTTGTTGATCATACCTTTTTCCTCATTTCAATGTCTTCTCATATCGGTGCACCTCATTATCATTCTACTTCTCGCTATTTGTTATTCCGGAGTGCTTAAGATATCTCAAAGATTCGTGTTTCCACTCTGCATTCGTTCAAGCTCTTTTGAAATTGGTATCTCATTCAAGTCATTTAATTCAACCAGTGCAACATCTCTTTTAAATCTTTTCAACGGTGTTCTTTTGAGTGGGCCCTAACCCACAGGTCTTTTCCCAGGATCTTACCTGACTCTTCTATTTTCCCAGAGCTATCCTAAATTCTTCTCCAAGTTTGACGTAAGAATGAGTTATCATCAGTCAAATGCTTTTCTCCAAGATCTTTCAAATTCTTTTCATAGTTGGCTCAACCTCTTCGCTTTTGATTTTTCCGGTGTGCCTCAATAATTCTTGGTGATGTTTCTCGTTGTCATTCTCATCATTTGAAGACCGAAGAAGAGTTTCTCTTTAATCTTGCTCTATTCTCTTCAAGATTCATGGTGCTAGCTTGTTGCCATCCTCTCATAATTTTTTTTGATTGTGAGAATCTTTTCACCCATCCGGAGCATTTTAGGAGTCTTTTCAGTTTCATTCTTTGAAGCCCATCATCTCAGTATTATTCATTCAAGCTTTCAGCTCTCGTTCTCCAAATCATACCGGTGCATCACTCAAGTATTCTCTAATCAGCTCGTGATCTATTTGTTCATTTGTATCTAAATACCCTCAAGTATCTTCATTCATTTTGCAATCCTTCCCGGTGATTTGTGCATTTGCTACGTTCAATTTCAATTCTTACGGTGGTTCGTTCAAGAGTTCTCTTTCTTTGTTATCATATCAATTCATTCGTTCTTTCCAAATCCTACTGGTGGTTCGTTGAAGACCTTCTCAAGTTTACGCCATATCTCTCTTAATCCTTTCTACGAGAATAAGTACTATGCCAAATCCGTTGCTTGTCATCAATTTAAATTGGTGAAGGATACGCATAACATAATTCTTGTTCTTGTTTCATCAAGTGATTAATTCCTTCTTTCGAGTTTGTTCATGATGAATAAATTCTCGGTTTCAGTTGTTTCATCTTTTTCTTTTCCGGAGTTCCAAGCTCTCATCATCACGAAGATCCATCTAAATCATTGCAAGGCTTCACCTTGTGTTTTCAACTTCTCTTTCTTTCTATCACCCTTTTGTTTACCGGAGTTCTTCATGGAGGCTCTACACGGTGCTTCGTCAAGGATTCTTTTCATTCTTCAATTGTTCATCAAGATTTCTCTCGAAGTTAAGATCCGTCAAGCCATACTTCAAAATAAACATGGTTCTCAACACATGTTTTGTTTTGAGGAGTTCAAGCATTCTTCATCTTGCATTCCGAAGTGCAATTCTTTCGACCTTATCTTTTCAGGTGGTGTTATGTCATTTTGATAGTTTCATTCATGTTTCATGATTCACATGTTGTCAAGAATGAGGTATTTTAAATCCATCAATCTCTTCGTTGGATTTATCTTGTGTCATGTTTGCACCTAAAGCCTTCCCTAAGGAATGTTGCTATTATGGTGCTTATCAATGATCCAAGTTTTCTCCTATCCTCTTGGTGAAAGAAGTTTTTCATCGCCTTGGTGCTCTCACTCAAATCAATGGCTTCCTTTAGTGGCCATTTGTAGGATCGTTGAAGGTAAGAGTGTCTAGAGGGGGGGTGATTAGACTACTCGACAAGATAAAAATTATGGCTTTTTACAAAGACAAGTTCTTGGCAGATTTAGCATATTACACAAGTCAAGTAGCTTACTACACATGCAATTCTAGAGTATGGGCAGCGGAAAGTAAATTGCACATGAAGTAAAGAGAGATGGAGAAGATCAAACGCAGTTTGGAGACACAGAGATTTTTCTCGTGGTTCCGATAGGTGGTGCTATCGTCAATCCACGTTGATGGAGACTTCAACCCACGGAGGGTAACGGCTGCGAGAGTCCACGGAGGGCTCCACCCACGAAGGGTCCACGAAGAAGCAACCTTGTCTATGCCATCATGGCATACGCCCACGGAGGACTAGCCTTACTCGGGGTAGATCTTCACGAAGTAGGCGATCTCCTTGCCCTTACAAACTTCTTGGTTCAACTCCACATCTTGACGGAGGCTCCCAAGCGACACCTAACCAATCTAGGAGGCACCACCCTCCAAAAGGTAATAGATGGTGTTGGTGATGATGAACTCCTTGCTCTTGTGCTTCAAATGATAATCTCCCCAACACTCAACTCTCCTCACTGATTTGGCTGTGGTGGAAGAAAGGATTGAGTGGAAAGCAACTTGGGAAGGCTAGAAATCAAGTTTCATATGGTGGGAGTGGAGCAACTTGATCTCAACACAAGGGTAGGTAGTTTTCTTCTCGAGAAATGTAAGGTAGGAGTGGTAGTTCTTTTCGATGGCTCTCTCCACGAATGAAGAGGAGGTGGAGGGTATTTATAGCCTCCACACAAAATCCAACCGTTACACACATTTGACCAATCTCGGTCGGACCGAAGTTGACAACTCGGTGAGACCGAAAGTTCAAATCTTGTGAGCGTTGGGATTTTCAGTGGGACCGAAAATACAATCTCGGTGAGTCCGATTCTTCCAAAGACTAGGGTTTGCCATTCTCGGTGGGACCGACTTTATCATCTCGGTGACACCGATTTGATTCTGAAGGTTCTGAAGGTTGGCAACACTAGTTCGGTGAGACCGAGTTTGGAATCGGAAAACCGAAATTACTAGGGTTTGGCTATATGGCTGAGGTGGTTCATCTCGGTGTGAGTGAGTTTTGGAAATCGGTGGGACCGAGATTACTTATGAGTGTGTATTGGAAGTGAGAGGTGCTGATAGTCTAGGAGATGTATCACTAAGCACTTTGAGCAACCAGATCATTATCATAACCTCATCCCCTTTTAATAGTATTGGCTTTCCTATAGACTCAATGTGATCTTGGATCACTAAACCAAAAATGGAGTCTTGAGCTTTTGCCAATGTTTGCCTTAGCATCTTAGGGGTCCACCACTTCAGTCCTTTTGCCAGCCAATGTGATTGAACTTCCTGAAACATACTTGATAAAAGCATTAGTCCAACCACAAAGTATGTTGTCATTAATTACCAAAACCACCTAGGGAGCAAATGTGCTTTCAATCTCCCCCTTTTTGGTAATTGATGGCAACACACAAAACAAGACATCAAAGCTTACTGAACGAAAGACAGAATTATCACAAAAGCTTTGACAGACATGTAGTACACAGGCTCCCCCTACAAGTGTGCAAGATTTTCATAGATTATGGTTTTGGACTACCACAAGCACACAAGAGAGAAAAGCAAGGTGTGCTACATGCAGCTTGGCTATATGCATCAGAGCAGATGAAAAAGAAGTGAATGATAAATGCATATGTGCATGGTGATTTCTTGCAAGCAGATATTCACAAGCAAGTCACCATCATGCACATTCTGCAAGATGCATATACTTACCTTGAGGTTCCTTGGCATTGCACCTGAAGAAATAGACTTGGGAAAATAGGGTTAGATAACACAAGATCATTTCTTCAACCAACTGCAAGAACATCAAGAGAACCAAGCCAGGGATGACATGTAATGAGTGTCTCATAAGAGCACAAGTTTGAATCAGCAGACATGTCTCCCAAGACTAAAAGATTTTTCAATGAGCTCTGAGAGATTTTGCTTTTCATAAGATACCAATTGTGCTTTTCATAAGATACCAATTGTGAGAGCGAGGAAAGCAAAATCAAAAGAATGATGCCAAATGTAATATCCAATGTGGAACACGGCAAAGCTTTGATGTGATCCTCTCCCCCTTAAGATAAGATTGTTCTTCTTCTCCTCCTAAATCTTCTCTTCTCCTCTTATCTTCCAATCTCCCCCTAAGCTCCCCCTAAATCTTCTCCCCCTTTGACATCAAGTGCCGAAAAGGACAGTAAACTAGGAAGGTCAGGAAAGATGGAAGGAAAGAAGTGGGATCCTTAAGAATCACAACTTGATCAATAAGAAACATGCATAAAGAATCATTGAGTTGAGCTGCAGAAGATGCTTTCCTGAAAGAAAATCGGTGACACCGAAGTGAGATGGATCGGTGGGTCCGAAAGTCGGAGACTTAGGGCAGATCCGTTTTCGGTCAGACCGAAGGTTTTAAGTCGGTGACGCCGAGTTTAATTCCAAGGAAATTCAGAAATAATTCAGCTCACTTTGCAAGGATTGTTTCAAAAGATTTGCAATGAATTTGTAGATGATTTTCAGGGAATTGATCAGAGCCAAAAAAGATATTCACAAAAACAAAAGAGTAGAAATAAAAGGATTGCTAGATGAAGTTTTTTTTAAGCAAGAAAACTCAATGAGAGAGCATAAGAGAAAAACAGAAAAACTCCAAAACATATGTACTTCATCTAGACAGGGGTCGGCGACAAAATCACCTATGTTTGAGTATATTGACTTAGGAGTCAAATGAGAACATTTGATCATAGGTCATACTCATCGTTTAAGCTCAAAAATGGGGTTGCCATTTTTCGATTAAGCATTTGATGTGATCACATCTTATGAAGCTGCTTGTACTCATGACTTTGAGCAAAGCTCCTTCAAGATGTGAAAAACATACCTTGGGCTTGTTGTTGCTTTGTTCATGTAGGTGAACTTGATGTAGATGCTCATAGAATGTGAAGTTGGAGCACCATTTCAACTTGTATAGTTCATCTTCCTACATGGGTTAGGCAAGCAAGGAAATACTCAAGAATATCCAAGATGACAAGAGTGAAATACTAGATGTATTAGGTGTCAAAAAGGATATGTGGAATCTTGTTCCTTGAACTCAACTTCCCAAAGGGCTAGATACTTGGTCAATAACAAGATTACTCATGATTTGAGTGAGTGATAATCTTGTGGAATGTAGACCATCCAAGTACCTGCAAGGAGTTAGACGCAATACAAGGGGGCAAATGTGTCCAAGACATATGATCATCATCATAAGAGAAATATCAAGGATTAGTCAAGTAGGCTCATGCCTTGCATGCATCAATGGAGTTTTCACTCCAAGTTTGAAGCATCAATGATGTTAAACTCACTCCTTAAGCGACAAAACACTTTCTCATCAAGTGGTTTTGTAAAGATATCTGCAAGCTGTTTGTCAGTACGAACATGCTTAAGATCGATGTCACCCTTAGCAATGTGATCACGAATAAAATGGTGGCGAACTTCAATGTGTTTATGCGAGAGTGTTGCACGGATTGTGTCCAATCTTAATCGCACTCTCATTGTCACAAAGCAAAGGAACATGTCTCGCATGTATCCGTAATCCTTAAGCGTTTGTGTCATCCATAGCAACCGAGCACAACATGAACCAGCAGCAATATATTACGCTTGTTGTAGATAGAGATACTGAATTTTGTTTCTTGGAGGACCAAGATACAAGGGATCGACCAAGAAATTGACACGTGCCGAAGTTGACTTTCTATCAACCTGTCTCGGCATAGTCCGAGTCGGAATAGCCAACAAGATCGAAAGAGGCCCTCTTAGGATACCAAATGCCAAAGTTAGGTGTGTGTATCAAATATCTCACAATTCTTTTAACAGCTTTAAGATGACATTCTTTAGGGGCTGCTTGATATCGAGCACACATGCATACACTCAACATGATGTCAGGACGAGAAGCACAGAGATATAGTAGAGAACCAATCATGGATCGATAAACCTTTTGATCAACAGGTTCTCCATCTTTTGTCAAGTCATTATGTCCACTAGTAGGCATGGGGGTTTTCATACCTTTGCTTTCTTGCATGTTGAACTTCTTGAAGAGATCCTTGGTGTACTTTGTTTGTGAGACAAAGGTACCCTCCTTAGATTGCTTGATTTGCAACCCAAGGAAGAATTTGAGTTCACTCATCATGGACATCTCATACTTCTCCGCCATAAGCTTTCCAAACTTCTCGCTAAAATGAGGGTTAGTTGAACCAAAGATAATATCATCAACATATATTTGGCACACAAATAGTTCACCATCAACCCTTTTCGTGAATAGCGTTGAATCTATTTTTCCAATCTCAAAACCTTTTTCGAGAAGAAAGCTAGTTAAGCATTTGTACCAAGCTCTAGGGGCTTGTTTAAGACCATAAAGAGCTTTGTGCAACTTGTAAACATGATTAGGCTTTTTAGGATTCACAAATCCGGGAGGTTGTTTCACAAATACTTCCTCTTCAATTTCACCATTTAGAAAAGCACTTTTAATGTCCATTTGATAGAGAGTAATATCATGGTGGTTGGCATAAGCAAGAAGAATGCGAATGGACTCAAGTCTAGCAACGGGGGCATAGGTCTCACCATAGTCCATACCTTCGACTTGTGTGTAACCTTGAGCTACGAGACGAGCCTTGTTGCGGATGACTTGTCCATCTTCATCTTGCTTGTTCCGAAACACCCATTTGGTTCCAATGACGTTTTGGTCATCATTGGGCTTCTCTACCAAAGTCCAAACGTTGTTCCTCTCGAAGTTGTGTAGCTCTTCATGCATAGCGTTCACCCAATCCGGGTCTTCAAGTGCTTCTTCTACCTTCATAGGTTCAAGACTAGAAATAAATGAGTAATGCTCACAAAAGTTAGCTAAGCGAGTTTTAGAGCGAGTGATTCTCCCGGAGTCGATGTCATTCATCATTTGTTCCACGGGATGATTCTTCTTGACTCTTGCTCGAACTCGAGATAGCTTTTGTTGTGGTCGCGGCTGAGCTTCCTCATCATCCTCATCTTCCTCTTCTTCTTCATTGTTGTTGGTGTTGTCTTGAGGTGGTGGAGAAGAAGGTTGTGGTGGATCTTCTTGTTGCACTTCCTCATCTTGGTGAGTTCCACTTGTGGAGGCCTCCATGTTGCCTTGAGGTTCATCTTGCCGTGAGGTAGGGGGCTCCACATATGTAGATGAGGTACTCTCCTTCACTTCCATGGGACGAATCTTTCCAATGGATAAATCTTGAATGGCTTCAGATGGGTCTTTGTCTCCTACATCAATAGGCATTTGCTCTACTTGCGAGCCATTAGATTCATCAAACTTCACGTCTACCGTCTCTTCAACCTTTCGGGTGAAATTATTGTAGACACGGTAGGTGTGAGAGTTTGATCCATAACCGAGGAAAAAGCCTTCATGAGTTTTAGGAGCAAACTTAGACCGACGATGCTTATCAAGGATATAGCATTTTGACAAAGACACGAAAGTATCCCACTTGGGGTTTGTTACCGGTGAGTAGCTCGTATGAAGTCTTGCCGAGGAGCTTATGAAGATAAAGCCTGTTGATAGCATGACAAGCTGTCTCGACGGCCTCTCCCCAAAAGTGTTTCGGTGTCTTGTATTCGTCAAGCATCGTTCTCGCCATCTCTATGAGCGTTCGGTTCTTCCTCTCAACAACTCCATTTTGTTGAGGTGTGTACGTAGCCGAGAACTCATGTAGAATCCCTTCCTCATCGAGAAAAGAGTCCACATGGGCGTTCTTGAACTCCGTTCCGTTGTCACTCTGAACTTTCTTGATCTTCACCTCGAATTGATTTTGGGCCTTTCTAGCAAAGGTTTTGAAGATTCTCTGAACCTGCGATTTGTCATCAAGGAAAAATACCCACGTAAATCTGGAATAATCATCAACAATAACTAGACCAAAGGAGTTACCACCAAGGCTTTTGTAAGCATTGGGACCGAAGAGATCCATATGAAGTAGCTCAAGCGGTCTCCTTGTGGTCATGATGTTCTTCACGGGATGACTTCCACCTACTTGTTTTCCTGCTTGACAAGCACTACAGAGTCTATCTTTGTCAAAGAAAACATCTTTAACACCAAGAATATGATCACCTTTGATTAGTTTATCTAGATTACGCATACCAACATGTCCAAGCCTTCTATGCCAAAGCCAACCTTTAGCAGATTTAGCAATGAAGCAAGTTCTAGGTTGAGCTTTCTTAGTGAAATCAACGATATATAGATCACCTCTACGGATACCGGTAAAAACCATGTTATGATTGTCACGACGAAAGACTTGGCAATCTACTTCGGTGAATAGCACATTAAATCCAAAGTCAGCTAATCTAGACACAGAAAGTAAATTGTATCCAAGTGATTCAACAAGCATGACATTTTGAATAGAGCTATCATGAGATATGGCCACCTTACCAAGGCCAAGTACCTTACCCTTGGAGTTGTCTCCAAAAGTCACATACTTGCGTGGACCATCGTTCTTTGCAAGCTCTCGAAACATGTCTTCATCTCCGGTCATGTGATCGGTGCATCCACTATCAAGAATCCACTCTTTTCCACCGGATATGTAGTCTCTCAAATTTGCCATAAGATTGAGACTCTTCATGATCTTGTCTAGCTCGGTATCCGAATCAGAGTAATCGTCATCATGCTCATGCTCATCATCATATTGACCCATAGATAATTCATCATCGACACCTAGGTCAATTTGACAACTACTTGCATTATTTTTGTCAGAGTGACAATAATCATCGGAATGCAATACAAGAGCATTTCTAATTAGAACATTGATAAGTTCGGGATCACCCTTCTTTTTCATAAGATCACGAAGCTCAAAGAAGCATTTATCAAAGTTGGGATCATTGGGGCGCATCATATCAAATTCAATAGTCTTGTATAGAATTTCATCAAGACCTCTCAAAGAGTAGTCCGGATAAAGTTCTTCCAAGAACTTCCATATGGCATAGGCGCACTCAAAGTTTGTGACAAGCTCAAGTAAGTTATCGGGCAAACCTCTAATGACAAGATTTACAGTTCTAAGGTTCTGAAGCAAATCAAGCTCTTCATCCATAGTAGGGTGCAAGGGGTCAAATGGAGGTACATATGGGGTTTCAACATATTTGCGCAAGTTGTACATCTTAAAGATAGCAAGCATTTCAATCCTCCACGAGTTATAGGACACTCCATCAAGAATAGGCACTCTATGGCTAACACTCCCAAAGCGTGAACCGTCCATCTTCCTCCAATGGTGTGCAAACCAAAGCAATGGAGACCAATGCTCTGATACCAATTGTAGGATCGTTGAAGGTAAGAGTGTCTAGAGGGGGGGTGATTAGACTACTCGACAAGATAAAAATTATGGCTTTTTACAAAGACAAGTTCTTGGCAGATTTAGCATATTACACAAGTCAAGTAGCTTACTACACATGCAATTCTAGAGTATGGGCAGCGGAAAGTAAATTGCACATGAAGTAAAGAGAGATGGAGAAGATCAAACGCAGTTTGGAGACACGGAGATTTTTCTCGTGGTTCCGATAGGTGGTGCTATCGTCAATCCACGTTGATGGAGACTTCAACCCACGGAGGGTAACGGCTGCGAGAGTCCACGGAGGGCTCCACCCACGAAGGGTCCACGAAGAAGCAACCTTGTCTATGCCATCATGGCATACGCCCACGGAGGACTAGCCTTACTCGGGGTAGATCTTCACGAAGTAGGCGATCTCCTTGCCCTTACAAACTTCTTGGTTCAACTCCACATCTTGACGGAGGCTCCCCAGCGACACCTAACCAATCTAGGAGGCACCACCCTCCAAAAGGTAATAGATGGTGTTGGTGATGATGAACTCCTTGCTCTTGTGCTTCAAATGATAATCTCCCCAACACTCAACTCTCCTCACTGATTTGGCTGTGGTGGAAGAAAGGATTGAGTGGAAAGCAACTTGGGAAGGCTAGAAATCAAGTTTCATATGGTGGGAGTGGAGCAACTTGATCTCAACACAAGGGTAGGTAGTTTTCTTCTCAGAAATGTAAGGTAGGAGTGGTAGTTCTTTCTGATGGCTCTCTCCACGAATGAAGAGGAGGTGGAGGGGTATTTATAGCCTCCACACAAAATCCAACCGTTACACACATTTGACCAATCTCGGTCAGACCGAAGTTGACAACTCGGTGAGACCGAAAGTTCAAATCTTGTGAACGTTGGGATTTTCGGTGGGACCGAAAATACAATCTCGGTGAGTCCGATTCTTCCAAAGACTAGGGTTTGCCATTCTCGGTGGGACCGACTTTATCATCTCGGTGACACCGATTTGATTCTGAAGTATTCTGAAGGTTGGCAACACTAGTTTCGGTGAGACCGAGTTTGGAATCGGAAAACCGAAATTACTAGGGTTTGGCTATATGGTGAGGTGGTTCATCTCGGTGTGGTGAGTTTTGGAAATCGGTGGGACCGAGATTACTTATGAGTGTGTATTGGAAGTGAGAGGTGCTGATAGTCTAGGAGATGTATCACTAAGCACTTTGAGCAACAGATCATTATCATAACCTCATCCCTTTTAATAGTATTGGCTTTCCTATAGACTCAATGTGATCTTGGATCACTAAACCAAAAATGGAATCTTGAGCTTTTGCCAATGTTTGCCTTAGCATCTTAGGGGTCCACCACTTGAGTCCTTTTGCCATGCCAATGTGATTGAACTTACGAAACATACTTGATAAAAGCATTAGTCCAACCACAAAGTATGTTGTCATTAATTACCAAAACCACCTAGGAGCAAATTGTTGGGGAGCGTAGTAATTTCAAAAATTTTCCTACGCACACGCAAGATCATGGTGATGTATAGCAACGAGAGGGAGAGTGTTGTCCACATACCCTTGTAGACCAAGCGGAAGCGATCACAGCGTAGAGGAAGTAGTCGACGTTCTCCTCGCGATCCGACCGATCCGGCGCCGTTACTCCGCGCCCGAGTTCTTGACACACGACAGCTTGATGGCGTCCCTCGTACTCGATCCAGCCGAGTGTCGAGGAGAGTTTCACAAGACGACGGCGTGGTGACGATCTTGATGTTTCACGGCGCAGGGCTTCGCCTAAGCTTCATGACGGTATAACCGAGGTGGAATATGGTGGAGGGGGCACCGACACGGCTAAGGAGCGATCTAAAGATCAACTTGTGTGTTCCAAGGTGCCCCCTGCCCCGTATATAAAGGAGCAAGGGGAGGGGGCGGCCAAGGGAGGCGCGCCAAGGAGTCCTACTCCCTCTGGGAGTAGGATTCCCCCAATCCTAGTTGGACTAGGATTCCCGGAGGGAAAAAGAGAGAGAGGGGGCGGCCCTTCTCCTAGTCCTAGTAGGACTAGGAAAGGGGGGGCGCGCCCTCCTAGGGCTGCCCCTTCTCCTTTCCACTAAGGCCCATCGAGGCCCATTTACCTCCCGGGGGGTTCCGGTAACCTCCGGTACTCGATAAATTCCGTTTTCGCGCCTTGGAACCATTCGAACTCCAAACATAGGCTTCCAATATATCAATCTTTATGTCTCGACCATTCGAGACTCCTCGTCATGTCCGTGATCACATCAGGGACTCGAACTTCTTGGTACATCAAAATACATAAACTCATAATAAGCATCGCCATGAAACCTTAAGCGTGCGGACCCTACGGTTCGAGAACAATGTAGACATGACCTAGAACTATTCACGGTCAATAACCAACAGCGGGACCTGGATGCCCATATTGGTTCCTACATATTCTCTGAAGATCTTTATCGGTCGGACCGCATAACAACATACGTTGTTCCTTTGTCATCGGTATGTTACTTGCCCGAGATTCGATCGTCGGTATCAATACCTAGTTCAATCTCGTTACCGCAAGTCTCTTTACTCGTTCCGTAATACATCATCTCACAACTAGCTCATTAGTTGTAGTGCTTGCAAGGCTTGATGATGTGCATTACCGAGAGGGCCAGAGATACCTCTCCAGAGCAATCGGAGTGACAAAACCTAATCTCAAATACGCCAACCCAACATCTACCTTTGGAGACACACTGTAGTACTCCTTTATGATCACCCAGTTATGTTGTGACGTTTGGTAGTACCCAAAGTGTTCCTCAGTAAGCGGAGTTGCATAATCTCATAGTTACGGAACATGCATAAGTCATGGATAAAAGCGGTAGCAACATACTAAGCGATCGTGTGCTAAGCTAAGGGAATGGGTCATGTCAATCAGATCATTCTACTAATGATGTGACCTTGTTAATCAAATAACAACTCCTTGTTCATGGTCAGGAAACATAACCATCTTTGATTAACAAGCTAGTCTAGTAGAGGCATACTAGTGACATGTTGTTTTGTCTATGCATTCACACATGTATCATGTTTCCGGTTAATACAATTCTAGCATGAATGATAAACATTTATCATGAAATAAGGAAATAAATAATAACTTTATTATTGACTCTTTGGCATATTTCCTTCAGTCTCCCACTTGCACTAGAGTCAATAATCTAGATTACATAGTAATGATTCTAACACCCATGGAGTCTTGGTGCTGATCATGTTTTGCTCGTGGAAGAGGCTTAGTCAACGGTTGCGCAACATTCAGATCCGTGTGTATCTTGCAAATCTCTATGTCTCCCAACCTGGACTAAGTCCGGATGGAATTGAAGCGTCTCTTGATGTGCTTGGTCCTCTTGTGAAATCTGGATTCCTTTGCTAAGGCAATTGCTCGATATTGTCACGAAGATTTTCATTGGACCCGATGCACTAGGTATGACACCTAGATCGGATATGAACTCCTTCATCCAGACTCCTTCATTAGCTGCTTCGAAGCTGCTATGTATTCCGCTTCACATGTAGATCCCGCCACGACGCTTTGTTTAGAACCGCACCAACCGACAGCTCCTCCGTTTAGTGTAAACACGTATCCGGTCTGCGATTTAGAATCGTCGGATCGTGTCAAAGCTTGCATCAACGTAACCGTTTACGATGAGCTCTTTGTCACCTCCATATCGAGAAACATATCCTTAGTCCTTTTCGGTATTTGGGATGTTCTTGACCGCTGTCCGATGATCCACTCTGGATTACTTTGGTACCTCCAGCTAGGCTTATAGTCGAGGCACACATCAGTGCGGTACACAGCATTGCATACATGATAGAGCCTATGGCTGAAGCATAGGAACATCTTTCATTTTCTCTCTATCTTCTGCGGTGGTCGGGCATTGAGTCGACTCAACTTCACACCTTGTAACACAGGCAAGAACCCTTTCTTTGCTTGATCCATTTTGAACTTCTTCAAAATTTTGTCAAGGTATGTGCTTTGTGAAAGTCAATTAAGCGTCTTGATCTATCTCTATAGATCTTAATGCCCAATATGTAAGCAGCTTCACGAGGTCTTTCATTGAAAACTCTTATTCAAGTATCCCTTTATGCTATCCAGAAATTCTATATCATTTCCGATCAGCAATATGTCATCCACATATAATATCGAAATGCTCTGAGCTCCCACTCACTTTCTTGTAAATGAGGCTTCTCCAAAAGTGCATACAAACCCAAATGCTTTGATCACACTATCAAAGCGTTTATTCCAACTCGAGATGCTTGCACCAGTCCATAGATGGATCATTTGGAGCTTGCACACTTTGTTAGCTCCTTTGGATCGATAAAACCTTACGGTTGCATCATATACAACTCTTCTTCGAAATCCATTCAGAATGCGGTCTTTACATCCATTTGCCAAATTTCATAAACATAAAATCGGCAATCGCTAACATGATTCGGACGGACTTAAGCATCGCTTCTGGTGAGAAGGTCTCATTGTAGTCAATCCCTTGAACTTGTCGAAAACCTTTGCGACAAGTCGAGCTTTGTAAACGATAACATTACCGTCGTCGGTCTTCTTCTTGAAGATCCACTTGTTTTCTATTGCTTGCCTACCCTCGGGCAAGTCAACCAAAGTCCATACTTTGTTTTCATACATGGATCCCATCTCGATTTCATGGCCTCAAGCCATTTTATGGAATCTGGGCTCACCATCGCTTCTTCATAGTTCGTAGGTTCATCATGATCTAGTAGCATGACTTCCGAACAGGATTACCGTACCACTCAGTGCGGATCTTACTCTGGTTGATCTACGAGGTTCTGAAGTAACTTGATCTGAAGTTTCATGATCAACATCATCAACTTCCTCGCTACTTGGTGTAGATATCTCGTAAACTGGTTTACGTGACGAACTACTTTCAAGTAAGGGAGCAGTCTGATTACCTCATCAAGTTCCACTTTCCTCCCACTCACTTCTTTCGAGAGAAACTCCTTCTCTAGAAAGGATCCATTCTTAACAACGAATGTCTTGCCTTGGATCTGTGATAGAAGGTGTACCCAACTGTTTCCTTTGGGTATCCTATGAAGACACATTTCTCGATTTGGGTTCGGGCTTATCAGGTTGAAGCTTTTTCTCATAAGCATCGCATCCCCAAACTTTAAGAAAGCGACAACTTTGGTTTCTTGCCAAACCATAGTTCATAAGGTGTCGTCTCAGCGGATTTCGACGGTGTTCTATTCAGTGTGAATCGGCCGTCTCTAGAGCATAACCCCAAAAGCGATAGCGGTAAATCTGTAAGAGACATCATAGATCGTACCATATCTAGTAAAGCACGATTCTGACGTTCGGACACACCATTACGTTGTGGTGTTAGGGTGGCGTGAGTTGCTGAAACTATTCCGCATTGTTTCAAATGTAGACCAAACTCGTAACTCAAATATTCACCTCCACGATCGGATCGTAGAAACTTAATTTTCTTGTTACGATGATTTTCAACTTCACTCTGAAATTCTTTGAACTTTTCAAATGTTTCAGACTTATGTTTCATTAAGTAGATATACCCATATCTGCTTAAGTCATCTGTGAAGGTGAGAAAATAACGATATCCGCCACGAGCCTCAACATTCATTGGACCACATACATACGTATGTATGATTTCCAACAAATCTGTTGCTCTCTCCATAGTACCGAGAAGCGGTGTTCTAGTCATCTTGCCCATGAGGCACGGTTCATAAGTGCCAAGTGATTCATAATCAAGTGACTCCAAAAGTCCATCGGCATGGAGTTTCTTCATGCGCTTTACACCGATATGACCTAAGCGGCGGTGCCACAAATAAGTTGCACTATCATTATCAACTCTGCATCTTTTGGCTTCAACATTATGAATATGTGTATCACTACTATCGAGATTCATCAAAATAGACCATTCCTCAAGGGTGCATGACCATAAAAGATATTACTCATGTAAATAGAACAACCATTATTCTCGATTTAAATGAATAACCGTCTCGCATCAAACAAGATCCAGATATAATGTTCATGCTCAACGCAGCACCAAATAACAATTATTTAGGTCTAAAACTAATCCGAAGGTAGATGTAGAGGTAGCGTGCCGACCGCGATCACATCGACTTTGGAACCATTTCCCACGCGATCGTCACCTCGTCCTTTGCCGGTGTTAAGCAATCCGTAGTCCTGTTTGAGTTGCAAATATTAGCAATGAACCAGTATCAAATACCAGTGCTCTGCGAGCTCTAGTAAGGTACACATCAATAACATGTATATCACATATACCTTTGTTCACCTTGCCATCCTTCTTATCCGCCAAATACTTGGGGCAGTTCCGCTTCGGTGACGATGCGCTTGCGGTAGAAGCACTCGATTTCAGGTTTAGGGCCAGACTTGGGTTTCTTCTCTGAGCGACAACTTGCTTGCTGTTCTTCTTGAATTCCCTTCTTCTTCCCTTTGCCTTTCTTCTTGAAACTAGTGGTCTTATTGACCATCAACACTTGATGCTCCTTCTTGATTTCTACCTCCGCAGCCTTTAGCATTGCGAATAGCTCGGTATAGTCTTTACTAACCCTTGCATATTATAGTTCATCACGAAGCCTTTGTAGCTTGGTGGCGGTGATTGGAGAATTCATCAATGACACAATCATCCGGAAGATTAACTCCCAATTGTGTCAAGTGATTGTAGTACCCGGACATCTTGAGTATATGCTCACTAATGAACTGTTCTCCTCCATCTTGCAGCTATAGAACTTATTGGAGACTTCATATCTCTCAATCCGGGCATTACTTTGGAATATCAACTTCAACTCTGGAACATCTCATATGCTCCATGACGTTCAAAACGTCGTTGAAGTCCGGTTCTAAGCCGTAAAGCATGGCTGCTTGAACTATAGAGTAGTCATCAGCTTTGCTCGCCAGACGTTCACAACATCTGGCGTTGCTCGGCAGAAGAGCTGTCACCTAGCGGTGCATCCGGGGCGTAGCTCTTACGTGCAGCAATGAGGATGATCCTCAAGTTACGGACCCGATCCGTGTAATTGCTACCATCATCTTTCAACTTTGCTTTCTCAAGGAACGCATTAAAATTCAACGGAACAACAAAGACGAGCCATCTATCTACAATCAAACATAAACAAGCAAGATACTATCGGTACTAAGTTCATGATAAATTTAAGTTCAATTAATCATATTACTTAAGAACTCCCACTTAGAAAAACATCTCTAGTCATCTAAGTGATCACGTGATCCAAATCAACTAAACCATAACCGATCATCACGTGAAATGGAGTAGTTTTCAATGGTGAACATCTTATGTTGATCATATCTACTATATGATTCACGCCGACCTTTCGGTCTCCGTGTTCCGAGGCCATATCTGCATATGCTAGGCTCGTCAAGTATAACCCGAGTATTCTGCGTGTGCAAAACTGGCTTGCACCGTTGTAGATGGACGAGAGCTTATCACACCCGATCATCACGTGGTGTGCGGGCACGACGAACTTTGGCAACGGTGCATACTCGGGAGAACACTTCTTGATAATTTAGTGAGAGATCATCTTATAATGCTACCGTCAATCAAAGCAAGATAAGATGCATAAAAGGATAAACATCACATGCAAATCAATATAAGTGATATGATATGGTCATCATCATCTTGTGCTTCATGATCTCCATCTTGCGGCACCACCATGATCACCATCGCCTTTGGCGCGACACCTTGATCTTCATCGCAGCATCGTTGTCGTCTCGCCAAACTTATGCTACTACGACTATCGCTACCGCTTAGTGATAAAGTAAAGCATTACAGGCGATTGCATTGCATACAATAAGCGACAACCATATGGCTCCTGCCGATTGCCGATAACCGGTTACAAAACATGATCATCTCATACAATAAAATATAGCATCACGTCTTGACCATATCACATCACAACATGCCTGCAAAAACAAGTTAGGCGTCCTCTACTTTGTTGTTGCAAATTTTACGTGGCTGCTACGGGCTTAAGCAAGAACCGGTCTCACCTACGCATCAAAACCACAGCGATACTTCGTCAAATAGACTCGTTTAACCTTCTCAAGGACCGGGCGTAGCCACACTCAGTTCAACTAAAGTGAGAGAGACAGCACCCACCGGTCACCTTTAAGCAACGAGTGCTCGCGGCGGTGAAACCAGTCTCGCGTAAGCGTCTGGCGTAATGTCGGTCAGGCCGCTTCATCTCACAATACCGCTGAACCAAAGTATGACATGCTGGTAGGTAGTATGACTTGTATCGCCCACAACTCACTTGTGTTCTACTCGTGCAAAACATCAAACCATAGAAAAAACCTAGGCTCGGATGCCTTTGTTGGGGAGCGTAGTAATTTCAAAAAATTCCTACGCACACGCAAGATCATGGTGATGTATAGCAGCGAGAGGGGAGAGTGTTGTCCACATACCCTTGTAGACCCGGCGGAAGCGATCACAGCGTAGAGGAAGTAGTCGACGTTCTCCTCGCGATCCGACCGATCCGGCGCCGTTACTCGGCGCCCGAGTTCTTGACACACGTACAGCTTGATGGCGTCCCTCGTACTCGATCCAGCCGAGTGTCGAGGGAGAGTTTCGTCAAGACGACGGCGTGGTGGCGATCTTGATGTTTCACCGGCGCGGGCTTCGCCTAAGCTTGCGACGGTATAACCGAGGTGGAATATGGTGGAGGGGCACCGCACACGGCTAAGGAACGATCTAAAGATCAACTTGTGTGTTCAAGGTGCCCCCTGCCCCGTATATAAAGGAGCAAGGGGAGGGGGCGGCGGCCAAGGGAGGCGCGCCAAGGAGTCCTACTCCCTCCGGGAGTAGGATTCCCCCAATCCTAGTTGGACTAGGATTCCGGAGGGGAAAGAGAGAGAGGGGCGGCCCTTCTCCTAGTCCTAGTAGGACTAGGAAAGGGGGGGGCAGCGCCCACCTAGGGCTGGCCCTTCTCCTTTCCACTAAGGCCCATCGAGGCCCATTTACCTCCGGGGTTCGGTAACCTCCGGTACTCTCGATAAATTCCGTTGCCGCCGGAACCATTCGAACTCCAAACATAGGCTTCCAATATATCAATCTTTATGTCTCGACCATTCCGAGACTCCTCGTCATGTCCGTGATCACATCCGGGACTCGAACTTCTTCGGTACATCAAAATACATAAACTCATAATAAGCTCGCCATCGAAACCTTAAGCGTGCGGACCCTACGGTTCGAGAACAATGTAGACATGACCTAGAACTATTCACGGTCAATAACCAACAGCGGGACTTGGATGCCCATATTGGTTCCTACATATTCTACGAAGATCTTTATCGGTCGGACCGCATAACAACATCGTTGTTCCCTTTGTCATCGGTATGTTACTTGCCCGAGATTCGATCGTCGGTATCCAATACCTAGTTCAATCTCGTTATCGCAAGTCTCTTTACTCGTCCGTAATACATCATCTCACAACTAGCTCATTAGTTGTAGTGCTTGCAAGGCTTGAGTGATGTGCATTACCGAGAGGGCCCAGAGATACCTCTCCGACAATCGGAGTGACAAAACCTAATCTCAAATCGCCAACCCAACATCTACCTTTGGAGACACTGTAGTACTCCTTTATGATCACCCGATTCGTTGTGACGTTTGGTAGTACCAAAGTGTTCCTCCGTAAACGGAGTTGCATAATCTCATAGTTACGGAACATGCATAAGTCATGGATAAAAGCGGTAGCAACATACTAAGCGATCGTGTGCTAAGCTAAGGGAATGGGTCATGTCAATCAGATCATTCTACTAATGATGTGACCTTGTTAATCAAATAACAACTCCTTGTTCATGGTCAGGAAACATAACCATCTTTGATTAACAAGCTAGTCTAGTAGAGGCATACTAGTGACATGTTGTTTTGTCTATGCATTCACACATGTATCATGTTTCCGGTTAATACAATTCTAGCATGAATGATAAACATTTATCATGAAATAAGGAAATAAATAATAACTTTATTATTGCCTCTAGGGCATATTTCCTTCACAAATGTGCTTTCACCATTTGTCACCTCATAATGTTGAGATGTTTCAATAAGTCCACTACAAGCTTATTCTTTTCGTTTTTGGTTTTCTAACAACTCCGTTAAATCCTTCTTTTTAAGGAGGCTCTTTCAAATTCAATTGTGATAGAAGTTGTTATTCTCTTCTCTGTTCTCTCGATTCCACTCTTTCATTTGTCCCGAAGGCATTGTGATGTTTTCTTTGACCCATTATATCATTTTGGAGATCATGTTCTTTTCCTTACTTATCCATTTAACCGAAGTGTCGTGTTTTCATTCGAGTTCTCTAATTTTATCAAGTTTTCCCTCCTTCCTCAACTGGAGAGCTGTCTGAAATCTTTCTTACCCCTTGTGCCATTCTTTCAATAGTTCCGGAGGCAGTGTGTTGCTCATTTCATCAAGTATCCTCTCATCTTGTCAAGTTCATGTTCAATTCCTTCCATGTTCAACCGGAGTGCTGCCCAAATTATATCATTCTTATTCCTTCTCTATCTTGTTTTAACCGGAGTGGTTTCAATATCTATCTTGTCACTTAACCTCATGGTTCTCATTGTATCCCATGTTCTTCTTATCTTACGGAGTGTTAGCAATCTCATCATCTTCATTGTATTTTTTTTCTTTCAAGTTTTCAACCTCTCAAGGTTCGTGGTTTCACTCGTTCGTCAAAGAAGCAACTTTGTCTTACCTCTTTCTCTTCTGCTTCTCTCCGGCACCATCCTAGATCTCGGGATGAGATCCTCTTGTAGTGGTGGAGTGTTGTAACGCCCCGAGACCGATGCCCCAGATGCCTTCCTTGTATTCCGAGATTCGTCGTGTGATTTGTTTTGTTCGTTGCATTCATCCTTGCATCATGTGCATTGCATCATGTCATCATGCCATCATGTCATTAACCTTTGCATCTCAACTCAACTAATAAATTGCATAGATGGTTGATCTATTTAAATCGAGGGAAGGGTGACTTCTCTTTATAACATATCCTCCCAATATTAGGGAGCTATTATAAAATATTCCATTGATGTGGAATTACCTTTGACACACTTGCAAAATAATTTCGTTCCTTTTCTACTTCAAGTTTGGTCTTCACCCCTTGCCATATTTCTTTCATCATTTTCTGGAGCCCCACTGAAATCCTCAACATTTTTGGACCTTCCCAACCCTCACTTCTTATTCAAACCATTTGAATTTAAATCAAATGAGTTTGAATTTAAATCTTTCAATCATGGCCTTTCTATTTTTCTTGGAACGAGCATATTTTTGCGAGTCCGGGAAAATTACCCCCATGCGTAAATGCTATCCCAAACACTTCCTTTCCTCTTCTTTTCCTCTTTGGTATTTTCTGTTTTGGAAAATAAAAGAGTAGAGAGAGAGAAGCAGACCAGCCGCAGCCCAGCTACAACCTATCCCTAGGCCCATGGCCTTGGCCCAGCCGTGCCCTTGCTAAACCCTAGCCCGATCAAACCCTCCTCTCGATCGCTCCCTTCTCCTCCTTCCCTCGCGCTGCCACACACAACAAACATCGCCAGGGAAAGGAGCTCCCATGTTACTGCAAGGTGAAGCCCTCGATCCCCATCTCCTTCCCTTGGCGCCCGCCCAGCTCGATCTCCCTCCCCCTTGGTCCATCTCTCCCTCGAGTGCGGCCTCAGCCTCCCTCCTCCTTGATCCCGAGCCCGAGCGCGTCGCCCCTGCACCTCCACGTCGTCTTCGCGCGCGCCACCGCCTTCCTGCATCGACGCCGTGATCTACCTCTGTTTCGCCCTCCTCCTCAGCCTGGCCTCCCCAGCTTCGCGCCAAGGACACCGCCGGCAACGGCGTCACCATGGTCTTTGCGAGCCTGCAACGCTCGTCCTCCATCCCAAGCTCGACCCCTCATCCAGCGCGCCTTCTCCATCCCCGTCGCCGCATGCTGCTAGCCTCCTGCCTCTGCCGCCCGGCCCGGCCGCCGTCGCAGGGCTTCCGAGCCCCTCCTCCCGCTGCCCCGACAAGCAACAGCGATGACCTCGCCGCGCCTCCTGCCCCGCCGGCTTCTTCTCTGCTTGAGGAGCTCCAGCAGCCGCGCATGGCTACGCCTCCCATGGAGATCCGCCGCTGAGGCTTCTCCTCGCCTGCCTCGCTGCCTTCCCTCGTCTGCTGCTCCTCGCCGTCCTCTGCCGCCCATAGCGCTGCGTGGACCGAAGCTGCCCTGCCTTGTTCGACCACCGGAACCGCGCCAAGTCGCTGCCTCTTTGCATCTGCGCTGTGTTGCCGTGGACGCATGCAACCCTGAAATCAATCCCAAGCGTCAAGTACCAGGACACTACGGAAACCTGAATCGCCAAGACCGGACCCGTCAAGTACCCCTTCGGATTCGTCAAGACCCTCATGTACGACTACACCCGATGATGCGTCAAGTACCTCTACCGTCGACACCGTGGGCGTCAAGTTCATCTACGAAAACATGTACAACTACCGTCGCCGTGTACCTCTACTTCCACTACCGTCGACACAAGTACAACTACTTCCCCTACGGCCCGTGTACCACAACTTCCTTCGTCGAACTCGACCCGCTCCGAAATGCATGCCTCGAAGGTATAAACCCGAGACAATGCCCGTGGACGAATGCATGTGTGTTGTATGAGATGCTCGTGTTTGCACCGTGCCCGTTTGTCTTTGCACGTTCCTCGTTTGCCATGCCGCCGTCCCATGGGAACCCGAAATTCGGGATCACCCCACCATCTTGCATGGCATGCTCTCCACACTTTCTTTTGCACCGACATCTCAATGAGTTGTTGGATCACCGGAATGTTGCCGTGGCACCATTTCCGTTGTAGTTTCCGTGGCACCCCTTTCGTTCCGCCACGGTGACAAATGCTTCATAACATGCTCTTGTCAACATTTTCATAAAAATTGCATAAAACTTGCATATGTCATCCGCATCATGATAATAACAATTAAAATGTTTAAAATTGTTGTTTGCTTTAATTGCTAAATGACATATGGGGATTTTCCGAAATTGTTGTTTGTTGTTCCGGCCTCGTTTAAACTTGCCTAGATAGATAGCTTAATTATGCTTCACCCTTTTCCATGTTTAACAACATTTAATATTGATGAGTAGCATAACCTAGAGAGAACTAAATAATTGATGTGGTGTTTTGTCAATATGCAACTCGTTGCATATTGAGCTCCACTTAACTTGTAGTATTGTTTGTTGCACTTTGCCATGCCATGCCTCATTAAACCGGACATGCATCATACTTGATTGTGCTTCATGCCATGTTTATGTGATGGTTGTTTACTATGTTGTTTGTTTCTTTCCGGGTTGCTTCTCTCGTTAGCTTCGGTTTCGTTCCGGAGTTGTGAGGATCCGTTCGACTTCGTCCGTTTGTCTTCTTCATGGACTCGTTCTTCTTCCTAGCGGGATATCAGGCAAGATGACCATACCCTCGTGATCACTTCTATCTTTGCTTGCTAGATGCTCGCTCTTTTGCTATGCCTATGCTACGATGCCTACCACTTGCTATATCATGCCTCCCATGTTGCCATGTCAAGCCTCTAACCATCCTTTCCTAGCAAACCGTTGTTTGGCTATGTTACCGCTTTGCTCAGCCCCTCTTATAGCGTTGTTAGTTGCAGGTGAAGATGAAGTTTGTTCCTTGTTGGAACATGGAGATGTTGTTCCTTGTTGGAACATGTTTACTTGTTGGGATATCACAATATCTCTTATTTAATTAATGCATCTATATACTTGGTAAAGGGTGGAAGGCTCGGCCTTATGCCTGGTGTTTTGTTCCACTCTTGCCACCCTAGTTTCCGTCATATCGGTATTATGTTCCCGGATTTTGCGTCCCTAACGCGGTTGGGTGATTTATGGGACCCCCTTGACAGTTCGCTTTGAATAAGACTCCTCCAGCAAGGCCCAACCTTGGTTTTACCATTTGACTACCTACCACATATACCCCTTCCCTTGGGTTCTGCAGACTCAAGGGTCATCTTTATTTTAGCCCCCCCGGGCCAGTGCTCCTTCGACTGTTGGTCCGAAACGGGCAGACTGCGGGGCCACCATGGGGCAACTCGGGGGCTGGTTTTACTCGTAGGCTGACCTATCCGGTGTGCCCTGAGAACGAGGTACGTGCGACTCCTATCGGGATTTGTCGGCACATCCGGGCGGCTTTGCTGGTCTTGTTTTATTACTATCGAAATGTGTTGATGTACTGGGATACCGAGTCTGATCGGAGTGTCTCGGGTGGAGGTCTTTTCCTTCGTTGACCGTGAGAGCTTATAATGGGCTAAGTTGGGACACCCCTGCAGGGTAATATCTTTCGAAAGCCGTGCCCGCGGTTATGAGGCAGATGGGAATTTGTTAATGTCCGGTTGTAGAAAACCCGAAGTTGACCTTAATTAAAATACATCAACCGCGTGTGTAGCTGTGATGGTCTCTTCTTGGCGGAGTCCGGGAAGTGAACACGGTGTTGGAGTTATGTTTGACGTAGGTTGCTCTAGGATCACTTCTTGATCACTACTAGCTTCACGACTGTGCCTTGCTTCTCTTCTCGCTCTCTTTTGCGATTGTAGCCACCATATATGCTAGTCGCTTGCTGCAGCTCCACCTCATTACTCCATCCTTCCTATAAGCTTAAATAGTCTTGATCTCGCGGGTGTGAGATTGCTGAGTCCTCGTGACTCACAGATACTTCCAAAACCAGTTTGCAGGTGCCGATGAAACCGTGCAGGTGCGCCATCCGAGCTCAAGGAGGAGCTCGATGAAGATCTTGTTCATTGTGTTGTTTCGTTTCAGTTGATCAGTAGTGGAGCCCAGTTGGGGTCGATCGGGGACCTTTGTCGCATTTGGGGTTCTTCTTTTATTTTGGTTCCGTAGTCGGACCTTGATTGTATCTGGATGATGTAATGCTTTATTCATGTAATTGTGTGAAGTGGCGATTTTAAGCCAACTATGTATCTCTTCCCTTATGTATTACATGGGTTGTGTGAAGATTACCTCACTTGCGACATTGCTTTCAATGCGGTTATGCCTCTAAGTCGTGCTTCGACACGTGGGAGATATAGCCGCATCGAGGGCGTTACAAAGACATGATTGCTTTGATTAGTATGCTTGAAGTATTATCATTTTTGTGTCAATATGAACTTTTGTCTTGAACCTTTCGGATCTGAATATTCATATCACAATTAAGAAGATTTACATTGAAATTATGCCAAAGTATCACTCCACATCAAAAATTCTTTTTTTATCATTTACCTACTCGAGGACGAGCAGGAATTAAGCTTGGGGATGCCTGATACGTCTCCAACGTATCTATAATTTTTTATTGCTCCATGCTACTTTATCTATTGTTTTGGACTATATTGGGCTTTATTTTCCACTTTTATATTACTTTCGGGACTAACCTATTAACCGGAGGCCCAGCCTAGAATTGTTGTTTTTTGCCTTTTTCAGTATTTCGAAGAAACAGAATATTAAACGGAGTCCAAACGGAATGAAACCTTCGGGATCGTGATTTTCCAACCGAACATGATCCAGGAGACTTGGACCCTACTCCAAGTAGTGCCCGAGGAGGTCACGAGGGTGGAGGGCGCCCCCCCTGGGCGTGCCCCCTACCTCGTGGGCCCCTCGGAGCTCCACCGACGTACTCCTTCCTCCCATATATACCTACGTATCCCCGAACGATTAGAACAGGAGCCAAAAACCAAACTCCACCGCCCAACCTTCTGTATCCACGCGATCCCATCTTGGGGCCTGTTCCGGAGCTCCGCCGGAGGGGGCATCCACCACGGAGGGCTTCTACATCATCACCATAGCCCCTCCGATGAAGTGTGAGTAGTATACTTCAGACCTTCGGGTCCATAGGTAGTAGCTAGATGGCTTCTTCTCTCTTTTGGGATCTCCATACAATGTTCTCCCCCTCTCTCGTGGAGATCTATTCGATGTAATATTCTTTTAGCGGTGTGTTTGTTGAGACCGATGAATTGTGGGTTTATGATCCAGTATTATCTATGGAAAATATTTGATTCTTCTCTGAATTCTTTTATGTATGATTGAGTTATCTTTGCAAGTCTCTTCGAATTATCCTTTTTGGTTTGGCCAACTAGATTGGTAGTTCTTGCAATGGGAGAAGTGCTTAGCTTTGGGTTCAATCTTGCGGTGTCCTTACCAAAGGATGTAAGGGCAGCAAGGCACGATTGTATTGTTGCCATCGAGGATAACAAGATGGGGTTTTATCATATTGCATGAATTTATCCCTCTACATCATGTCATCTTGCTTACAGTACGTTACTCTTTTTACTTAATACTCTAGATGCATTTGGATAGCGGTCAATGATTGGAGTAATAGTAGTAGATGCGAATCGTTTGATCTACTTGTTTTGGACGTGATGCTTATATACATGATCATTGCCTAGATATACTCATAACTATGCTCAATTCATCAATTGCTCAACGATAATTTGTTCACCCACCGTAGAATACTTATGCTCTTGAGAGAAGCCACTAGTGAAACCTATGGCCCCGGTCTATTATCATCATATCAATCTATATCACTTTATTTACTTCCTTTGTTTTTACTTTGCCTTTACTTTTTACTTTGCATCTATCTATCAAAATACCAAAAATATTATCTCTATCAGATCTCACTCTCATAAGTGACCGTGAAGGATTGACAACCCCTAAGCGTTGGTTGCGAGTTGCTATCGTTTTGTGTAGGTACAAGGGACTTGTCGTGGTCTCCTCTTGGATTGATACCTTGGTTCTCAAAAACTGAGGGAAATACTTACGCTACTTTGCTGCATCATCCTCTCCTCTTCGGGGAAATCCAATGCAGTGCTCAAGAGGTAGCACGGTCCACCACGGGCGGGTTACTGGTTCCTGCCCCAGGTGTGTTAAAAAGGTTTCTTGCATCGTACACCGGGGGTAAACGACTTGTATGCCTTCTGTTAAAGACAATGTTCGATGCGTTCCGATCCAAACTCAAGTGAAAATTTTCTGATTGAATCCGCTCTACTTCCCTCTCCAAGGCAGCTCATTTTGTCGCCATTCGTGTGTTCTCAGCGCTAAGATCCTCCTTAGCTTGAGCTATCTCATCACGTACCTTAGCCACATCCACATTATGTTGCACTTGATTCGCCGGGGTTACCTCCACTGTCAGCAATGTTGCCAAAGCCTCCAACAGTTCAGATAAAACCTGAGCCGGCGGGCACACATGGCTTCCTACCCTGGCTGTCGTAGCAGTTGCTGACCCGGAGATCATTGCTGTCACTGTTGACAAATTCTGCACTGACTGTGTGCCGGCCATGAATATTGCAACCCGGTTTGGCAGCTCATAGGGGCCCGGAATACTGTCGTCCTCGAAACAGCCCCCAAGCCTGTCATCCTGTACTTGATCCATGGAGTTGGTCTTGCCAATTGAGGACTCATCATCTGAGTAGACAGCTGTCTCTCCACCGGACACAGATCCACCTTCCAGATCCACTCCTTGAGTAAAGCCAACAACAACATGCTTCGGGGCAGCTTGAATCTTGGTGGGTCGTGCACACTAAGCCGTCTCGACGATGTCGTTGTAGGTGTCCGGATCAGCTTGTGACTCGCTGCTACCTCTTGAGCTTGCGTTGGTTTTTCCCTTGAATAGGAAAGGGTGATGCAGAAAAGTAGCGGAAGTATTTCCCTTAGTTTTGAGAACCAAGGTATCAATCCAGTAGGAGACTGTTGGGGAACATAGCAATAATTCAAAAAAAATCTACGCATCACCAAGATCAATCTATGGAGATTCTAGCAACAAGAGAGAGAGAGTATGAGCATATTCATACCTTTGAAGATCGCTAAGCGGAAGCATTACTAGAACGCGGATGAGGGAGTCATACTCGCGGCAATTCAAATCGCGGAAGATCCGATCTAACGCCGAACGGACGGCGCCTCCGCATTCAGCACACGTATAGCCCGGGGACGTCTCCTCCCTCTTGATCCAGCAAGGGGAGAGGAGAAGTTGAGGGAGAGCTCCGGCAGCACGACGGCGTGGGGGAGGAGCTTGCAGTTCTCCGGCAGGGCTTCGCCAAGCACTACGGAGGAGGAGGTGGAGTTGGAGAGGGGGAGGGCTATGCCAGGGGAAGGGTATGGCAGCCCTCCCCACCACCCCCCTCCCACTATTTATAGGGGGAAGGGAGAGGGGGCCAGACCCCTTAGATCTCATCTAGGGGAGGGGGCGGCGGCCAAGGGGGGAGCTTGCCCCCCAAGTTAGTGGGAGGTGCCCCCACCCCCTAGGGTTTTCAACCCTAGGCGCCTTGGGCCCTTGGGGGGCGCACCAGCCCACTAGGGGGCTGTTTCCCACCCTTGTTCAGCCCATTTAGTCCCCCGTGGCAGGTGGACCCACCCGGTGGACCCCCAGACACCTTTCGGTGGTCCCGGTAACCCCCGAAATTATCCCAGTGACTGAAACTGGACTTCCCATATAGAAATCTTTACCTCCTGACCATTCCTGAACTCCTCGTGACATCCAGGATCTCATCTGAGACTCTGAACAACATTCAGTAACCGCATACTAATTCCCATAACAACTCTAGCGTCACCGAACCTTAAGTGTGTAGACCCTACGGGTTCGGGAATCATGTAGACATGAGAGACAGCTCTCCGGCCAATAACCAACAGCGGGATCTGGATACCCATGTTGGCTCCCACATGTTCCATGATGATCTCATTGGATGAACCACGATGTCGGGGATTCAATCAATCCCGTATACAATTCCCTTTGTTAATCGATATGTTACTTGCCCGAGATTCGATCGTCGGTATCCCAATACCTCATTCAATCTCGTTACCAGCAAGTCACATTACAACAAGTTGTAATGCATGATCCCGTGACTGACTACTTAGTCACATTGAGGTCATTATGATGATGCATTACCGAGATTGATGCATCCCGTGCCAACCCAACAGACACTTTTGGAGATACCTGTAGTGTACCTTTATAGCCACCCAGTTATGTTGTGACGTTTGGTACACCCAAAGCATTCCTACGGTATCCGGGAGTTGCACAATCTCATGGTCTAAGGAAATGATACTTGACATTATAAAAGCTTTTAGCAAACGAACTACACGATCTTCTGCTATGCTTAGGATTGGGTCTTGTCCATCACATCATTCTCCTAATGATGTGATCCTGTTATCAATGACATCCAATGCCCATGGTCAGGAAACCATGACCATCTATTGATCAACGAGCTAGTCAACTAGAGGCTCACTATGGACATGTTGTGGTCTATGTATTCACACATTTATTATGGTTTCCGGTCAATACAACTATAGCATGAACAATAGAAAATTATCATGAACAAGGAAATATAATAATAACCATTTTATTATTGCCTCTAGGGCATATTTCCAACAGTCTCCCACTTGCACTAGAGTCAATAATCTAGTTACATTGTGATGAATTGAACACCCATAGAGTTCTGATGTTGATCATGTTTTGCTCGTGGAAGAGGTTTAGTCAACGGATCTGCGACATTCAGATCCGTATGCACTTTAAAAATATCTATGTCTCCATCTTGAACATTTTCACGCATGGAGTTGAAGCGACGCTTGATATGCTTGGTCTTCTTGTGAAACCTGGGCTCCTTGGCAAGGGCAATAGCTCCAGTGTTGTCACAAAATAGAGTCATCGGGCCCGACGCATTGGGAATAACTCCTAGGTCGGTAATGAACTCCTTCATCCAGATTGATTCATGTGTTGCCTATGAGGCTGCCATGTACTCCACTTCACATGTAGATCCTGCCACGACACTTTGCTTGCAACTGCACCAGCTTACTACCCCACCATTCAAAATATACACGTATCCGGTTTGTGACTTGGAGTCATCCAGATCTGTGTCGAAGCTAGCATCGACGTAACCCTTTACGACGAGCTCTTCGTCACCTCCATAAACGAGAAACATAACCTTAGTCCTTTTCAGGTACTTCAGGATATTCTTGATCGCTGTCCAGTGTTCCATGCCGGGATTACTTTGGTACCTCCCTACCAAACTTACGGCAAGGTTCACATCAGGTCTGGTACACAGCATGGCATACATAATAGACCCTATGGCTGAGGCATAGGGATGACACTCATCTTTTCTCTATCTTCGCCGTGGTCGAGCATTGAGCCGTGCTCAATCTCACACCTTGCAATCTGTGCAAGAACCCTTCTTGGACTGATCCATATTGAACTTCTTCAATATCTTATCAAGGTATGTGCTTTGTGAAAGACCTATGAGGCGTCTCGATCTATCTCTATAGATCTTGATGCCTAATATGTAAGCAGCTTCTCTAAGGTCCTTCATTGAAAAACACTTATTCAAGTAGGCCTTTATGCTTTCCAAAAGTTCTATATCATTTCCCATCAATAGTATGTCATCCACATATAATATGAGAAATGCTACAGAGCTCCCACTCACTTTCTTGTAAACGTAGGCTTCTCCATAAGTCTGCATAAACCCAAATGCTTTGATCATTTCATAAAAGCGAATGTTCCAACTCTGAGATGCTTGCACCAGCCCATAGATGGAGCGTTGGAGCTTGCATACCTTGTTAGCATTCTTAGGATCGACAAAACCTTTCGGCTGCATCATATACAATTCTTCCTTAAGGAAGCCGTTAAGGAATGCCGTTTTGATGTCCATTTGCCATATTTCATAATCATAAAATGCGGCAATTGATAACATGATTCGGATGGACTTCAGCTTCACTACGGGTGAGAAGGTCTCATCGTAGTCAACCCCTTGAACTTGTCGATAACCCTTAGCGACAAGCCGAGCTTTATAGATGGTCACATTACCATCCGCGTCAGTCTTCTTCTTGAAGATCCATTTATTTTGTATGGCTCGCCGATCTCGGGCAAGTCTGTCAAAGTCCATACTTTGTTTTCATACATGGATCCTATCTCGGCTTTCATGGCTTCAAGCCATTTGTTGGAATCTGGGCCCGCCATCGCTTCTTCATAGTTCGAAGGTTCACCGTTGTCTAACAACATGATTTCCAGGACAGGGTTGCCATACCACTCTGGTGCGGAACGTGCCCTTGTGGACCTATGAAGTTCAGTAACAACTTGATTCGAAGTACCTTGATCATCATTGTTAACTTCCTCTCTAGTCGGTGCAGGCACCACAGAAACATTTTCCTGGGCTGCGCTACTTTCCGGTTCAAGAGGCAGTACTTCATCAAGTTCTACTTTCCTCCCACTTACTTCTTTTGAGAGAAACTCTTTCTCCAGAAAGGATCCGTTCTTGGCAACGAAGATCTTGCCTTCGGATCTGAGGTAGAAGGTATACCCAATGGTTTCCTTAGGATATCCTATGAAGACGCATTTTTCTGACTTGGATTCGAGCTTTTCAGGTTGAAGTTTCCTGACATAATAGCATCGCATCCCCAAACTTGTAGAAACGACAGCTTAGGTTTCTTCCCAAACCATAATTCATACGATGTCGTCTCAACGGATTTAGACGGTGCCCTATTTAAAGTGAATGTGGATGTCTCTAAAGCGTATCCCCAAAATGACAGCGGTAAATCGGTAAGAGACATCATAGATCGCACCATATCCAATAGAGTGCAATTACGACATTCGGACACCATTACACTGAGGTGTTCCAGGCGGCGTGAGTTGTGAAATAATTCCACATTTCCTTGAGTGCGTACCAAACTCGTGACTTAAATATTCTCCCCCATGATCTGATTGTAAGAACTTTATTTTCCTGTCACATTGATTTTCCACCTCACTCTGAAATTGCTTGAACTTTTCAAAGGTCTCAGACTTGTGTTTCATTAAGTAGACATACCCATATCTACTTAAGTCATCAGTGAGGGTGAGAACATAACGATAGCCACCGCAAGCCTCAACGCTCATTGGACCGCACACATCAGTATGTATGATTTCCAACAAGTTGGTTGCTCGCTCCATTGTTCTGGAGAATGGAGTCTTGGTCATCCTGCCCATGAGGCATGGTTCGCATGTGTCAAATGATTCATAATCAAAGACTCCAAAAGTTCATCTGCATGGAGTTTCTTCATGCGTTTGACACCAATGTGACCAAGGCGACAGTGTCACAAGTATGTGGGACTATCATTATTAACTTTACATCTTTTGGTATTAACACTATGAATATGTGTAACATCACGTTTGAGATTCAATAAGAATAAACCATTGACCAGCGAGGCATGACCATAAAACATATCTCTCAAATAAATAGAACAACCATTATTCTTGGATTTAAATGAGTAGCCATCTCACATCAAACGAGATCAAGATACAATGTTCATGCTCAAAGCTGGCACTAAATAACAATTATTGAGGTTTAAAACTAATCCCATAGGTAAATGTAGAGGTAGCGTGCCGACGGCAATCACATCGACCTTGGAACCATTCTCGACGTGCATCGTCACCTCGTCCTTCGCCGGTCTCCGCTTATTCCACAACTCCTATTTTTGGCTACAAATATGAGCAACCGCACCGGTATCAAATACCCAGGAAATACTATGAGTACTGGTAAGGTACACATCAATAACATGTATATCACATATACCTTTGGTGTTGTTGGCCTTCTTGTCCGCTAAGTACTTGGGGCAGTTCCCTTGCAATAAAAGCACTGAGTCTCGGGCTTGGGTCCATTGTTTAGCTTCTTCCCGGCAACTAATTTACTGGGTGCGGCAACTCCCTTGCCGTCCTTCTTGAAGTTCTTTTTACCCTTGCCTTTTTTGAAACTAGTGGTCTTATTCACCATCACCACTTGATGTTCCTTTTTGATTTCCACCTCTGCTGATTTCAGCATTGAATATAACTTAGGAATGGACTTCTCCATCCCCTGCATATTTTAGTTCATAACAAAGCTCTTGTAGCTAGGTGGGAGAGACCGGGGGATCCTGTCAATGACCGAGTCATCTGGGAGATTAACTCCCAACTGAGACAAACGGTTGTGTAACCCGGACATGGTGAGTATATGCTCACTGACAGAACTGTTTTCCTCCATCTTACAACTGTAGAACTTGTCGGAGACTTCATATCTCTCAACCCGGGCATGAGCTTGGAAAACCATTTTCAGCTCTTGGAACATCTCATATGCTCCGTGCTGCTCAAAACGCTTTTGGAGCCCTGGTTCTAAGCTGTAAAGCATGCCGCACTGAACCAGGGAGTAATCATCACTATGCGACTGCCAGGCCTTCATAACGTCTTGAGTTGCTGGGAAAATGGGTGCTTCACCTAGTGGTGATTCTAGGACATATGCTTTCTTGGCAGCTATGAGGATGATCTTCAAGTTCCAGACCCAGTCCGTATAGTTGCTACCATCGTCTTTCAGCTTGGTTTTCTCTAGGAACGCGTTGGAGTTGAGGGCAACATTAGCGTGGGCCATTTGATCTACAAGACATATTGCAAAGATTTTAGACTATGTTCATGATAATTAAGTTCATCTAATAAAATTATTTAATGAACTCCCACTTAGATAGACATCCCTCTAGTCATTTAAGTGATACATGATCCGAGTCAACTAGGCCGTGTCCGATCATCACGTGAGACGGACTAGTCATCATCGGTGAACATCTTCATGTTGATCGTATCTACTATACGACTCATGTTCGACCTTTCGGTCTCTTGTGTTCTGAGGCCATGTCCGTACATGCTAGGCTCGTCAAGTCAACCTAAGTGTTTTGCATGTGTAAATCTGGCTTACACCCATTGTATGCGAACATTAGAATCTATCACACCCGATCATCACGTGGTGCTTCGAAACAACGAACTTTCGCAATGGTGCACAGTTAGGGGAACACTTTCTTGAATTTTTTTATGAGGGATCATCTTTTTTATGCTACCGTCGTTCTAAGAAAATAAGATGTAAACATGACAAATATCACATGCAAATCATAAAGTGACATGATATGGCCAATATCATTTTGCGCCTTTGATCATCATCTTCGAGGCGCGGCATGATCACCTTCGTCGCCGGCATGACACCATGATCTCCATCATCGTGTCTTCATGAAGTTGTCTCGCCAACTATTACTTCTACTACTATGGCTAACGGTTAGCAATAAAGTAAAGTAATTACATGGCGTTATCATTAACACGCAGGTCATACAATAAATTAAGACAACTCCTATGGCTCCTGCCGGTTGTCATACTCATCGACATGCAAGTCGTGATTCCTATTACAAGAACATGATCAATCTCATACATCACATATCATTCATCAGATTCTTTTGGCCATATCACATCACATAGCATACCCTACAAAAACAAGTTAGACGTCCTCTAATTGTTGTTGCATGTTTTACGTGGCTGCTATGGGTTTTTAGCAAGAACGTTTCTTACCTACGCAAATGCCACAACGGTGACATGCCAATTACTATTTACCCTTCATAAGGACCCTTTTCATCGAATCCGATCCGAGTAAAGTGGGAGAGACTGGCACCCGCCAACCACCTTTATGCAACAAGTGCATGTCAGTCGGTGGAACTTGTCTCATGTAAGCATACATGTAAGGTCAGTCCAGGCCGCTTCATCCCACAATATCGCCAGAACAAGATAGGACTAGTAACGTTAAGTAAATTGAACAAACCAACGCCCACAACTACTTGTGTTCTACTCATGCATAGAATCTACGCAATAAACCTGGCTCTGATACCACTATTGGGGAACGTAGCAATAATTCAAAAAAAAATCTACACATCACCACGATCAATCTATGGAGATTCTAGCAACAAGAGAGGGAGAGGATGAGCATCTTCATACCTTTGGAGATCACTAAGCGGAAGCGTTACTAGAACGCGGATGAGGGAGTCGTACTCGCGGCGATTCAAATCGTGGAAGATCCGATCTAACGCCGAACGGGCGGCGCCTCCGCGTTCAACACACGTACAGCCCGGGGACGTCTCCTCCTTCTTGATCCAGCAAGGGGAGAGGAGAAGTTGAGGGAGAGCTCGGTAGCACGACGGCGTGGTGGAGGAGCTTGGAGTTCTCCGGCAGGGCTTCGCCAAGAACTACGGAGGAGGAGGTGGAGTTGGAGAGGGGGAGGGCTGCACCAGGGGAAGGGTATGGAAGCCCTCCCACCCCCCACTATTTATAGGGGGAAGGGGAGAGGGGGTCGGCCCCCTTAGATCTCATCTAAGGGGGAGTGGCCAAGGGGGGAGCTTGCCCCCCAAGTTGGTGGGAGGCGCCCCCACCCCTAGGGTTTTCAACCCTAGGCGCCTTGGGCTCTTGGGGGACACACCAGCCCACTAGGGGGCTGGTTCCCACCCTTGTTCAGCCCATTTAGTCCCCCGTCGCAGGTGGACCCACCCGATGGACCCCCGGACACCTTTCGGTAGTCCCGGTACAATACCGGTAACCCCCAAAATTATTCCGGTAACTGAAACTGGACTTCCCATGTATAAATCTTTACCTCCGGACCATTCCTGAACTCCTCGTGACGTCCGGGATCTCATCCGGGACTCCGAACAACATTTGGTAACTGCATAGTAATTCCCATAACAACTCTAGCGTCACCGAACCTTAAGTGTGTAGACCCTACTGGTTCGGGAATCATGCAGACATGACTGAGACAGCTCTCCGGCCAATAACCAACAGCAGGATCTGGATACCCATGTTGGCTCCCACATGTTCCATGATGATCTCATCGGATGAACCACGATGTCGGGGATTCAATCAATCCCATATACAATTCCCTTTGTCAATTGGTACGTTACTTGCCCGAGATTCGATCGTCGGTATCCCAATACCTCGTTCAATCTCATTACCGACAAGTCACTTTACTCATTCCGTAATGCATGATCCCGTGACTGACTACTTAGTCACATTGAGCTTATTATGATGATGCATTACCGAGTGGGCCTAGAGATACCTCTCCGTCATACGGAGTGACAAATCCCAGTCTCGATTTGTGCCAACCCAACAGACACTTTCGGAGATACCTGTAGTGTACCTTTATAGCCACCCAGTTACATTGTGACGTTTGGTACACCCAAAGCATTCCTATGGTATCCGGGAGTTGCACAATCTGATGGTCTAAGGAAATGATACTTAGCATTAGAAAAGCTTTTAGCAAACGAACTACACGATCTTGTGCTATGCTTAGGATTGAGTCTTGTCCATCACATCATTCTCCTAATGATGTGATCCCGTTATCAATGACATCCAATGCCCATGGTCAGGAAACCATGACCATCTATTGATCAACGAGCTAGTCAACTTGAGGCTCACTAGGGACATGTTGTGGTCTATGTATTCACACATGTATTATGGTTTCCGGTCAATACAATTATAGCATGAACAATATACAATTATCATGAGCAAGGAAATATAATAATAACCATTTTTATTATTGCCTCTGGGGCATATTTCCAACAGAGACGACGCACAAGTCACCTAGTACCTACACAAACAATCAAGAACCTTGCAACCAACGCGATAAAGAGGTTGTCAATCCCTTCACGGTCACTCGCAAAAGTGAGATCTAATAGAGATAATAAAGTAAATATTTTTGGTATTTTTGTTGTATAGATTGGAAAGTAAAGATTGCAAAATAGTAAACTATATTTAAAAGATGCAATATAATGGAAAAGATATGTGATATAATAGAAAAGAGACCCGGGGGCCATAGGTTTAACTAGTGGCTTCTCTCGAGATAGCATGTATTACTGTGGGTGAACAAATTACTGCCAAGCAATTGATTGAAAAGCGCATAATTATGAAGATATCTAAGGCAACGATCATGAACATAGGCATCACGTCCGTGTCGAGTAGACCGAAACGATTCTGCATCTACTACTATTACTCCACACATTGACCGCTATCCAGCATGCATCTAGAGTATTAAGTTCATAAGAACGGAGTAACGCATTAAGCAAGATGACATGATGTAGAGGGATAAACTCAAGCAATATGATATAAACCTGATCTTTTTATCCTTGATGGCAACAATACAATATGTGCCTTGCTGCCCCTATTGTCACTGGGAAAGGACACCACAAGATTGAACCCAAAGCTAAGCACTTCTCCCATTGCAAGAAAGATCAATCTAGTAGGCCAAACTAAACCGATAATTCGAAGAGACTTGCAAAGATATCAAATCATGCATATAATAATTCAGAGAAGAACCAAATAATATTCATAGATAATCTTGTTCATAAATCCACAATTCATCGGATCTCGACAAACACACTGCAAAAGAGTATTACATCGAATAGATCTCCAAGAACATCGAGGTGAACTTTGTATTGAGAATCAAAGAGAGAGAAGAAGCCATCTAGCTGATACGTCTCCAACGTATCTATAATTTTTGATTGCTCCATGCTACCTTATCTACTGTTTTGGACTATATTGGGCTTTATTTTCCACTTTTATATTATTTTTGGGACTAACCTATTAGCTGGAGGCCCAGCCCGAATTGTTGTTTTTGCCTATTTCAGTATTTGAAGAAAGCGAAATATCAAGCGGAGTCCAAGCGGAATGAAACCTTCGGGAACGTGATTTTCTCACCGAACGTGATCCAGGAGACTTGGACCCTACTCCAAGAAGCTTCCGAGGAGGTCACAAGGGTGGAGGGCGCCCCCCCTTCCTGGGCGTGCCCCCCTACCTCGTGGGCCCCTCGGAGCTCCACCGACGTACTCCTTCCTCCTATATATACCTACGTATCCCCGTATGATCAGAACAGGAGCCAAAAACCTAATTCCACCGCCGCAACCTTCTGTATCCACGAGATCCCATCTTGGGGCCTGTTCTGGAGCTCCGCCGGAGAGGGCATCCACCATGGAGGACTTCTACATCAACACCATAGCCCCTCCGATGAAGTGTGAGTAGTTTACTTTAGACCTTCGGGTCCATAGCAAGTAGCTAGATGGCTTCTTCTCTCTTTTTGGATCTCAATACAATGTTCTCCCCCTCTCTTGTGGAGATCTATTCGATGTAATCTTCTTTTGCGGTGTGTTTGTTGAGACCGATGAATTGTGGGTTTATGATCCAACTTATCTATGGAAAATATTTGATTCTTCTCTGAATTCTTTTATGTATGATTGAGTTATCTTTGCAAGTCTCTTCGAATTATCCGTTTGGTTTGGCCAACTAGATTGGTAGTTCTTGCAATGGGAGAAGTGCATGGCTTTGGGTTCAATCTTGCGGTGTCCTTACTCAGTGACAGAAAGAGTTGCAAGGCACGTATTGTATTGTTGCCATCGAGGATAACAAGATGGGGTATTTATCATATTGCATGAGTTTATTCCTCTACATCATGTCATCTTGCTTAAGGTTTTAACTTAATACTCTAGATGCATGCTGGATAGCGGTCGATGAGTGGAGTAATAGTAGTAGATGCAGAATCATTTCGGTCTACTTGTCACGGACGTGATGCCTATATACATGATCATTGCCTAGATATACTCATAACTATGCTCAATTCTGTCAATTGCTCAACAGTAATTTGTTCACCCACCGTAGAATACTTATGCTCTTGAGAGAAGCCACTAGTGAAATCTATGGCCCCCGGGTCTATTCTCATCATATCAATCTATATCACTTTATTTACTTGCTTTGTTTTTACTTTGCCTTTACTTTTTACTTTGCATCTATCTATCAAAAAATACCAAAAATATTATCTCTATCAGATCTCACTCTCGTAAGTAACCGTGAAGGGATTGACAACCCCTAAGCGTTGGTTGCAAGTTGCTATCGTGTTGTGTAGGTACGAGGGACTTGCGCATGACCTCCTACTGGATTGATACCTTGGTTCTCAAAAACTGAGGGAAATACTTACGCTACTGTGCTGCATCACCCCCTCCTGTTCGCGGAAAACCAACGCAAGCTCGAGACGTATCACTAGCTAATAACTATGGACCCGAAGGTCTGTGGTAATGGTGTTGATGTACAAGCCCTCCGTAATTGATTCCCCCTCCGGCAGATCGCCAGAAAAGGCCCCAAGATGGGATCTCACGGGTATAGAAGGTTGCGGCGGTGGAAAAGTAGTTTCGTGGCTCCCTCTGATGTTTCTAGGGTATAAGAGTATATATAGGCGAAAGAAGTACGTCGGTGGAGCTACGAGGGGCCCTCGAGGGTGGGGGCACGCCCACCCCCGTGGGCACACCCTCCTGCCTCGTGGACGCCTCGTGCCGTTTCTAACTTCAACTCCAAGTCTTATGGTTTGCTTTTGGTCCAAGAAAGATCATCGCGAAGGTTTCATTCCGTCTGGTATTCCTCTTCTGCAAAACTCTAAAATAGGCAAAAAAACAGAAACTGGCATCGGGCCTCCGGTTAATAGGTTAGTCCCAAAAATAATATAAAAGAGCATATTAAAGCCCATTAAACATCCAAAACAGATAATATAATAGCATGGAACAATCAGAAATTATAGATACGTTGGAGACATATCACTCATCGATCTTGCCAATGAAGACATGAATTCCGCCAAAGGGGACCCGGTACCCGTACTCGATTGAGCCGGCCTCGGGGCCACAGCCCGCTGCTACCTCTTGAGCACTGCGTTGGATTTCCCCGAAGAGGAGAGGATGATGCAGCAAAGTAGCATAAATATTTCCCTCAGTTTTTGAGAACCAAGGTATCAATCCAGTAGGAGACCACGCACAAGTCCCTCGTACCTACACAAAACGATAGCTCCTCACAACCAACGTGATTAGGGGTTGTCAATCCCTTCACGGTCACTTACGAGAGTGAGATCTGATAGAGATGATAAATAATATTTTTTTTGGTATTTTTGGTATAGAGATGCAAAGTGAAAAGTAAAAGGCAAAGTAAAAACAAAGCAATTAATAAAGTAATGGAGATTGATATGATGAGAATGGACCCGGGGGCCATAGGTTTCACTAGTGGCTTCTCTCGAGAGCATAGATATTCTACGGTGGGTGAACAAATTACTGTTGAGCAATTGACAGAATTGAACATAGTTATGAGCATATCTAGGTAATGATCATGTATATAGGCATCACGTCCGAGACAAGTAGATCGAAACGATTCTGCATCTACTACTATTACTCCACTCATCGACCGATATCCAGCATGCATCTAGAGTATTAAGTTAAAAACAGAGTAACACCTTAAGCAAGATGACATGATGTAGAGGGATAAATTCATGCAATATGATAAAAAAAACATCTTGTTATCCTCGATGTCAACAATACAATACGTGCCTTGCTGCCCCTTCTGTCACTGGGAAAGGACACCGCAAGATTGAACCCAAAGCTAAGCACTTCTCCCATTGCAAGAACTACCAATCTAGTTGGCCAAACCAAACGGATAATTCGAAGAGACTTGCAAAGATAACTCAATCATACATAAAATAATTTAGAGAAGATTCAAATATTGTTCATAGATAAGCTGGATCATAAACCCATAATTCATCGGTCTCAACAAACACACCGCAAAAAGAAGATTACATCGGATAGATCTCCACGGGAGAGGGGGAGAACATTGTATTGAGATCCAAAAAGAGAGAAGAAGCCATCTAGCTACTAGCTATGGACCCGAAGGTCTGAAGTAAACTACTCACACTTCATCGGAGGGGCTATGGTGTTGATGTAGAAGCCCTCCGTGGTGGATGCCCCTCTCGTGAGCTCGAACAGGCCCCAAGATGGGATCTCGTGGATACAGAAGGTTGCGGTGGTGGAATTAGGTTTTTTGGCTCCCCATCTGATCATTTGGGGATACGTAGGTATATATAGGAGGAAGGAGTACGTCGGTGGAGCAACAGGGGGGCCACGAGGCAGGGGGCGCGCCCTAGGGGGGTGCGCGCCCCCCACCCTCGTGACCGACTCTTCTGCTTCTTGGAGTAGGGTCCAAGTCTCCTGGATCATGTTCGGTGAGAAAATTACGTTCCCGAAGGTTTCATTCCGTTTGGACCCCGTTTGATATTCCGTTTCTTCGAAACACTGAAATAGGCAAAAAACAGCAATTCTGGGCTGGGCCTCTGGCTAATAGGTTAGTCCCAAAAATAATATAAAAGGGGAAAATAAAGCCCAATATAGTCCAAAACAGTAGATAAAGTAGCATGGAGCAATCAAAAATTATAGTTACGTTGGAGACATATCAGGCATCCCCAAGCTTAATTCATGCTCATCCTCGAGTAGGTAAATGATAAAAGGAGAATTTTTGATGCGGAGTGATACTTTGGCTAAATTTCAATGTAAATCCTCTTAATTGTGATATGAATATTCAGATCTGAAAGATTCAAGACAAAAGTTTATATTGACATAAAAAATAATAATACTTCAAGCATACTAATCAAAGCAATCATGTCTTCTCAAAATAACATGGCAAAAGAAAGTTCATCCCTACAAAATCATATAGTTAGGCTATGCTTCATTTTCGTCACATAAAGATGTTCCCAACTTCTATACCCCCGATGACAAGCCAAGAAATTGTTTCATACTTAAATAATCTCAAAAAAATTCAACCTTCTTGCAATACATGAGCGTGAGCCATGGATATAGCACTATGGGTGGAATAGAATATGATGATGGGGATTGTGTGGAGAAGACAAAAAAGGAGAAAGTCTCACATTGACGAGGATAATCAACGGGCTATGGAGATGCCCATCAATTGATGTCAACATGAGGAGTAGGGATTTCCATGCAACGGATGCACTAGAGCTATGAATGCTCAACAAAAGAAAACTAGTGGGTGTGCATCCAACCCGCTTGCTCATGAAGACCTAGGGCATTTGAGAAAGCCCATCGTAGGAATATACAAGCCAAGTTCTATAATGAAAAATTCCCACTAGTATAAAAAGACAACTTATGAGACTCACTACATGAAGAACAAGGTGCTACTTTGAAGCACAAGTGTGGAAAAAGAGATAGTAGCATTGCCCTTTTTATTTATTTTCTTTTTTTTCCTTTTTTTTCCTTTTTTTGGGCCTTTCTTTTTTTTGGCCTTTCTTCCTTTTTTATTTTTTTTGGGCAATGCTCTAATAATGATGATCATCACACTTCTATTGATTACAACATAGGGATTACAACTTGAAACTTAGAACAAGATATGACTCTATATGAATGCCTCTGGCGGTGTACCGGGATGGTGCAATGAATCAAGAGTGACATGTATGAAAAATAATGCATGGTGGCTTTGCCACAAATACGATGTCAACTACATGATCATGCAATGGCAATATGACAAAAGTAATGTATGTCATGATGATGATGATGGAAGTTGCATGGCAATATATCTCGGAATGGCTATGGAAATGCCATGATAGGTAGGTATGGTGGCTGTTTTGAGGAAGATATAAGGAGGTTTATGTGTGATAGAGCGTATCGTATCACGGGGTTTGGATGCACCGGCGAAGTTTGCACCAACTCTCAAGGTGAGAAAGGGCAATGCATGGTACCGAAGATGCTAGCATAGGCGGAAAGGTGAGAGTGCGTATAATCCATGGACTCAACATTAGTCAAAAGAACTCATATACCTATTGCAAAAATTTAGAAGTCATCAAAAATCAAGTACTACGCGCATGCTCCTAGGGGGATAGATTGGTAGGAAAAGACCATCGCTCGTCCCCGACTGCCACTCATAAGGATGCACAAGCCAGGTACACTTCATGTTTCAAATTTGTTACACAACTTTAACCATACGTGCATGCTACGGGACTTGCAAACTTCAACACAAGCATTCTTTGAATTCATAATCACCCAACTAGCACGACTTTGATATTATCACCTCCATATCTCAAAACAATTATCAAGCATCAAACTTATCTTAGTATTCAATTCACTCAAAAGAAAGTTCCACATATCTTGAATACCAAGTATATTAATATTAAGCAAATTACCATGCTATTAACGACTCTCAAAATAATCTAAGTGTAGCATGAGAGATCAATAGTTTCTTTAAAACAAATCCACCATTGTGCTCTAAAAGATCTAAGTGAAGTACTAGAGCAAAAATTATCACGCTCAAAAGATATAAGTGAAGCACTATGAGCAAAACTATCAAGCTCAAAAGATATAAGTGAAGCACATAGAGTATTCTAACAAATTCCAATTCATGTATGGCTCTCTCAAAAGGTGTGTACAGCAAGGATGATTGTGGTAACTAACAAACAAATACGCAAATAATACAAGACGCTCCAAGCAAAACACATATCATGTGGTGAATAAAAATATAGCTCCAAGTAAATTACTGATGGAAGTGGACGAAAGAGGGGATGCCTTCCGGGGCATCCCCAAGCTTTGAATTTTTGGTGTCCTTGGATTATCTTGGGGGTGCCATGGGCATCCCCAAGCTTAGGCTCTTGCCACTCCTTGTTCCATACTCCATCAAAAGATTTCACCCAAAACTTGAAAACTTCACAACACAAAACTCAATAGAAATCTCATGAGCTCCGTTAGAGAAAGAAAACAAAAGACTACTTCGAAGTACTGTAATGAAATCATTTTTTATTTATATTGGTGTTGAACCTACTGTATTCCAACTTCTCTATGGATTATAAAGTATTTTACTAGCCATAGATTCATCAAAATAAGCAAACAACACACGTAAAACAGAATCTGTCAAAAACAGAACAGTCTGTAGCAATCTGTAACTAATGCAAACTTTTAGAACTACAAAAATCCTACAAAAATAGGAAGTCCTGGACAATTTGTTTATTGAACAGAAGCAAAAAGAATCAACACGAAAGCACGTTCCTGTGATTTAACAAAATTATATTCGTGCGCGCAAAGTTTCTGTTTTTCAGCAGAATCAAATCAACTATCATCGTAGGTTATCTATAGGTTCTACTTGGCACAAACACTAATTAAAAGATAAAACCACATCCAAACAGAGTCTAGATGGATTATTTATTCCTAAACAGAAGCAAAAACAAAAAAAACACAAATAAAATTGGGTTGCCTCCCAACAAGCGCTATCGTTTAACGCCCCTAGCTAGGCATAAAAGCAAGGATAGATCTAGGTAGTGCCATAGTAATAAGATAGATCGGTGAAACTCATTTCATATTCTCTACGTTCGGCAGCAAGTTTTCTTTGAGGCAAGCAAAAGTAATCAAAAGGGCTAAATTTAATGGGGCAAAAATCCCCAAGATCAATTTTAGGAGGTATAGGTTCCTCTTTTGGCCCTTCATAATGCACAACCAATTCATCATTATAAGCGTTCTTTTGACAGAACCTTGTGAGTCTATACTCAAGAGAGTATCCTAACTCATTATTTCGAATAGCCAAATCATCATTAAGTTCAGAGATTCTATCAATTAAAATGTTGGTTGGCACCTTTTTTCTAAGGTTTTCATTGAAAGCAACATAGTCAAGAGATTGAAACGCATAATTTCTTCTTGATCAAAGAGGATAGATTCTATGGGAGGACGGCCGGCGTCCACCCTATAATGCGCAAAGATTTCTTTGGCCTCATTTATTACAAATCTGAATTCATGAGCCAAAAAGATAGTAGCGGCACGCTTAACAGAGGAGTGTTCGATATTAGAAAATTCTAGGAAAATCCTTTGTATAGAAGGGTGCATATGCATAAATTGCCTTTCAAGTTCAACGATAAGCATGGCAATGGCGTTCGCAAGACTACTAGTTCTATGAAGAATAGAACTGCCCATAGAGGGCAAAGCACCGGCACAAGTAAAGAAATCTTGAATAACTCCTTTTCCAATAATATTACCACTACCGATTTGAAATATTTTTCTATGATAGGTAGGGGATTCTTTAGCAGGAGCTTCAGAATTTTCCATGATATTATTATCGCCCATGTCGGCAATAATTTCCCCAATTTTAGACATAACGACAAGCAAGCAAAGTAACACACGATCAAACAAAAAGGCAATGGGAAAAAGATAAGGAGATTGGGAAAGAGAGGGCGAATAAAATGGCAAGGGTGAAGTGGGGGAGAGGAAAACGAGAGGCAAATGGCAAATAATGTAATGCGAGAGATACGGATTGTGATGGGTACTTGGTATGGTTGACTTGCTCTTGCGTGAGCCTCCCCGGCAACGGCGCCAGAAATTCTTCTTGCTACCTCTTGAGCACTGCGTTGGATTTCTCCGAAGACGAGAGGATGATGCAGCAAAGTAGCGTAAGTATTTCCCTCAGTTTTTGAGAACCAAGGTATCAATCCAGTAGGAGACCACGCACAAGTCCCTCGTACCTACACAAAACGATAGCTCCTAGCAACCAACGCGATTAGGGGTTGTCAATCCCTTCACGGTCACTTACGAGAGTGAGATCTGATAGAGATGATAAATAATATTTTTTTGGTATTTTTGGTATAGAGATGCAAAGTGAAAAGTAAAAGGCAAAGTAAAAATAAAGCAATTAATAAAGTAATGGATATTGATATGATGAGAATAGATCCGGGGGCCATAGGTTTCACTAGTGGCTTCTCTCAAGAGCATAGATATTCTACGGTGAGTGAACAAATTACTCTTGAGCAATTGACAGAATTGAGCATAGTTATGAGCATATCTAGGTAATGATCATGTATATAGGCATCACGTCCAAGAAAAGTATATCGAAACGATTCAGCATCTACTACTATTACTCCACTCATCGACCGCTATCCAGCATGAATCTAGAGTATTAAGTTAAAAATAGAGTAACGCCTTAAGCAAGATGACATGATGTAGAGGGATAAATTCATGCAATATGATAAAAAAAACCATCTTGTTATCCTCGATGGCAACAATACAATACGTGCCTTGTTGCCCCTTCTGTCACTGGGAAAGGACACCGCAAGATTGAACCCAAAGCTAAGCACTTCTCCCATTGCAAGAACTACCAATCTAGTTGGCCAAACCAAACGGATAATTCGAAGAGACTTGCAAAGATAACTCAATCATACATAAAAGAATTCAGAGAAGATTCAAATATTGTTCATAGATAAGCTGGATCATAAACCCACAATTCATCGGTCTCAACAAACACACCGCAAAAAGAAGATTACATCGAATAGATCTCCACGAGAGAGGGGGAGAACATTGTATTGAGATCCAAAAAGAGAGAAGAAGCCATCTAGCTACTAGCTATGGACCCGAAGGTCTGAAGTAACTACTCACACTTCATCGGAGGGGCTATGGTGTTGATGTAGAAGCCCTACGTGGTGGATGCTCCCTCTGACGGAGCTCCAAAACAGGCCCCAAGATGGGATCTCGTGGATACAGAAGGTTGCGACGGTGGAATTAGGTTTTTTGGCTCCCCTTCTGATCGTTTGGGGATACGTAGGTATATATAGGAGGAAGGAGTACGTCGGTGGAGCAACAGGGGGGCCACGAGGCAGGGGCGCGCCCTAGGGGGGGCGCGCCCCCCACCCTCGTGACCGACTCTTCTGCTTCTTGGAGTAGGGTCCAAGTCTCCTGGATCACATTCGGTGAGAAAATTACGTTCCCGAAGGTTTCAATCAATTTGGACTCCGTTTGATATTCCGTTTCTTCGAAACACTGAAATAGGCAAAAAAAACATCAATTCTGGCTGGGCCTCCGGTTAATAGGTTAGTCCCAAAAATAATATAAAAGTGGAAAATAAAGCCCAATATAGTCCAAAACAGTAGATAAAGTAGCATGGAGCAATCAAAAATTATAGATACGTTGGAGACGTATCACCCGCGTCGTCGATGTAGAGCTTGCCGCGGTGACTCTTAGTCATCCGGCCTACAGTGTATCCCTTAATCCCTGCGAAGTTGCCCTTCAAGAACTTGAAACCACCATGCACTGGCCCCATGGTGGGCGCCAACTGTCGTGGACTTAACACGGCAGATGCCCTAGCAAGAGGACTTAGGTGTGGAGCCATCGCCGCTAGGTTAGCTTGAAGTGGTTAAAACGGGACAAAGGACACAGAAAGTTTTACCCAGGTTCGGCCCCTCTCAACAAGGTAAAAGCCTATTCCCGCTTTAGATTGTATTGCTTGTGTTTCGATTACCAGGGAGTGAATACACTTGACCTAGTTCTCGATCTCTTCTTTCTTGCCCTAACCCGCTGCCGAGTCACCCCTTTATATACACAGGTTGATGCTCGACGGATTACAGAGTCTCAACCGGCTCATACACAACGTATCCGGCTCGGTGACCAAACTAAGCTTTCCTTAACATACAAGTAAAACATATGGCGGTTTATACCCATGGGCCTCAAGCCGCCTCCGGATCTTGGGCCTTCAGTAAGCTTGCTTTATGAACCGTCATCTTCAACATCTTCTCGGGCCTTCTCATCATGAATCGCCAGTGGTATGACCCAGCCCCTCCTGGGTGGGTCATCCCTAATAGTTATATCCCCAACAGAAACCCTCACTGGTGGGTTCTGCACCAGAGATAAGATTGGCCTCATGAAATTACCTTTGGGTATCCAATTATCTGCCCAAATCCGAGTCTCCTGCCCATTCCCAATTCTTCTAATCAAGCCCTGCTTCAAAATATCCCTGCCCTCAAGAATCGCTCGCCACACTTGGGATGGTTTGCACCAAGTTCTGCCTCAAGAACCATGGTATTGGGGAAATACAGGGATTTCAGAATTCTAGCACTCAAAGTGTTTGGCTCCTGAATAATTCTTCAAGATTGTCGAGGGATACAAAGGTGATCGCGAATGAGATACCTGGGCCACGGCCCACTATGGTGCCTGTGAGCGCCAGCTTAGGGCGCTGAAGGCACAAGTTTTTCTTTTCTTTTGAGAATGAAGGCGCCAGGTATCCGTAACGCCATATCTCGCTTATAGCAAGTACAATGGAAGACTCGCCTTAACATCTACAGTAACAAGCCCAGAATCGTTCACTTGCAACGTACTGACGCTTGCCACTGTGCCATCGTCTGGTTCATGTTAAGTTAGTATGTCGCGACCTAGTTGAAGAAATAGAGCCAGTCCTCCACGGTTTTCTTTTCTCATTTAACCATTTTTCTCTTAGTTTATTTCTCTGTTTTTAAGAGTTCTTTTCTTTTCTTTCCTTTCCTTTTTCTTTGTTTTTATTTAGTTTACTTTGATTCATTTTCGTTTTTCACCAGCTTTTTCTTTCTTTTTTCTTCATTTCCTTCTGTTTTGTTAGTTTCTTTTTTCCTTTTTCATTGGTTTTATTTTGTTTACTCTCGGGGTTTCATTGTTTTTCTACACACATTTTTGGTGTATATCCAGTACATTTTTCTAATACACGTATAATTTTCCACTACAAAAGTAAATTTATTGAATACATGGTCAACATTTTTATACACATTTAGTTTTTTCAAATGTTTATTAACATTTTTGGAGTGCATGATCGACATATTTTTTATACACATTTAATATGTTCTTTCAAATATTTGATTAACATTTTTCAAATACAAGTTTATTTTTTTTTAATACATGGTCAATATTTTTTAATACAAATTTAACATTTTTTTCAAATTTTTGATTAACATTTTTTTAATACGTGGTCAACATTTTTTCCATACATGTTTAACATTTTCCAAATGCTTAAATAACATTTTTTGAATACGTGGTCAACATTGTTCTACATACACTTAACATTTTCTCTACATGCATTTAACATTTTTTGAATACGTGGTCAACATTCTTTCTATACACATTTATCATTTTTCAAATGCTTGATTATTATTTTTGGAATAGATGATTAAAATTTACAACACTTAACAATACAGTGCATCAGCAACAATACACTTGCACACCTAACAAAATCAACAACACCCAATCAAAATGGTGACATGTCAATGCATAAAGTGTTTCATATCTGCAGAGGATTACACTACATAAAACATCAAGTCCATTAGTACATTAACTTGGTTAAATCTACTAAATAAATTAGCTTTTCAATTGACAAAATTCATATTTCACTATATTATCTTGCTTTTCAAACTACCAAATATCACATCCATAGACAGATGGATACTTACATCATGCGCACAATCATAAAACCTCCTTCCAGTGAGGGTGCCTTAGAAAGCTCCAAATTTCTTAACATTTTTCTTGTGGTCGCACTCGAAATCCACAATGCCCTCAAAGTCGAAGTCTTCAAAGGTGCACTATTGCCTGACCCGAAGAATGGCAATTCCGGCACAGATTAAAGAACAGAGGCCCAGCGTCCACATGCTGGCATACATGGAAGCTTCCACTTTCACACCCAGCATCTTTAAAAATTACAGGAACAGACTTTACAAGTTATAACAGGCACCACAGTTCGTTTTTAAACAAGGCTGCTAGCGCCTGCGTCATAAATAAATAATGTTACAGCAAGAAACTACACGAGTATAATTAATCAAGGACCTGGCAGCCAGCGCACCGCACACGGAAGCAGTGGCAGGTATGGCGTAGCCATGCCCACGCATGCGGTGGGTAGAGCGAGAGCCGGGAGGACTAGTCCCTGTAATTGTATTGGATTAATGCACAGATGGTGGAGAGTGATCGAAACCACCCACCAAGAAGAAAATGATATCTGCACGCTCCGTCCACCTCCAAGGAGAATATGAAGCAGCGGCATAGCATGAACTCCCCGCGTGTTTGCAGCTTCTCTATCTGTAGTATTTTCCAACTCACCAACTGGTGTTTTTTTTTTTAACGCTTTTCCGGCTGCGCTGTCCGGCACAATTGCTGGCGTTCTCTTTCTTTTTCTTAGTGCGGGCGACACCACATGAGCTGCTGAAGGTTATATTGTTGCTAGTCTGACACTGGATCTGGATGATAGGCAATGGCATTTGGGCTTCAGTAGCTTCGTGTGTCATTGAGCGGATCATAGTCGTATGCTTCGCCGGCTTTGACAAACCGGCCCTTGACCCTCTTCCTCACGTCTGCCCTAGCCTTACGAGAAGCGTACCTGATCTTCTTGTCGAATCTGTCAAAAAAAAAAGTTATGTCACCAAAGGATGCTTAGTAAATTTTGGGAAAAAAAAATGATAATCAAAAGCTAGATGCTGCCGGATGAAGCTAAGGTGGCCAAACGGACTGGTGGCATGTCAGAGAAGTAACAGGCCACCTTTAACAAACAGCTATAAAGAAAAGCTTAGCTGAACTTAACAGAGTATTTGTAATTTCACAGCCATCAGACACGTGTGCGAATATTTACTTGGTAAATGTAAAGCTTTTAGAATTCTGAACACGAAACGATGATTGCGGGCATGTTCTTAAAGCATGTATTCGTGATAGCTGAAATTCTAGTATTGCTAAAAATGATGAGAAAAAACCGACGAAAACCCACGGCGAGGTGTGCTTACTTTCTTCTCTTCTTCTTCTCCATGTACCGTGAGAGAGCACTACCTCTGCTGCCACTGGCAATTGAACCTTCAGGGCCAGGAAGCCAGGGTGGCTCGCCCATAAGGAGCAGTGGTGATACCCCACAATCTTGGTGATCTCCAGCATTGCTCTCACCAGTCAAAGCAGAGAACGAGAGGGAAATACTGGATATGGCCTGCCTAGCAGGAACACAGAGGCTGGAGTCAGCAGATACTGCGTTGCTACATTCGGGCTGCGTGGGTTTGAGCTGCTCAAAGCATAAAAAATGTCTTAGAATAGTGAATTAAGCATCAAATAGACTACAATTCTTTTTCTTCTGAGAGGATACTGTAATATAGCCCTTGCATGGAAAATAAACTGAACTACTTTGCTGCGAAACTAAAAGGTCCTCAACTGAATTTTGACGAGTGAACTGACATAACAACAACAACAACAACAACAACAAAGCCTTTAGTCCCAAACAAGTTGGGGTAGGCTAGAGATGAAACCCTGAACTGACATAACAACTTCCAAAATATGTACCAGGGGAGGTAAATAGAGAATATTTCATGCAGAAAGTACAAACCTCGTTACAATCAGCAGCTGACATTTCCTTCATTCCAAAGTAACTGTCAATTCCAGCATCATCAAATAGTTGCTCTGTCTGAATGTGAGGAGTACCAAACAGCTCTTCATAATTCTCAAATGTCAGGCCAGCATCATCCACACAGAAGTTTTCATATATGCTGCCATCATTGAACATATCGTCATCTGTTACACAGGGTACCTGAATGATGCAACCAACATTTCGTAAGCATACAATGATACAAAGGGACGGAGAAAGCTGTTTTATGAAACATGGTGACCATGCACAAAAAGATCCCGATTTCCAAAATATTGCAATTGTTTGACCGCTCAGATTAAGAATATTTTTAAAACATTTTGCCAACAGTACAAGAAAATATAATTGGCCTGCAGAAAAGGTATGCGCCTATATTGGTACATTTGACTGCAACTGCAAGTCTACAGCATGACTAATGTTTGACTACATTCATATGGTAAGTAATGTTGCATGCAACAGGCTATGAGCTGATGACATATGCAGAAACCTAGCAGAATAGTTAAATAACAATAATATATGTTTTTTGGGGAAATATGATAGCCATATTGTACCTTAGGTGCCATCGAAACTGATTGAGCTGGCTGATGTGTAGGAAGTGGCCGAAGATTCATTTCGTCTCCGGACTTAAGCTTTTCGCCAGTGTGTGGATCACTGATGAGTGATGTGTTAGCCATATCCAGCAAGCTGCTATCCTGTTGAGCGCCACAATGATTACTGACACCACTGTCATTAATGCTCATCATGCTTATTCCTTCCTCGCAGTTCGGCTCAGCAGCTGCAGAAGGGGCATCAAAATCAAAGGACCAGATTCTTGCCAGCTCTTCTGATGATGGGCATCCTGAATAGCAGTTTATGGTCTGCCTTAGATGCCCGGCAGCCAAGGATGTCGCGGCATGCCCGTTCCAATCACAGTTTTGGCAAAGTGAGGTGTTCTCTTCAAGACACCGGACTGCTGCAGGCTGTGAAGCACAACGATCACACAGAAGGGTCCTCATATGTCGCTGGGAAAGGGTGTTAGCCGAATGCACATTACGGTCGCACGATAAGCATAAGGATGCAGCATCCGATCGGCAATAAATTGTTGGCCTTTGCTCCCCACAAAAATCACAAAGAGCACCCATGATCATGGGGGCTCTTCCTCCAGCTGTTTAGTGCCACTGCCACTACAACAGGCACTGTCCCGGGCTCTCTTAGTTCAATTCAGTGAAGGGTCCTACATGACATTGGAATGCAAATACAAGAAATCGTTATCAACAAAGGAAGCTTATTTGACCAATTTTGTGCAGATATATATAAATATGATTCTAGAAGGAACAAGTTAGGAACTAATCCACCCACTTGCAGCAACGTGTACGTATACAATTTACAGGAAAAGAAGGCATGTTTTATGCCGCCCATAGTACTTTTCAGACAGACCATGCAAATGTCACTTGCTCTGTTCTACAACCAATAGGAATGCTCCAAAGTGTCACCATATAAGAACGAAACAAGAATGGCCCATTTTATTCATATCTTGACATCAGCTAGTAACAACATAGATATAGGATAATATTTTAACCGCGTCCATATTTAGCTAACAGAACATTTCCATTTAAAGAAACTTAGTTGGTTTTGACAGAGTCCACCTGGAATTGCCGGCCAGGACATAAAGAATTCGAGGTGATAATCACCCCCCAAAAAAGAATTCGAGTTTTAAAAGCAAAAGTACAACTGACTGGTCTTGGGAACTTTTCTTCTTGATGCACACTACAATTTTATTTATTAATTAATAATGCTGGTTCTAATATGTAATCATATCTACTACTTAGTATATTTTCCGTAAAGCATACCAAGAAACAATAAGAAAATAAAGAACTTAAATTGGAGTCAACACTGAACTACATTCGCTCCGAAAACCAGAGAGACCGAGAGACAACCCTAGAATGCACTTTGTAACACCAAAAAGGAAAAGAAAAGTATTAACCTGAAGGCACGAAGCAAAAGCATTGGTTTGAGGAAGCAGGAGCATCTAAGCAAGCATGGCTGAGAAGCAAAAGGGATGGAGCACAAATGGAATTATGGAAGGCTACCGACCCCGGGTGCAAATGGCCGGATTAGTTGCCGGTCTTATCTCAGAACGCGCCTATTTCTGCACATGAAACGGACACCTTTCCGTTCAGTTTGCTGCGTCACAAATCGTTGCTGCCTTGAGGTACTAATCCGAGCCTGGGGCGGCACTAATCGCACCTTTTATGCCAACTTGAGCCTAAAGAAAACTATGGGTGGATAAAGCCAACGAACTTTCCCTGAGATTACCTCTGTCTTTCTGATTGATTGAAAACACCCGAATTTAAGCCGCGATAGGAATATCCTTTCAGCGCCTAGCCATAGCCGCTGCCAAGAAGAGAAAAAAGAGAGCCGTATGAGCAAAGCGCAGTACAGCTATAGCCATGGGCGGGTGCTTTTCCACTACGCCGCCAGTAGGCACTAGGCAGTATGAAAAGTGAAGCGTGGAAAATGGTAAATCCATGCCGTAAGCAACTAAGACGAGAATTTACGCAACCAAATCTAAGCAGAGCTCAAACGTACGCTCCACGCGACACGAGTTAAAACGTGAGCAGCCCGCGAAATAAAACATGAAAAAGACTGAGCCCGCTGGAACGCGGACGAGGAGGACCCGGAGATCGAACGCTCGGATCAGCGTTCACCTACCAGGCAGCCGCCGGTTGCTCCGGCGATCCCACCCAGACACCCAGTCAATCGCCCGCAGCAGCAGCAGCTCGACCCACGGAACCCATCGCGCGGACGAACCGCTGCTGCTTATGGAGTGGAGCTAAAAACAAAGGAAACGACCAAACCCAATCGACGGCGACAGGTGGAGAGCTTAGCAAGGGAGCAGGGCTCACCGGACGGCCGCGTCGACGTACGGAGGCGCCACGCCCGACGGCGCGGGTGGGCGAGAGGATCCTCGAAGCTTCCACGGGCGCCCGGACTAAAAAATGACTTTTCTGGAGGGGGAGGGCGCGGGTGGAGAGAGAGATAAGCGAAGGGAGGAGGTGGAGAGAGCGCGCGGCGGCAGAGGGAGAAGAAAGGAGAATAGGTAAAGGGAGAAAAGGGCGACGGGGATGAGGGTGGCGGGGCCCTTTCCGGGTGCTCTTTTGCGCTTTTGGGGGCAGAACCGTCACCCGGGCGCTGGATAAGGGGGCGCTTGGCGCCGTGCCACGTGAGCGTCCTTTCGCCAAGTGGCGAGCCGGCTCGGTTTCCCCTTCTGCCCCTCGCCCGTGGGTGCTCGCTTTTGTTTTCTCTGCCGGCGCGGGCCCGCGGGGCGGCGCGGTACGGACCGGCATGGCGGAGCGGCGGCGCCCATGCGCGCCGGAACTGGGCTGCCAGCATGGTTTTTCCTCGACATGATTGAGTACTACAGTAGCATTTTAGGTAGTACTCCCTCCGTTCACTGTTATAAAATGTTTTACTCCGACCCAAAATTCTGGTCTTAGATTTGTCTAAATATGGATGTATCAGTATTAGATACATTCGTATCTAAACAAATGTAAGACAAGAATTTTGGGATGGAGTGAGTAGTATTTTCTGTGTAAAAAAAGGAGTAGTATTTTTCTGATTTGATGTATATAGATACATTTTAATGTGTTTGCTTATTCATTTTTATTTGTGTGTAGTCTATATTTAAATATTCAGAAAATCTTATATTTATTAACATAGTGAGTATTATAAAGTAAAGAAACATCCTCTTATTTTCCTCCTTCGAACCATAGATGGTTAGGGCATCTCCAACGGCAACCCGCAAAAAATCTCCCGCATCCGTCCACGGACAGAGGGGACCAGTCCACGAACACGGATACGGGAGACAGCCATCCAACACTAGTTGCATATATTTTGTCAACAACTCAAACCAACTGGACGAGATTTGTTCAAACAAGTCCGGATTTCATATAAACACGACATAATCTCATATAAACATATCCGATTTCATATAAGCATGACGAATTTCATTACAAATACATCGGCCTCTGGAGTATAATTAATACCTAATCTAAATGATTGTCGACGTCCTGTCCCCGTATCCGGCCATGAACCAAGAGAACGGAAGATTCACCTTTTCCAGCTCCGCCTCCGTGACCTCCGCCTCCGGAGCCTCGGGAACTGAAGTTACCCGCCTCGACGTCGCCACCAAGCGACTAATCGGCCGAAGATGCGGCGACCTACCGTGCACTATTCTTTCTTGCCGCCAGTGGCGCCCGTGGACATGTCGGCTTCTTCGTGGTCGTGGCGTCGGGGCGCGGTCTCGGCAATGTCCTCTTCATCGGGCCACGAACAACCTCGCCCACGCCGTCAAGACTCCTTGCCGGTGCCGCTACCTCCGCCACTCACGCCTGCATCGCCAACAAGTGAGGGATCTCATGGCGAGCGGTCGAACTCAAGCGGCGCCTCGCCGCCAAGTCGGCGCCGCGACATACTGTCGACGGTGACCTGCTGCTCCGCCAGCAGATGCTTCTGGAGGAGGTTGTGGTTGTAGTTGGCGTCGGCCTGCGCCTCCCGGAACTGCTCCTCCTGCTCCTCCCGCACCATATCCATATAATGGGCACGAGCCTCGTCGATGCTCAGGATGCAATGCATCTGCGAGGGGGAGCGGAGGAGGAGGGTACCGCGGAGGAAGAGGAGGGTGGCCTTGGCTCGTCGTTGGAGGCGTCCTCTATTTGCACATTATGTGGATGCCTACCGGCCTGCCAATTGATAGCAATGGTGGCCATGGCCTTCTTCTGCTCCGACGTAAGCCCGTCCCAGAGAGCTTTGGCAGTGGAGCGATCCATGGCGGGGAGTGGTGTGGAGAGGGATGACCGTGACTATGGCAGGGGCACTAGGGCAGCGGTTTATATAACACTGGTGGGCGGCTAGAGGACGGACAGGTGGCGCCAGAGGAGACGCCTCAGCAACCGCGTGCCATCAATGCGGGCGGCAAACGGACGAACGGGCGGCCTTTGTGCCGTTTGAACGCGCGACAGTCGCCTGCAACGTGAAGCAGCGCGGGCGGCGCGCCACTTCAATGCCGACGCTAGTGAGTGGTCGCGTCTGCTCTGGGCGGGCAGCCGGGCATGAATGCGGGCACTGACGCTCTGGAGCAGCGCTGACCGAAACGCGCGCGCGCGGGAGGGGGGGATTGTGGGACAGGGTGGTCAGAAACGGGCTTGGGATCGGTCCGGACTCCCGCAGACCTCCCCCACTTTTGTCTCCGGTTTGCGGGAGAAATCGGAACTGGATCACCCTGCGATCCGATACAGGCCCGCGTTGGATGTCTTCCGTAGTCCGGACCATTGCGGGAGGTTTGCAGGCGGCGTTGGAGATGCCCTTAGGGAAAACTTTACCCTTCAGGCTTCATTGTCGAGCCCGTGGATCCGTCTCCTCTTTGCTTGTTACTCCGGCGGCCGGTGGCGGGGAGAGGATTCCTGATGCTTTTGTTTCGATTACTAGTTAGGTTAGGGTTTTTAGCCCTCGGAAGTGCGGCGCTTGGATGAATGACGGTGTTTCTTTGAGTTTATCTTTTGGGCTTTGAACCTCTCCGAGTTTGTCCGTCTGAACTTAATAGACGAAGCTTCGACGTAGATTCTTGCTGTCTCTTTAAGGATGTTAACAAAAGCTTTCGAGTTCTGCTCGACAAGATCAAGCCTTTGGTAGAACGACAACGACACGTTGACGGCTCGTTGTGGCGACAATAGCGGTCATTCTGTGGTCTCAGACTCTTGATGTAGTTTTATTATTTTTGAGATGATTTGTACTTCCTGTGAACTTTTATAGTAGGTCTGATTCTTTTTTTTTAACATGATTGCGCACTGGTATAGCAGCAGCGTGTCACTAAGCTGGTGCACCAGAGATTTAGTAATGCGAGAAAATTCAGAGAGTAAATCCAGGAGGCGTCTTCTAATAATTAACCCTACGCGATCTCTTTCAAGCAGCAAAAAGTAAGTCACTGGCAGTAGCACGCAACGCTTTCAGAGGCGAGAAAAATTTGGTGTCGCGCTACGGACTGCCTTGTTGTGGAACTGAAGTGCGGAGTGACAGTTTCCACTTTCCAATCTCCTCCTTATCCGAAATCTTGGAGCTCCAAAAGCCCAAAACCTGGTACCGTCGTCACCGCGCCATTTCAGCTGTCCAGGGTCGAATTATTAGGTTGAAGTCTTGAAGATGACCTGGAAGGTGCCATTCTACTGCGTTACTAGTAGTACCTTGTTTGTTTACTTACAATAATGCCCCTAGGGCCTTATCGCCTTATCCATGTATCCAGTGGCAGGAGGAATCAACACAGGCGGAAGCGTCGCCTTTTCCTGGGTCCAAGCCTTTCACAAGTGGATCACTACCGTCGCTCACTGTATGGTCCATCTTGTCGTGCTGCATGGATCGACACTTCGGTCCCTTTTCGTTTTTCCCCTGATGCATGAAACACTTTTTCAAGCTAGGAGATGCCCAAAGATGCTGTCCAATCAGGACAAACCAGCGTACATGATACTACGAGTGAACATTATGTTCCAGTTCCACACCGGCGGCTTGAGTCGCGCGACTCAGCAGCCATCCATTTTGGTTGCAGTTATTTTTCTTCTTCTTCTAGTAGGTAATTGTTCGTGCGCTGCAGCAGGACCATAAAAAATCAAGTGGCTCGAATCAATGGCTCAAACATGACTATATGATCCACCCAGTTACTCTCTTGCCCGAACTTATGCGAAGTAAAAATTTATCGAATTCGATCAGCACTATAAAAAAAACCTAAGTATTTTATTGATCAGGCGGCACCCAGATTTGAACTGGGGATAAAGGATTTGCAGTCCCCTGCCTTACCGCTTGGCCATGCCGCCAAAAAATCCGATCAAAAATCTAGAAAACAGCAAGTATTCATCCACGTTTTCTTACGAAAAGCCCCTTTCTTTTATTTTGAATATAATTCTACTTACTTTTTTCCAATCTTTTTCAAAAAATCTATTCCTGCTTTTTTTGATCCAGTTTCTATTATTCTAATAAATGCCCGTGCCATAGTAAACAATGTTAAAAGGTTGTCATGGCACTCGATTACCAAAGTGCAAGGAGCTATTATAGAGTGGTTAGTCCTTACAAAATATTGATCGAAAATCCTGAAATCATGTGTTTCTTGCCCAACCATGATGAGGATGGAACTCTGGGAGTGGTGAAAGGTAAACGTTTGTCATGGTGCGCCGCCGAACGATTCGCCGGCCGCTTCGCATTTCGCTTCGCTACGCTGTGCTATACCCGAGAACGCCAAAGCGCCACGCGTTCTGTGGGCCCACGCACATCCTTCCTCCTCTTATCCTCTTCCCAAACGCGCTCCACCGCGGTCGTACTCCTCCTCTCTTCCGACGCTGGCCGCCATGGCCTCGCGCTCTTCTCCCATCTCCCCTTTCACTCTCTCACCAATGACCCACGCCCCACGGCTCTGCTGAACGCCCTCATCTCCAGAATAATTGCTCCCCAATCCCACTTCCCGCCATGGCTCACGGCGAAGCCGCCACAAGGCCGGTACCGCCACGCGACGAGCAAAAGGCATGGTGTCGAGTTGCATCTAGCATGGTGTGCGACTCAATGCGTGATTTGAACCGCATCTTGCACACGGCCGGCGAGCTGCGACGGTCACCACGGGCTAAGCCGGGAACCGTGTTCCGCTTGTTGCAACTGTTGAAAGAAAAAGCTTCAATTGTATGTGGAAAAAGTTTCAACCAGCAATAGAGAAAGCTTCAACCGGGCACTACGCAGTGAAAAAGCTACAAACGTTGACAAAAAAGCTTCAACCATCGGTAGGAAAAGTTTCAACGGCGGTAGACAAAGCTTCAACCTAGGCACCGTGCAATGAAAAAGCTACAACCATTGACAAGAAAAGGTTCAACTTGTTTGAGAAAAGTTTCAAGCGGCGTTTTGATAAAGCTTCAAACCGAGAACGGTGAAAACCAAAAAGCTTCAACATTGCACGAAAAGTTTCAATCAGATATGTGAAAAGATTCAAGCTGGCGCTTGAGAAAGCTTCATTCGAGCACAAATAAAAGGAAGAATACTTCATCCATTTTCTAGAAAAGCTTCAACCATTTTCTAGAAAAGCTTCAACCATTTGCTAGAAAAGCTTCAACAGTATACGTGAAAAAGCTTCAACCGGGGAACGCCGATGGTACAGCGACGACGGCGAGAGCTGACGGCGACATGGTGGTCTTTGCAACGGCGCGCTATGGCGACGGGGGCGGGCTAGGTGCTGCAAGGTGAGAGGCGCCGTCCATCTTTGCTTTGTTTTGCTACGAGGGGCGACGACGGGCAGCGAGGCGGAGTGGCAGCGAGGCGGAGTGCGGCCAACTACGATCTCCATGGGCGAGGGTGACCTGCTGCGAGGTCTGCAGCTAGCGGGGGGGTGGCCCGTGGTGCGGGGAACAACGCTGGAAGGGAGGATTTGGGGGATCACGCGGTGGTGGAAGTGGAAGACGAAGATGACGAGGGACATGGGCCAGCTGGCAAATCGGGCGGTTACAGGTGCGCTAATCGTAGGGTTGTGGTACGACCGGCCCAAATTTGGGCCGGCGCACCGGCGCAGATTACTGCCTGTGGTGAAAACTGATCATCGGGAAACTTGTACCCTCGCTCAGGCAAACAACACATATATACATGAAGACACTGCAAACACTCTCCGGCCAAATAGAGGTCGAAGCATTTCGCCTCCTTACGATAAGGAATTCAGGGAAACTATCATAAATCAGGATTCAACCATTGTCATTGCGCTTCCACGGGAATTTAGAAAAAACTCTAAAAACCAAGATTCAACCATTATCATTGAGCTTCTAACCCGGACTCGCTTGTACAAAAGAATAGTCCGACAATCATTCCATTGTAAAAATGACTCACTGTGTTGTTAGCATAATTTAGGAAATATATTAATATCGCAAAGATACCAATTACACCTGGCCTCTGCAACAACGCAATACCCTAATGGCATTACGGATGCACACACCTAAAAAGAAGAAGCTAAAGAAATAAAGCCCCGCTACAGAGTTCCAGTCCTGCAGCAGCAGTACAACCACCACCAAACAACACCTGAAGTCCAAGTTCTCCAAAGCAACGCTTCACATTTGCACCGTGGACTCCTCTCCCCCAACCCCCGCGTCCCTCTCTCGAGGCGGCACGAGGGGCACCCTAAATCACCCCCGACGGCCTCCTACATGCCTTCTCCCCCCCTTGTCGTCATGTGGGCCGCTGCCGGGCAAAGCCCGGGCAGTGCCGGTGGCGGCGGGGATTCTCCAGGCGCGGCCAACCTCCTCTCTGGCCATGGCGTAGTGCTTCTGACGGATGCTCTTGGCGATGAGGTGCTACGAAGGTCCGGCGGTGGTTCGCCATGATGGCGCCCATGGGTGTCATACCCCTCCTTGGTGGCGTCGCCAAGGGAAAACTGACATTTTTCTCCCTTGCTTGGAGTTGGTGGTTGTCTCTGGGCTAAAGCCTCTATTCGGTATTGAATCGTCATGATGGCGGCGTCCTCGACGTCATTCCTCTGTTGGGAACATTGTGTTTGGAGTCATGGCTTGGTTCCTAGTTGCTCTCCTCCGGTGTTCGCCGCGGTCCTATATTGATCCTCGGCGGTGCAATGTACGACCGTTGCCAGTGTGTCCAAGATGGTGTGTTCCTCGAAGCTGATCAAGTCCTGTCATCCACTTGCCACCTCCTCTCAGGCATTCATGGTGGATGGTGCATCGACGAGCAAAGTTTTGCGGAAGCTGGTGGTCTTTGGACGTGTCTGGCATTGGTCGAGATGTGGTGTTGTGTTCAGTTAGGACAAGCTCTTCTGCTTTGTAGTTTTTGTTGGGTTGTTGGTGGTTGTCTTCGGACTTGCCAGGGTGTGGTGTTCGTGCTACGCTCGTTGTTCGCAGCGAGTGATAGTGTTCTTGTACTTATACTTCTACCTTCTATAAAGCTACGGTACGCCTAGGCGTACTCTAAAAAAAGCAACGCCTCAAAGAAGGAAACAGTGCACAAGTACCGTCGTCAACCGATCGTAGATCTTGGGTTTTCACCCTGAAGATAGTCCCCGCTCTCAAAACAATGCCTTCCACAAGGACATTGTCAGACACAACCAATTAAGGCCAGACCTTGGATTTACACTGAGAGATAAGACTTTGAACTGTACCTGTGTTGTCTCCCCCACTTACATACCGTTGCTACGAAATCCAAAACTCCAAGCAAGTTCCTCATCGCCAGAAAGCCTCCAATCGCCATCACTACTCCTCCGATCTCGGCTTCCATGACATTCACCGCCTCTGACTTCACCATGGAACTAAACATATCCCATGATGGCAACAGATAGCAGAGCTTCGCACCGCTCCCTCCTGACCGGAGAACCAATGGGCGTGACCGAATCTCACCCGATCCAGCAATCTCCAGGCATAACACACCCATGGGAGTTCGCCGGCGGAGCCTTACGGAACCTGACACTCTGGCCAGACCAAGGAGGACAGGCGTTAGGCACATCTTCGTCTTATCACTTGAGGAACCCTAGGACCGCCCCCAAATGATGGGAACAAAGTTGTTAAGTTGGGAACTTGTGGCACCCCGGCTCAGAGAAACCGGAACGCCTCGTATTCCAGCCCAGAGATCGAGGATAAGACTCTGGAATACGGCACTGCTTGACATAGAACAAATCAGCTCTTATTACAAAGGATAAACACACAGGTCTGATGTTACAAAGGTTCACATCAGCACGGCGACACTACGCCTGGCGATACTACACTTGCTCTATGCTAGCAGCAGAACAACTCGTAGCAGCGGAAATCTTCTTGCAGCGGAACAACGACGAAGGTGGTGAACTCCACTCTGCATGGACTCTGGCTGGGACACGATCTAGCTCGCACGAACGGAAACCACGACAAGCAATCAAGCAATCACGGCATCACCTACAATCTGGCATGACACGCCAGGTCAGTACATTGAATGTACTTGCAAGCTCACAACAACCAAAAACATCAAGGCAAGACAACAACATAGCATTAAGCAGGTTAATCAAATTAACGGCTACCATCATACAACAACAACTACTAAGCATGATATGAAACTACTACAATACTGATAAATCACCATCTCAGATCTCCATAACCATATCTCTCTTGGCTAACCGGCCAAGCAATATACCATCTCGATCACCTCGTGATCAAAACCAAACGGTGATCATTCATGGATCACAAACGGACCAACCTCATGGTCTTGGATCAGGTTACCTCGTAACCAAACGGTGATCTTTCCGACGATCACAACCATGACCAACACTTGGTCCCAAACGGGGATCTTTCCGGCGATCACTACCATGACCAACACTTGGTCTCAAACGGTGATCTTTCCGGCGATCACTACCATGACCAACACTTGGTCCCCAACATCATCAACATCCTGCCAATATGTACTGCTCAAAATATTAACATATTAAAATCACCTATAAGTCATTCTGTCATGTGAGTGTTGATCGGACGGTGTGACCTAGTACAAACCCATGCCCATGACCGAGGACACGACTATCGATAGTTTAAACAAACACACCCTGCAGAGGTAGCGCATGATGTCTACTACACAACCTTCTTCTTGTAGACGTTGTTGGGCCTGCAAGTGCACAGGTTTGTAGGACAGTAGCAAATTTCCCGCAAGTGGATGACCTAAGGTTTATCAATCTGCGAGAGGCGTAGGATGAAGATGGTCTCTCTCAAACAACCCTGCAACCAAATAACAAAGAGTCACTTGTGTCCCCACACACCCAATACAATGGCAATTTGTATAGGTGCACTAGTTCAGCGAAGATATGGTGATACAAGTGCAATATGGATGGTAGATATAGGTTTTTGTAATCTGAAAATATAAAAAAAGCAAGGTAACTAATGATAAAAGTGAGCGTAAACGGTATTGCAATGATAGGAAACAAGGCATAGGGTTCATACTTTCACTAGTGCAAGTTCTCTCAACAATAATAACACAACTGGATCATATAACTATCCCTCAACATGCAACAAAGAGTTACTCCAAAGCCACTAATAGCGGAGAACAAACGAAGAGATTATGGTAGGGTACGAAACCACCTCAAAGTTATCCTTTCTGTTCTATCTATTCAAGAGTCCGCAGTAAAATAACACGAAGCTATTCTTTCCGTTCGATCTATCATAGAGTTCATACTAGAATAACACCTTAAGACACAAATCAACCAAAACTCTAATGTCACCTAGATACTCCATTGTCACCTCAAGTATTCGTGGGCATGATTATACGATATGCATCACACAATCTCAATTTCATCTATTGAACCAACACAAAGTACTTCAAAGAGTGCCCCAAAGTTTCTACCAGAGAGTCAAGATGAAAACGGGTGCCAACCCCTATGCATAGGTTCATGGGCGGAACCCGCAAGTTGATCACCAAAACATACATCAAGTGGATCACGTGATATTCCATTGTCACCACAGATAAACACGGCAAGACATACATCAAGTGTTCTCAAATCCTTAAAGACTCAATCCGACAAGATAACTTCAAGAGGAAAACTCAATTCATCAGAAACATTATAAGATCCAACTATAATAGCAAAGCTCGCGATACATCAAGATCGTGCCATAGAGAGAACACGAGAGAGAGAGAGAGAGAGAGAGAGAGAGAGATCAAACACATAGCTATTGGTACATACCCTCAGCCCCGAGGGTGAACTACTCCCTCCTCGTCATGGATAGCGCCGGATGATGAAGATGGCCACGGTGATGGATTCCTTCTTAGCAGGTGCCGAACAGGCTCCCGAGAGGTTTTGGTGGCTACAGAGGCTTGCGGCGGCGGAACTCCCGATCTATCTTCGATTCGATGGTTTTAGGGTATATGGGAATATATAGGCGAAAGAAGTCGGTCGGGAGCCATGAGGCCCACGAGACAGGGCGCGCCAGGTGGGCGCCTCCTATCTCCTGGCCTTCTAAGCTTCCTCGGCTTGTAATCCAAGTCTCCTGATCATGTTCGCTCCAAAATCACGCCCGAAGGTTTCATTCCGTTTGGACTCCGCTTGATATTCCTTTTCTTCAAATATCAAACAGCAATAAAACGAGAATATGGGCTGGGCCTCCGGTTAGTAGGTTAGTCCCAAAAGTAATATAAAAGTGTATAATAAAGCCCGTAATCATTCAAAACAGATAATAAAATAACATGAATGCTTCATAAATTATAGATACGTTGGAGACGTATCAGCATCTCCAAGCTTAATTCCTACTCATCCTCGAGTAGGTAAATGATAAAGAAAGAATTTATGAAGTGTGAATGCTTGAAGGCGCACAAGTTTGATCAATGATAATTTCAATCACCATTTTCTAGCATTATTATATGTCATAACAGTAGTTCATCTCATAAAACTTCTCACAAATAAGTAACAAGCAATTCAGATGTTAAAGCATAGACCATAAACTTTCTTGAAAACTAGCAAACTTCATTCTTAGTCATCAAACAATTGCAATTCATCCTATTTTCAGGAAGGGTCTATGTCAGAGCTTTGATTTAGCAAACTCCACATACTCAACTATCATATAGTCTTCTACAATTGCTAACACTCACGCAATACTAATGGTTATGGAGTTTCAATCAGACACTGAGAAAGATAGAGGCTTATAGTGTTGCCTCCCAACGTGTTCACCTTTGGGTGATGTCAACAATAATAGTTCATGCTAACTTACATCCAATTGGATATATATATCAGGATCTTTCCAACACGAGGTTCTTGCCAAAGGATAAAATGAAAAAGGGAAAGGTGAAGATCACCTTGACTCTTGCATAAAGTAAAAGACATAAAGTAAAAGATAGGCCCTTCACAGAGGGAAGCATAGGTTGTCATGCGCTTTTGGGGTTGGATGCACAAAATCTTAGTGCAAAAGAACGTCACTTTATATTGCCACTTGTATATGGACCTTTATTATGCAGTCTGTCGCTTTTATTGCTTCCATAACAAGATCGTATAAAGCTTATTTTCTTCACACAAATAGATCATACATATTTAGAGAGCAATTTTTATTGCTTGCACCGATGACAACTTACTTGAAGGATCTTACTCAATCCATAGGTAGGTATAGTGGACTCTCATGGCAAAACTGGGTTTAAGAATATTTGGAAGCACAAGTAGTATCTCTACTTGGTGCAAGGAATTTTGGATAGCATGAGGGGGAAAGGCAAGCTCAACATGTTTGAATGATCCATGACAATATACTTTGAAAGGATCGATATGGTTGACTAGAGGGGGGGTGAATAGGCAACTAACAATTTTTAAGCTTTTCTTTACCAATTTAAACTTTGCAACAAAATAGGTTGTCTAGAGATGCAACTAGGTGAGCAACCTATATGATGCAAATACAACTAGCACATAAGCAAGCAATGGAAACAACACAAGTAGGATTGCAAGAGTAAAGGCATGAAGTAACCAAGAGTGGAGCCGGTGGAGACGAGGATGTGTTACCGAAGTTCCTTCCTTTTAAAGGGAAGTACGTCTCCGTTAGAGCGGTGTGGAGGCACAATGCTCCCCAAGAAGCCACTAGGGCCACCGTATTCTCCTCACACCCTCACACAATGTGAGATGTCGTGATTCCACTATTGGTGCCCTTGAAGGCGGCGACCGAACCTTTACAAACAAGGTTGGGGCTATCTCCACAATAATTGGAGGCTCCCAACAACACCACGAAGCTTCACCATAATGGAGTATGGCTTTGAGGTGACCTCAACCGTCTAGGGTGCTCAAACACCCAGGAGTAACAAGATCCGCTAGGGATAAGAGAGGGAATCAAATTTCTCTTGGTGGAAGTGTAGATCGGGCCTTTCAGCCAATCCCGAGCAAATCAACAAGTTTGATTGGCTAGGAGAGAGATCGGCGAAAATGGAGCTTGGAGCAACAATGGAGCTTTGGGGAAAGAGGTAGGTCAACTTTGGGGAAGAAGACACCTTTATATAGTGGGGAATCAATCCAACGGTTACCCCGCCAGACATCCTCAACAGAGCGGTACTACCGCTAGGGCAGGGCAGTATTACCGAGAGCGGTACTACCGCTCCCACCCAGCCAGTACTACCGCTGTTGAAGAGGAAGACAGGTCCCTAGCCCAGGCGGTACTATCATGGGAGTAAGAGCGGTACTACCGCTTGAGCGGTACTACCGCCACTACTACCGCTCCTAGTACCGCAAAACCCGACATTTAAAAACATCGGTCTCGAATCGAGGCGGTAGTAGCCGGAACTATCTGCGATACTACTACCGAAGCCCACAGCAATACTACCGCTCTAGGAGCGGTACTACCACCACTAGTAGAAAAGGGGCAATGGTCCGGGCGGTCCAGCCCATTAGTCGGTTCAATCGTAACCGGGACCAATGGGGCATCGGACCGGTTCGTGAGCCCCGGGCCGGCCGGGCCACGTGGGCCATTGGTCCCGGTTCGTCTGGACCTTTGGTCCCGGTTGGTGGGATGAACCGGGACCAATGATCCCGCTCTGGCCCATTAACCATTACGTCCCGGTTCGTGGCACGAACCGGGACCAAAGGAGACCCTTAGTCGGTTCGTGCGACCAACCGGGACCAATGGTGGTGCCTATATATACCCCCACAAGCAAGAGCAGAGCACACCGCTCTGTTTTTTTCGCCGAGGGGAGAGGGCTTGGTGGTGCTCTAGCTCACCTCATATGCACACAAGGTGTTCGATGGAATGCCCGAGCCACACTACTTAAGGTTTCTCCTCTCCAAGCTCGACCGCCAAGCTCCATTTTCCTCCATATTTGTCTAGGTTTAGCGGTCCGTCACGCCCCATCCCGCCTTCAACGCCGCCGATCACCCGCACCGATCTCATCGGCGGCACCACCGTGGTGAGCCTCTTGTTCTTATCTTCTTCCGAAAGGAAAAATATTCTTATTTGTATGTTTAGATAGATATATACTTGTATAATTTTCTTACTTTTATTATTGCATATTATATAGTGCGATGGTTTTGGTATCCGCCTCGTCGGCCCTCGCCCCATCTATGATTCGGATGTGGTATATATTATCTTTTCATAACTATTGGTTCATTTATTGTTTATGACAATTATGCCGACCAACGTGACATAGATTTTATTCATCTAGGAGGTTGTTGAACCGAAATTCCAACCGACCCTATTGTCGAGAGGTTAAATTTAGTTGAAGAAGAAAACAATTTGTTGAAGGAAAAATTAGAAAAATTGAGGAGGAGAAGATGATATTGGAGTTGCATGTTGCGGATGTCGCCGATGATCACAAGATCAAGATGGATGCAATGCGCTTGAAGATTAGAAAGATTAGAAAATATGCCATTCATACCGAGGCTTGGTATCATTATGTCGTTGGATCGGTTGTTACATTGGTTGCGATTATGATCGCATTTGTTTTCGCATTGAAATGTTTTACATAGTTTCAGGTGTATGGTTTAATTAATTTAGATGCTCGCAGAGATTTATGTTGTTAGATGAGAACTATGTATGTACTTTGGTTTTAATGTGATGATGAACTTCTATTAATTTGGTCACTTAATTAATTATCTATTCATGATCTCTAATGATTTTGACACACTTAATTATATATAATGCACACAGATGAACCGCAATGGATGTACGGTTCAAGACACACCTCCGAGTACATTAAGGGCGTGCATAATTTTCTCGAAGTGGCTAAGGCAAACAAGGAGAATGGTTTTATGTGTTGTCCATGCCCTATATGTGGGAATCTGAAGTCTTACTCGACCGGAAAATCCTGCACACCCACCGCTTTACAAGGGTTTCATGCCACACTATAATGTTTGGACGAGGCACGGAGAAATAGGGGTTATGATGGAAGACGGCGAAGAAGAAGAGTACGATGACAACTATGTGCCCCTGAATACGGTGATGCTCCGGAAGATCAAGAGGAACCAGACGATGTGCACGATGATCTTTGCAACGGGAGAAGCTGCCAAGATCAAGAGGAACCATATGATGTGCCCGATGATGATGATCTCCGCCGGGTCATTGTCGATGCAAGGACGCAATGCGAAAGTCAAAAGAGAAGATGAAGTTCGATCGCATGCTAGAGGACCACAAAAAGGGTTGTACCCCAATTGCGAAGATGGCAACACAAAGCTAGGTACCGTCATCGAATTGCTGCAGTGGAAGGCGAGAATGTTGTGCTCGATAAAGGATTTGAGAAGCTACTTAAAATATTGAAGAAGAAGCTTCCAAAGGATAACGAATTGCCCGACAAGACATACGCAGCAAAGAAGGTCGATGCCCTCTAGGATTGGAGGTGCGAAGATACATGCATGCCCTAATGATTGATCCTCTACGCGGTGCGCGCATAAGGATCTGAATGCATGCCGGTATGCGGTGCATTACGGTATAAGATCGACGAGATGACCACGGTGATGTTGACGGCGAGCCCCCAGAAGAGGGTTCTGCGAAGGTGATGTGGTATGCTCCTATAATACCATGGTTGAAACGTCTGCTCGTAAACGGAGAGCATGCCAAGTTGATGCGATGGCACAGTGAGGACCGTAAGAAAGACGGAAGTTGAGAGCACCCACCGACGGGTCGCATGGAGAAAAATCGAGAGAAATCTTGGGATGAGTTTGCAAGTGAGCCAAGGAACGTATGGTTTGCTTTAAGCGCGGATGGCATTAATCCTTTCGGGAGCAGAGCAGCAATCACAGCACTGGCCCGTGACTCTATGCATGTATAACCTTCCTCCTTGGATGTGCATGAAGCGGAAGTTCATTATGATGCCGTTCTCATCCAAGGCCCTAAGCAACCCGGCAATGACATTGATGTGTACCTAAGGCCATTAGTTGAAGAACTTTTACAGGTGTGGAATGGAAACGGTGTACGACGTGGGATGAGCACAAACAGAGGAATTTAACCTAAAGGCGTTGCTGTTCGTGACCATCAACGATTGGCCCGCTCTCAAGAACCTTTCGAGATGCATAAACAAGGGATACCACGCATGCACGCACCGCTTACTTGACACCGATAGTATATACCGCAAGCTGCGGGAAGAATGTGTACATGGGCCATCGCCGATTTCTTCCGACCAACCATCAATGTCGAAAGAAAGGCAAGCATTTCAAAAGCGAGGCAGATCACGGAAGAAGCCCGCCATGCGCATCGGTGATCACGTATTTGCTATGGTCAATGATTTACACGTAATCTTTGGAAAGGGTCCCGCGGACTAGCTGTTCCGAGTGACGCCGAGGACACGCACCCATGTGGAAGAAGAAATCTATATTTTGGGACCTACCCTCACCGAAAGACCTAGAGGTCCGCTCTTCGATCGACGTGATGCACGGACGAAGAACCTTTGCGTGAACCTGCTAGGCTTCTTGGGCGTGTATGGGAAGACAAAAGATACGGTGAGGCACGAGAGGACCCGCAATGTTTGCACGAAAAAGACGGCATGCCTCCAAAGCAAGATGAAGGTCCCGCCACTATGCTCTTACCAAAGAAGAGAAGGAAATCTTCTTTGAATGCTCGCTTAGTATGAAGGTCCCGACGGCTTTCGTCGAATATAAAAGGAATAATAAATATGGCAGAGAAAAAGTTTCGTAACCTAAAGTCTCATGATCGCCACGTGATTATGACGCAATCGCTTCGGTTGCATTGAGGGGCTTCTACCGAAAACGTCCGATTAGCCATTGTGAAGCTATGTGCATTCCTCAATGCAATATCTCATAAGGTGATCGATCCAGAAACCATACCAAGGCTAAGGAGTGATGTGGTGCAATGTCTTGTCAGTTTCGAGCTGGTGTTCCCACCATCCTTCTTCAATATCATGACGCACGTTCTTGTTCATCTAGTTGACGAGATTGTCATTATGGGCCCCGTATTTCTACACAATATGTACCCCTTTGAGAGGTTCATGGGAGTCCTAAAGAAATATGTCCGTAACCGCGCTAGGCCGAAGGAAGCATCTCCATGGGCCATCAAACCAGAGGATGTCATCGGGTTTTGTGTTGACTTCATTCCCGGCCTTAAGAAGATAGGTCTCCCTAAATCGCGGTATGAGGGGAGACTGACCGAAAAGGCATGCTTGGAAAGGACTCAATAATATGCAGGACGGATATTCTTGGTCTCAAGCCCACTACAGCTTCTACGAACTCTACCTTGGTGACCCGTATGTCGATGAACACAAGAACGATCTGCGCTTCAAACACCTTGAGCAAAGGCGACGATCGGATTACATGTGAACACATCAGACTTTCAGCAGTTGGTTGGAAGCACGATCGAGGTGACAAGACTGTTTGTGAGGAGCTGTACTTGTTATCCAGGGACCATCTTTGACCGTATTGATTTGGAAAGGATACGAGATAAATGGGAATACATTTTACACGATTGACCAAGATCAAAAGAGCACCAACCAAAACAGCGGTGTCGCTTTGATGCAACAACCGAGAGGAAAGGACACATATTATGGTTACATAGTGGACATATGGGAACTTGACTACGGACATGATTTTAAGGTCCCTTTGTTTAAGTGCAAATGGGTCAATCTGTCAGAGGCGGGTATGTAGTAGACCCACGAGACGGAATGACAACAAGGATCTGAAAAATCTTGGGTACACCGACGAACCGCTCGTCCTAGCCAATGATGTGGCACAGGTTATCTATGTGAAGGACATGTCCATGAGACCGAGAAAGAGAAAAGATAAGGAAGCAAATACATCATACGATGAGCCAAAGCGCCACATAGTTCTTTCAGAAAAGGGACATCGTGGGAGTGGAGGACAAGATGACATGTCTCAAGATTATGAAAAGTTTCATGAAATTCCTCCTTTAAAGTCAAGGCTGACCCAAAGATCCCGATAAACGATGAAGATTATCCATGGTTCTGGCGCAATAAGCAATGACACAAGCGAAGAAAAAGTGAAGACTTTCTCCGCAACTATTGTTCGCTTATGATACCATTATATTGTGGCGATGAGTATGATACCATTTTTCGTTTTGTACATGCACATGCTATGTGTGGGTCAATTTATGATATACCATGCCAACTTTCAACTTTTTCAGAGTTCATTTGAAATGTCTTATGGTTCGCCCTCGTAATAATTAAAAATAGCAACAATAAGTATTTTGTTGTAAGTAGAAACAAAATAAATTAAATAAAGCAAGAAAGAAAACAAAAAAAGTGTTTTCAAATTTGAAAATTAGTAATGGCACTAACAGAAAGTTTATAATTTTCCTAAAACTAGAAGCAAAAAGATTTAAAAAATAGAGCAAAAAACAAAAGAAAATAAATAATGCAGAAAACAAAACAAAAAACAACAATAAGTATTTTGTTGTAAGTAGAAACAAAATAAATTAAATAAAGCAAGAAAGAAAACAAAAAAAAGTGTTTTCAAATTTGAAAATTAGTAATGGCACTAACAGAAAGTTTATAATTTTCCTAAAACTAGAAGCAAAAAGATTTAAAAAATAGAGCAAAAACAAAAGAAAATAAATAATGCAGAAAACAAAACAAAAAACAACAATAAGTATTTTGTTGTAAGTAGAAACAAAATAAATTAAATAAAGCAAGAAAAAAATGCCACCCATTGGCCGCCACGGCCTGAATACGATCGGTATTATTTGGGCCAGATTCAGCCCGCAGAAGGCCGAAGGTCCAACAGCAACGAAGGAGCAAGTAGGCCCATAAGCTGCAGTTCAAGGAGTTCAAGAGGGAGCGGCGGTGGGGCTTATAAACCATCTGCGCTCCCTCTCAACTAGCGAGGTGGGACTAAACTTTGGCCCCGACGCTGGCAATGAGGCCTTTGGTCCCGTTGGAGGCACCAACCGGGACTAAAGAGCTTTAGTCCGGTTGTAGCCACCAACCGGGACCATAGGTCGCAGCTTCCCGCCCTTTGGGCTGCGAAAAGAGGCCTTTGGTCCTGGTTGGTGGCACCAACCGGGACTAGCAGATTAGTCCGGTTGGTGCCACCAACGGGACTAAAGGTGTGCTATATAAGCAGCACTTAGCGCTTTCGCCAATCGCCCACTTCTCCCCGACGCCTCGCCTCCTCCTCGTCATTGCCGCCGCCCGACGCCCCTACTCCACCTTGCCGTCGCCGCCGCCGACGCGCCGTCAGCTACTTCGCCTTCATTGCCCGCCATCGCCCCTGTGAGCATAGCCTGCTCCGCCCCTCCCTCTCCCGCGCCTGCGCGTCCATGCCGCCGCCGCCTGCCTCAGGCGGCCACCGCGCCGCCCTGTCTCTGTGGCGGTGCACCGCCGCCTGCTGCTGGCATGCCAGCCCCACCGCCACTGCCTGCATTTTCCTCCATAGCATTTTTTGCATTTTTTGTGTATATGTGTTTGTATGTATATATATGTGTACATGTTCATAGTATTTTTTCATAAGTGTATTTTTTTGTTCATTGCATTTTTTTCATATGTATAATGTATATATGTATGTGGTAGCTATATATATATGTGATGAATGGATGTGGCTATATATGTATGTATGAATATAATGTTCATAGCATTTTTTTGTTTATATATGTTTTTCATATATGTATTAATTTTATATTTAGGTTGTTAGTAGATATCGATCGATTTTAGGTTAGTGCATTTTAGGTTAGTGTAGAGGAGAAAGTAAAATAAGGAAAAGGAAGAAAAGAGGAAGAAGGAAGAAGGAAGAAGAAGAAGAAAAGAATGAGAGGAAGGAAAATAAGAAGAGGGAGAAAGGAGAAAAGAGGAGAGGAAGAAGAGGAGAAATAAATAAGAAGAGGAAAAAGAAGAAAAGAAGAGGAGAAGAAGAAAGGAATAGAGGAGAAGAAGAAAAATAGAAGAAAAAATTCTATTTTTTTCTTCTTTCCTCTATTCCTTTCTTCTTCTCCTCTTTTTTTCTTTTCTTTACTTCTTCTTCTTCTTCCTTCTTCCTTCTTCCTCTTTTCTTCCTTTTCCTTAATTATTTTCCTTTCTCGAGGAGAAGAAGAAAAGAAGAGGAGAAGAAGAAAGAAAGGAAAGGAGAAAGAAGAAACTTAAACACGAGGGGGTGGTACCGATACCCCCTCCCCGATATGTATATGTATGTCGCGTCGTTGTCGATATAATTAACCCCCTCTAGATACAACTGCAGCAGCCCCCTCGGCCCTCTCGCTCGACCAAAACTCTCGAGGACACCCAAACCCTAGAGAGAAAATGATGTTGAATAATAATTGACATGTTGTCAATATTTGCGTAAACTATGGAGCACTCCCGAGACGAAGAAAATGAAGCGATGTTGGGGAAATAATCGCAAATGGAAGTGATGATGTTGCGTCATTTCTCATCGACACCGCTGGTCGATGGATGAAGAAGAGGGCTATGATTATGATGGCTTCACTCATTAATGCCGGTACAAGAGGAGGAGTATGTTCATGATGGCTCCGTGACACAATGGAGGTACAAGACGAAGGAGACCGTGCGAGCCGAAGTCACCGAACCGAGTCCGCCAGGTATATATATATTAGTTAATCCGTCGTCGACAAGTTAATTGATGCATCCATTGTTTTGGTATATGTACACATATTAAGTATATCTCGTCGTCTTTCTTCCTTATAATTTCTAGCCCTCCGGATCGAGCACAACTTCGCACGGAGACGAGGCCCAAGAAAAGTTGAGCTCGGATGAAAAGTTTGAGATCATAGAAATCGCTACCGACGGCGAACCGATTGAACCCATCCGGACAAAGAAGGCATTTTACGCTTTCGGTCAAGGGGTTCTTGTTAGGAAAGGATCCCGATCAAGATCCAAAGAATGGTATAAGCTCGCTAAGGATGAAGACGCCGAGGTGTCTTATGTCAATGATATGCGCGAAGAAGATCTTTGGAATGAGTGAAGGCAAATTTCACCCTACCGCCAGAGGAGGATCCGGAGAAGCCGTTAAAGAGCAATTAATCAAGTCTTGTGCTCTTAAGAAGATGGCTGGCCTAATGAGGAGGTGGAGGAAAGAGCTGAACCAGTTTGTCCGAAAAAGAGACACCAGAATTCATCGGCAAATATGAGAAGATCAAAGATCATCGCCCGCATTTGTGGCCCACAAGACATCGGAAAAGAGTAAGAAGATGTCGGAGACAAACAAGAAAAATGCTGCGAAGAAGACGCTTCACCATCGCACGGGTCGTGGCTACCTCAAAGCCCGCCTAAGTGGTCCAAGGCTGAGCATGATCTCGCTTGAAAAGGGATCGAACCAGAGACGATCGGCGGCAGAAGCGCTGCGGACTTGGTTCTTCGGGCTGGCGGAACCTTGGACCCGTGAATAGGCAAAGGTCGATGGACTAACGAGCAATCGCAAACACCACCAAGAAACTTCGACAATATATTGATGTCAAGCAATGAGGGACGCTCCTTCCAAACAGGAGAAGGACGAGCTCACAATGGCCCTTGGGAATCCCGAGCACCCGGACGGACACGAGGCACGCCAGCTCGCTCCGTGGAAGGTTGGTTTTCCGGACGCAGGGGTTACAAAACCCACGAGAGGAGGAAGAAAGTGGAGCATGACCAAATGCAGCGCTGCTTGGAAGGGTAATGGGGCTAGAGGATCGAGAAGAGGAACGAGAAGCAGCAGATCGCAACAAACGACATGTCAAGCTTCCCCGGTTACCCCGCCATCTCAGTAGCAAGCAGCGTTGCTTCCACCGAGCTGCTTCACCGAGCATGTCTTGACGGCTCTCGCCAGCTATCCCGTGGATGGTATCACGGAGTCTCAAAATTGCCACATTATGGCGCGATGCATGAATTTGAAGGTCAAGGCGGTTGTTGGCCAAGTTTATCCTAGTGGACCCGCACAACTTATCACCGCCACCGATTCCGTATGATTTGCTAAGGTGATGGTTGATGAAATAACGGAGGGATTTGAGGACCTCGCTTGAGCACCCTACCGGTGAAGGGAGACTAGGCTGGGTTCTCGCTCAAGACTCCATGCCTATGGCGGAAGGAGCTCATCGACCTTCGAATCGACGCCCCGCCTCCTCCTCCTCATCCGCGAGTCAGGCACTCCGCCTCCTCCACCGCCTCCTCCTCCCGCGAGTGACGATTAGGGCACGATGGCGGCACTCCGCCTCCTCCACCGCCTCCTCCCGCGAGTGAAGATCGAGGCACGCGTGGCGGCACTCCGCCCCCTTCTCCGGGCGTGGCGGCACTCCGCCTCCTCCTTCTCCGCCTCGCCAAGAAGGGCGGAAGAGACCCGCCCGCCCTGCTCCGACGCCGTCGTAGTCCTTCTCCTCCGCCTCGTAAGCAAGCACGAAGGAAGACAGACGCCGCAGCCGCCTCCGTCGCTCCGGCGCCTAGCAGCACAAGAAGAGAGAGGCAATACAGACACGGTCCACCTCTAAAGCCTGAGAGAAGTTACCGTATGAGAGGAGCAAGGAGGAAAACGATACGATCGTGCAGACCCAAGTGAAGGAGTTCTTTGAAGGGTTAAAGCAAAGATACATCCACCTCCGGAGGAGAAGGTCGATCCGTGAAAGCAAAGCGCACTCTCGATGCCCCGAGGAAACCACCAAAGTCTCCGCCGAGAACCAACTATGAGCGACATCTGAGCAGACATATCTCCAAGCCAAGCGGTCGGGAACTACTGTCAGGATAAAAGGTCAAAAGAACAACGGGCAAAGGGGAAAAAATTGCCCAGCTCGGCGAACAAGCACAGCAATCGTGCCCCCGCTGAATGTGTCTAATCCTCCGCACGGTGGCGGTTATGGCAATCTTGGAGATTACCGCCGACGATGCACTTCCCGATTTCATGGAGGTGGACTTATTTAGATACGAGTACGGAAGCCTCTCGTCAAAGATGAAAAGTCTCGACAACAATGATGCTAAGATTCCACGGTTGGTACATGAAAACCTGCAGAGAGTCCGAGGGGATGAACACTTTGTATCTGAATATTAAAGAGGAGCACGACCTCGCTTCAAATGATCTGTTGTCTATTCCATTTGAGGAGTTCTTCGAGTTCTTCAATCAAAAGGCCCTCGATAAATTAATGGTCTTTTGCTACCGCCTGTAAGTACTATTTCGTCATTAGTCTGTATATATAGCTCGGCTCTTTCATTGCATGTATTTATAATTAATTATCCTCAATATATTATGCAGATTGAAGATTGTCGAGTGCAAAAAAATGAAATCTATGATATTGGGTTCATTAACACAAATATCATAGATGTTTTTCTCGTTAAAAAGCTACCAAGAGGCCGAGGACAACTTGCTACAATCATTGATCAAAAATCAAAACAAAGATACCATACTCTTTCCTTACCACGGCCCGTGAGTGTTATTGTCGTGTGCATATTCGGTTTTCCTTATTACTCGAGCGAGGTTAATGTAATTGATGAGTTATGCTTGCGTGTAGGTACCACTATATTCTTCTCGAGATTAAGCTTGAGCGTGGACTAGTAACCGCCTTAGACTCCAGACGGAAAGATCCCAAAGACCTATGCGGACATGACCGACATGCTCAGCAAGTAAGTTCAATCGATCATTATCGCACTATATCGGCAACTTTTTATTCATTTCTTGATATCTCAAGTAATAACAAATATTTTCTTTGTCTTGCAGGGTTTGGAAACAGTTCACCGCACAAGCTCCGGATGCCAAGGAGCTGCGATATACATACCCAAAAGTAAGTACTATCGGCGCAATCTCCGCTGATTCTATAGCTATACTTTCATCAATGCCATTTATATAATGCTTCATTATCAGTTTGATTGACCTCTATTTCTCGTGAAAGTGCTTGTGGCAGGAGGAAGGAATGATTTACGTGGATACTACGTGTGCGTAGTTCATCCACAACGCGACATTGAAAAACAAGCGGGCTACTCTAGAAGACAATATGAAGTGCGTAAGCAATAATATTCGCAATTTCATTTTATTACACCATCATTTCTGTTGAGTTTCATTCATATATATGTATTAATTAACCCCTTCTTCAAATTAATTAGACTTGGCAGATGCGGATGAACTCCTACCACCAGATCGCATGAAAGCAATTCAAGAGGAATTGGCGGGATTCTTTCTTGATCACGCCATCAAGAAAGCCGAGAATACCATGTGGAACTTGAATTCAAATGCTAGTGGTTTGTAATTAAGAGATCTTATATAGATTGTACATGTATGTAGCCAAGAAACTTGTTGTTCGACCAATCTCTCGAGAAGGAGAGGTCGATCGATCACTTCTCTCGGTATGCATGACTTAACTTCAGATCAATGGTTCTCTCGATCACTTATGTATATTTACTACGTGGCGCCGAGCAAGCACGGACATAATTAAGAGAGGACACTTTCTCTATTAATTAGCTAGCTAATGTAAACACCTAAATTAACCCCCAAAACCCCCAACCCCCTCCTTTCAAAAAAAAACAAAAACCAGGCCATCGAATGCAGACACGGACGCTTTTGGTCCGGTTGAGCCACCAACGGGACCAAAGGCCCTCGACCGGGCTCGGCGATGGGGCCACGTGGAGGCTCATTGGTCCCGGTTCGTGTTTGAACCGACTAATGGGTTGAGGTATTAGTAACGACCCATTAGTCCCGGTTCCCAACCGACTAAAGGCCCTACGAACCGGACTGATTGGTGGTTTTCTACTAGTGCATCGAGAGCGAAGCGGTACTACCATTGGAGAGCTTTGGCGGTACTATCATTGTTGATCATGAGTACTACCTACCGGGACAGAAACGGAGCAGGTACGGAAGAAAAGGGCAGCTCCAATGATGCGGAAGGAAGACGACGGGTGTGATAAGGATGTGTATGTGTTGATTCCACCCTAGTCTCACCAAAGCGGATCCCCTCTTGATAGTACGGTGACTCCTACGAAAGTAGTCCACCAACAACAAATCGAAGGAGCTACACCGTCTTGAATAAAACACCGAGGGGAGGTAATCGTCTCGTGCCAATGGATGAATCTCTGAAAGAACGTCACGCACACGATTAGTCCGCAAAAGCATTGTCATCAATCACCAAAACAACTTGGGGATAAATATGCCCTTACAATCTCCCCCTTTTTGGTGGATTGATGACAATACGGGATTTGCACAAACAAGAGAGATATAGGACAAGCGCAAAAACCCACCGTCCTAAAATGTAGATGGGCTCCCCCTAGATGTGTGCTATCTCGATAAGTCCTTTGGACTGCACGGCACACATACTTGGATCAACGCTCCCCCTACATTTTAGAGACCGACCAAACACCTAAGCATGGTATATGAGAGGAGCATAGATAAACTTAACAAGATAAGCTTGAAACTCATAAGTTAGATGGTGACATAGATAATGATACTGGAAAGATAAGGTAGCATATGTCTCACACCATATGACGGGAACTTAGGTCTAACTGACACAAACCAACTTAGGTCTCACTGACACAAACCAACCAAAGCAAATAGCGAGGAAAACACAAACACAGAAGACGGAAGACATAAAGCACAAATCCCTAAACTCTCCCCCCCTTTGGCATCGAGACACCAAAAAGGAGGAGTGTTGCTACGGCTCCAGGTGATAGCAGTAGAAGGACACACACATCAGATCTCAGTGGGATCATCTGCGCCACCGTCGTCGGTCGGGAAGTGCTCAGCATCAGAATTGGTCCACGGGCAGTGCTGCGGAATCCACTCCTCCTCCTCAGTAAGCTGGTCCTCAAATCCACTGTTGACTGTAGCACCCAACTGACGCATGAGCTCCTTGTGGTGACCTCGAGCCTTCTTCTCAGCCACATGAGTCATGTACTGACCGTGAGCCTCCATGCAGAACAACTTCTTCATCTTAGACTTGAGCTTCTTGTTCCAAGAGGGCTCTGCCTCAGAAGGCAAGTAGTCATCATCATCATCCTCAGCCCTAGTCTCCTCCTCGGTCTCCATGGCAGAGGCAGACGAAGGAACTCCAGTCTTAGGGGCCTGTGTGCCCCAGTTATCCTTCTTCCTCAGACGCTTGATGTCGTGAGAAACCAACTCTCCAGCCTCCAAAGATCACCTTGGGATAGACACGAGCCCAGCCTTCTCAATAAGCAAGATGATGAACAGATCAGAATCGAGCACTTGCGCTCGGAGATAGCAGCATAAACAGCTGCACCACATAACATGGGAAATATCCAGGACTCTCCAAAGGTTCTGCTCCTTCCGACGCTGGCAAAGAGAAGCATGTCCACGAGATAGGAGTGAACCTGATCCAGATTCCCGATACGAGGAAAAGAGTCTCTCTCAAGACACGATGAAGGATATCCAGATAGGGCAGCAGCTCATAAGTTTCCTTCTTCGTCTCAGGGTTGATCCTCAAAGTGCAGTAGGACCATAGAGCTTGCTTGTGAGTGGCGTTGGTGTTGCGGTGTGGGCGAAAGCCAATTGGAGACTCAAGTCCTAGATCTTGTACCCCAATCAACTCCATGAAAGCTTTCCACTTGACTAAAAGCAGCTTGCCATTGGTCATCCAAGTTAGAGTCTTGTCCTCATCAGTCCCGAGATGAACCGTGGCATAGAATTGGGCCACAATATCAGCATCATAATCTTTGTTGAACAGCATGACCCCAAGAATGTTCAGTTGAGTTTACATCTCAAGAGCTTCACCAAAGTATTCAGGATCCTTCTCCATATGGTCGGTGTCGATGGAGTGCACGTTGACAAAGAGGTTCTTCTTGGCTTTGAGAACATCAAAGAAGATGGCAAATTGGAACCTGTTCCAGAACAGACGGTTGACCAAAGTGGGATCTTGGTCAGCCTCATAGGGGTTGCGGTGATGCCTTGCCCAGAACTCCTTGGGTTGCATTTCTGTCACGGTCTTGCCAGAGTGCTTCGGCTTGACACCAGTCTTCTTTTGGAGTTGAGGTGGAGGTGGAGGTGGAGGTGGAGCACTTGAGGAACCTTCGGCAGACTCAGTGGTGCGGTAACGCTTGGACGTGGCACGACCGGGGTTGACATGACGAGCCGGATGCTCAGGAAGCTCATCACCTGGGACCACACACAAGAACACACAAACAACCAGAAAGAACGAGCATAAGCCACAAAACACGAGCAAAAAGATCACTGAGAGGTAAGAGCATGATGGAAACTGGTAGGGGGAGGTAGTACCGCGACCTGCTAGCGGTAGTACCGCTCCACAGAGAGCGCTAGTACCGCTCCAAGCGGTAGTACCGCTCTGGAGAGGGCGGTAGTACCGCTCGAGACGGGGAAACAGCAGTTTCCTACTACCATGGTCAGATCCGGCACTACTGTCCTACCAAATTCAAAAATACTCCAACCAAACATCAATCCAAACTGCCTAGAAGCAATCTCCATAATACTCAAGCCTAGATTTGGCCAAAAATCTAGAGATGCAACTGCTACTGCCCCTAAGATGCTAGATTGGAATCTAGACAAAAAGAAAGAGGGAACGGGGGCAATACTGGCATCCATGGCAAGAGGACAAGGTGGGGATCGTCTCCACCGAAGGAAATGGAGAGGAACGCCTCGGAGAGGGAGATCTGCCGGAGCCCTCCCGCGGCGCCGGTTGCTGGAGAGAGAGGAACAGAGCGAGGGGGCGTGCGAATGGGTATGGGGGAGAAGAAAACTCCCCCTGCCCCGATATAATCCCCTGCCCGCACCTCACAGCGGTAGTACCGCGCTGGAGGAGGTAGTACCGCTTGGAGCGGTAGCACCACTCGCCAGCAGCGGTAGTACCACCAGCAACCAAAAAGGCCTCTAGACAAAAACTCAAGCACAACAAAAAGAACGGGAAAGCAAGGCCAAGAAAACAAAAAAAACAACAATGTAACACACACACTAACAAAGGTCCAGAACCCGCTCCTTCAAGACAACCACACGAAAGTAGAGCGAGCTCTGGCCTCTCTCAAGAGAGGGCGGTGGCCGGAGCCACCTATGTTTGAGTCAATTGGTATGGCACCGCGAAGAATTATCCTTGGGCCCATGACCAAAACTCGTCTTTGAAGCACAAGTACCATCAAAAATGGCTAATGTGAAAGAGTTGATCGTTTTATGCATAATGGGGGGAGGGAGAGTTCATCGAGAGAACAACACTCCCCCTATCTCCATGCCTACACCTAAACTAGACAACAAGATGAGTGTGGTGGGGGGGTGCAAGGGTTCAAGTCACATTGCTCAAATCAATGATATTTTGCTCATGCCTTAACTTGTGAAATATTGCTTCATCCAAGGGCTTCGTGAAAATATCTGCAAGGTTATCATGAGTGTTGACATACTTGAGCTCGATCTCCCCTCGCCTAATGTGATCCCAGATGAAATGATACCGAATCTCAATATGCTTCGTCTTGAAATGTTGCACCGGGTTGAGAGAAATCTTGATGGCACTTTCATTATCACACCAAAGAGGCACTTTGTCACAAATGACACCATATTCCTTTAAAGTTTGCCTCATCCATAAGAGTTGTACACAACAACTACCGGTCGCCACATACTCCGCTTCGGTGGATGAGAGAGACACACAACTTTGCTTCTTGGAAGACCAACTCACCAAAGAGCACCCAAGAAACCGGCACCCTCCAGAAGTGGACTTCCTATCCACTTTGTCTCCCGCCTAATCAGAATTCGTAAATCCTTCAAGCTTGAAGTTTGCCCCTCTTGGGTACCATAAGCCAAAGTTTGGGGTATGAGCCAAATATCGAAAGATTCGCTTGACCGCCACATAGTGACTTTCCTTCGGTGCGGCTTGAAACCGTGCACACATCCCCACACTCAACATGATATCCGGTCTAGATGCACAAAGGTAAAGCAAGGAGCCAATCATGGAGCGATATACCTTTTGATCCACCGCTTTACCATTGGGATCAATGTCAAGTTGGCACTTGGTGGTCATTGGAGTAGTAGCCGGCTTGACATCACTTAGCTTGAATCTTTTTAGCTTGTCTTGAGTGTATTTGGCTTGGTTGATGAAGGTTCCTTCTCTTCTTTGTTTGATGTCCAAACCAAGGAAGAACTTCAACTCTCCCGTCGAAGACATCTTGAACTTGGAGGTCATGAGAGCGGCAAATTCCTCATTGAAAGCTTTGTTAGGAGAACCAAAGATAATATCATCAACATATAGTTGGCATACAAACAACTCCCCTTTGACCTTCTTAGTAAAAAGAATGGGGTCGATTAGCCCCACCTCAAATCCACGATCTTGTAACAACTCGGTAAGGTGGTCATACCACGCACGTGGGGCTTGTTTAAGGCCATAGAGTGCCTTATCGAGTTGATACACATGATCCGGAAAGTAGGGATCCTCGAACCCGGGGGGTTGCTTGACATAGACCAACTCATTAATAGGACCATTAAGAAAAGCACTTTTCACATCCATTTGTTGCAACTTAAAGTTGTGATGGGAAGCATAGGCAATCAACAAACGTATGGATTCAAGACGAGCAACGGGAGAAAAGGTTTCACCGTAGTCGATACCCTCGACTTGGGAGTAGCCTTGTGCTACCAATATTGCCTTGTTGCGAACGATGTTCCCATGAGCATCTTGCTTGTTCTTGAAGATCCACTTGGTTCCAATGAAGTTGTGGTCCCCCGATGGCCTTGGCACCAATCTCCATACTTTGTTGTACTCGAAGTTGTTGAGTTCTTCATGCATGGCATTGAGCCAATCCGAGTCTTCGAGCGCCTCATAGACCTTTTGGGGTTCAACACAAGAGACAAACGCGTGATGTTCACAATAGTTTTCTAATTGTCTATGAGTGCTTATTCTTAGGCTTCCAACCACATTTTCCATGAGATGGCCTTGGTTGGTGAGCTTGGAAGCAATCTTCACGGCACGACGCTCTAATTCCTCCTCGGGTGTGGAAGGAGGAGGGTTGACTTGATCATCTTGAGCATCGTCTTGAGCTTGTTCTTGATCTTGAGCTTGCTCCTGATCTTGAACTTGCTCGAGAGGAAGAACTTGACCTTGGGCATCATTTAGAGGTTCACCACCATCTTGAGGTTGATCTTGCCCTTGGTCTTGTTCACGAGGTTGAGGGCCTTCACTTTGTTCTTCGGAAGCGTGTGGGTCTTGGTGAGGTGATGGCTCCACTTGAGTAGAGCATTGTCCTTCTCCTTCAGCCACAAGGGTTTCTCAATGGGTAGAATTTGACCAATACCCATTCTTCTTATGGCTTGGGGAGGAATTTCATCACCTACATCACAAGTACCACTTTGCTCCACTTGGGAGCCGTTATTTTCATCAAACTCCACGTTACACGTCTCCTCAATGAGTCCGGTGGACTTGTTGAGAACACGGTAAGAATGAGAGTTTGTAGCATAACCAACAAATATGCCCTCATGAGCTCTAGCCTCAAATTTAGACAAACGAAAACCTTTCTTGAGAATGAAACACTTACAACCGAACACCCGGAAGTACTTGAGGTTGGGCTTGTTGCCGGTGAGTATCTCATAAGGGGTCTTGTTCAAGCCTTTGCGGAGATAGAGCCGATTGGATGCATGACATGCGGTGTTGATGGCTTCGGCCCAAAATTTGTATGGAGACTTGAACTCCGCCATCATGGTCCTTGCCGCATCCATCAACGTCCGGTTCTTCCTCTCCGCTACACCATTTTGTTGAGGGGTATAAGGTGCAGCATATTGATGCTTGATCCCCTCATCACTGAGAAACTCATCCAAGGTGTAATTCTTGAACTCGGTGCCGTTGTCACTTCTTATTGTCAAGATCTTTGCATTATGTTGACGTTGAGCTTCATTTGCAAAGTCGATGATGGTTTGTTGAGTCTCACTCGTCCTCTTGAAGAAGTATACCCAAGTGTATCTTGAATAGTCATCCAATATCACCAAGCAATACTTTCTACCTCCAAGACTATCAAAAGATGGAGGCCCAAAGAGATCCATATGAAGGAGCTCCAAGGGTCTCTTCGAGTAGATGATGGTTGATGGAGGGTGAGTGTCGGTGTCAAAACCGGCGGATCTCGGGTAGGGGGTCCCGAACTGTGCGTCTAGGCGGATGGTAACAGGAGACAAGGGACACGATGTTTTTACCCAGGTTCGGGCCCTCTCGATGGAGGTAAAACCCTACTCCTGCTTGATTGATATTGATGATATGGGTAGTACAAGAGTGGATCTACCACGAGATCAAGGAGGCTAAACCCTAGAAGCTAGCCTATGGTATGATTATTGTTCTGTCCTATGGACTAAAACCATCCGGTTTATATAGACACCGGAGAGGGCTAGGGTTACACAGAGTCGGTTACAATGGTAGGAGATCTACATATCCGTATTGCCAAGCTTGCCTTCCACGCCAAGGAAAGTCCCATCCGGACACGGGACGAAGTCTTCAATCTTGTATCTTCATAGTCTTGGAGTCCGCCGATGATGATAGTTCGCTATCCGGACACCCCTAGTCCAGACTACCTCAAGAGCCCTGAACCAAAGCTTCAATGACGACGAGTCCGCACGATATTGTCTTCGCATTGCAAGGGGTTCCTCCTCGAATAATTCATAGAAGATTGTGAACACCAGGATAGTGTCCGGCTCTGTAAAATAAATTCCACATACCACCGTAGAGAGAATAATATTTACACGGGTTCAATCTGCTGACGTATTTTGTGGCATGATTTCACACCACAACCAAGCTTTTACTTGAATTGTTTTTATTATACCACCTCAGCACGTTTAGCGAAGCGGTTTCCTTGGCACGTCTTGTCGAAGAAGAGATCGTGTTCCCCTTATTCCAGGATTCCCATCAATACGGACGTGGGTAACCCAACCGCGCTCGTTGGCACGCCCCCTCCATCGAAGGCGAGTTCCAAACGGTCACGGAACGGCTCTTGGTATTCTCCCTCTTTATAATGAGGCCAAGGCCCGTTCCTTTTCTTCAATCCTCAATCGAATCCGCCCCTTGCCCCGAGTTCCAACACCCAAGGCTTCAGATTCGGGCGCTTCGGACCTTTGACAATTCCGGCTCCAACCTACAAGGCCGGTGGATGTCCTCCTCCGTCACGGAAGAGGACGTGCTAAAGCTGAGAGACGCCAGGTACTCAACCTACGAGATTTCGCATAGGTTGCCTGCCCAAGGAAAAGTCATTCCTACTCCCGAGCCTGGTGAGAGTGTCGTGTTCGTGTCTCACCTCCGTCGGGGTTTAGGCTTCCCAATGGATCCCTTCGTGAGAGGGCTCATGTTTTACTACGGGCTGGAATTCCATGACTTGGCTCCGGAGTCCATCCTCCACATCTCATCGTTTATTGTTGTCTGTGAAGCCTTCCTCCGCACTACCCCTTACTTCGGTTTGTAGCTCAAGACCTTCAACGTGGAGCCAAAGATGATTGAGGGGCGTCAGGCAGAGTGCGGAGGGGCGGTTATATGCAAGAGGGCCGATGCTCCATGGCCCGAGGGCTCTTTTCAGGAGGAGATTGGCTTGTGGCAACAAGAGTGGTTCTATATCACCGCTCCCAGGGGCAGCAGGCAGAGGCCGCCGCCCGCCTTTTGCTCGGGACCTCCACAACGGCTGACGTCATGGGTCAACAAAAGGCTTGACTAGGGGCCGTCCAAGGACATACCCATATTGCAGGGCCGGATTCGAGACCTCCAAGAGAGGGAGATCAATCTGGTCATAGTGACGCAGGTTATGTTGATTCGGCGTCTTCTGCCCTGCAAACATCGCCCCCTCCGCCTGTGGGAATTCAATCCGAAGGGACTGCGAGCTCTTCAACACTTCATGGGTACGACACCCGTGGAGATGTATAAACTATTCTTTGGATCACAAGAGATGTGTCCGGACTTGACCGAGGACGCCGCCTAAGCCGCAATCGCCCGGATACTCAAGTATGCAGATCTCGTGTCTCGACATACCGCCCATTTATTTATCATGGATTTGTTTTTAACCAGCTATCCTTTGAACAGAGTGGATAGCACAAGCAAAACTGATACGGTGTCCGGCCCCCCTCCCTGAGACCAAGCCGGATCCCGTGTTAGTCAAGATGTTGGAGGTTGCGCCTTGGAGGAGGACAAAGGGGGAACAGGAAACTACCGCCTGCTAAGGAGGCTCTCAATAAGGGGGAATCAAGAATCCTCCCTCCGTGGGGGAGAAGAGGACCGCTCAAGACCCGGAGGCTAAGGCCTCAAAGCGGGGAAGAAATCTGCACCGAAGGTCTGTGCTGTGAGGAGTCCGGCCGACTGCCTCCCCAAAGGAATCAGCCTCCAGGAGCCGTAAGTATAAGAAGGGAGTTTTGTAATAAGGGACACCCCTATTTTTATTTCTGAGGATAACCGAAGTTCTTACCTTGTAGTTCGGATCTCAGCCCTTCTCAGCAGAGCTCATCTTCGGGGGACCTTCGTCCGGAGATGATGGAGAGTGAAACGCCTCCATCTGCCGTGCTGTCAGGCGGGGCGGACGACCATGAGGTGTCGTCATGGAGGGTCTCCGAGTCCGCGGGCCGGGAGTTCGCACCAACGGTGTACGGCCGGTGGAGCCAAGGATCTGCCGAGAGGGCGTTTATTCGAGAAGATCACCGTACATTAATGAGTACAATGATTGAAAGGATCTCATCCGCTGAGATTGAGTTGTATGAGGCCGCCGAAGTTTATCGACGGGTTTGAGGTACGCAAAAATGACATACCTTCGACAGTTTTGCACATAGAGTGCGCTCAGATAGATAGTAGCCCCGAGACTCGGTATGTTGTCGAAAGCGACAGCGCGCCGAGGATCATAATCTCAGTTATAAAATGTCGCCTTTCCTATGCAGGTGGCGGAACGTTCGGTGGCCAGCCGGACTGATAGAGTTGCCGAGCTGAAGCGACAACTCGACGTTGCGGATGCGGACATCACGTTGGTCAATAAACGACTTGACGAGTCACAAGGTAGGTGGTTTCTCCGCGGTCACCTGGTAAGGAAGCTGATGCCCACACCTCACAATATGTATGCTTGATGCAGATGGCGCCGCTGCCATGGAGGACCTTCGGGCCGAGCTTGCTCGAGCCAAGGATCAAGCCAGAAGGAGTGATGCGAAGGCAGCTGAGGAGCTAAAAGCCGAAAAGGCTGCTCACTACCGAAGTAGGGAGGAGATGGCCGGGATGGCCGTGAAGCTGAAGGATGCTACCGATCGCTGTGAGGTTCTTGAAAGAGAATGCCGAGCGGGGCAAGAGGACCTGAAGAAGGCCACCGCCGAAGCCAAGGATGCCCGCTCTGCTATGAGGGATATAAAGGAGGAGTTGCGTTAGGCCGGAGACATTGCGGCTGGAAAGCCCTTCCTGCTATGTAGGAAGTTCACGGATCCGAAGTATGCTCAGTTGGGCCAGTTGTGGGGTGCGGAGGATGCTTATATGGATTTGGCGGCGGGTGCGGCAGACGTAGTCATGCACTTCCGAAGCCAGAAGGGTCACGAAATGGAAGAGCTTTTTTGTTCTCAATTCCATAGTCCGGAGCGTTCACTTCCATTAACCGATCGGTTGGCTGAGTGGGCTGAGCTGAATAGGTTGTCCGGACTTGCAATGAAGGATGTGGTGGCTAATCTGTGGCCGGAGAGGCCCAAGCCGAAGAGTTATTTTGGCTTATTGCAGCAATTCCTTGGTGCGGTGCCGCATATCAAGGCGATGAAGCGGTCGGCATGCATAGAGGGTGCACGGATGGCTCTCGCCCGTGTCAAAACATACTGGGCGGAGATGGATGCCACCGATGTTGCATCCCGGGGTTCGGACAGAAGCCGGTTACCGGCCGAGCACTATTTTGAGGAAGTTCTGCAGGGCGCTCGTTTAATAGAGTCGCAGTGCTCGAAAAATGTTATGTTCAAATGACATGTATGATTTGTGAAACCATATTTGTAATGTAACAGCTTTTTATACTTGTGCATTCAAGTATTGATATATCTCCTGTGCGGCTGTTAATGTATATGTATATATAACTCGAAGATGGCGCTTCGGCTTGACAGCCCCCACGCACATGGTGCGGGGTGTTTGCAAAAAGCGCATTTTCACACTTAATCCAACGCCTTGGTCCTTTGAAGGAGGTGATAGCATAGCAAACTAGGCAACCGGACTATAATGCTTTATCACTTTCACTTAGCCATAGGAGTTCGATGGTGGGGCTACTATATAGCCCCTAGGGGCACCGCGCCTACTTAACTTGGGGGGCGTGTGTGCTCGACCGAAGCGGTCCTTCATCAAGGCGGAGGAATTCTAAACATTCCGTAGTCGATCGAGTGGTCGACCGCTCTCGCTATATCATGATGATCGGCCGGCTTTCATCGAGGTGTTTCGCCCACCAACCGGGCACAATCGTAGTAGTTCTCCTGGTGCCGCGTTAGCCGATAGAGCGGAATGTAAGGCAGCAAAACACAGGAGCCGGGCAAACCCAACATTTGACCAAAGACATAATTCAGAGCTGATGCATATATGGCCTAACTCGAGACGCCGAACACTCCCTGAGGTATTCGGTCTTTATGATGACGGGCAGAACAATGCCCTAAGCCCCTAGTGTCCAGTGCACGGCAAGAACTTCCGACGCGCCGATGCCAAAACGCCAGCCTCCTCCTCGGTTATAGTAGGAAACCGGGGATGTATCAACAAGAGACAGAAAAAGGTTTACGCAGGTCTTAATCAAAAGAATCCTTGCAACGGGTCCCTGCCGCATGTCTCGCGCTTGTGTTCCATTGTGTCAGATCCGGACGGTGTAGCACGTGGTTCATCTGTAAAAGAGAAGAACTTAGTTTGGAAAAATATCGTGCAAAAAATGTATTTAAAATGGAGTATGATTTGAAAGATGAATAAAGTTGAGCTTTATTGACTCTCATTGTTCATGCGTGCAACCCCTTGTAAAGAGGTATGCGGCTAGGAGGCCCCTTGTTTATTTATACCGGACTCGCCTAACCGTGTCTGAGGTCTGAATGACCTGTTTTTAGGGGCTTTGATCAGCAAGGCCGGATTAGTGTGTGGCTGTCAAGGCAGTCTCACGTTCTCCCGTGGTCGAGGAACACTCGAAGTTACCTTTTAATGAGATTATGCTGCGTGGACCGGGCATTTTAAGTGTAAGAGACGCATAATGCGGTATTGCGTTAAAGCGGGCGAAAGCTTCGCGCCCTAATAGTGCTTGATGGCTACTTTTGAATGGGGCGATATGGAAGATTAGCTTTTCGCGACGGAAGTTGTCGGATGAACCGAACACAACCTCTAGTAGTACAGAGCCTGTACAATTGGCATAAGGGCCTGGCGTCACTCCTTTGAAGGAAGTGCTGCTATGGCGAATTTTGGTAGGGTCTATCCCCATTCTGCGGATGGTGTCCTGGTATAGCAGGTTTATATCACTGCCGCCATCCATTAGGACTTGTGTGAATTGTAGTCCGTCGATTATGGGATTCAATATCAAAGCAGTCCCTCCTGCGTTTCGAATACTTCTGGAGTAATCCTGATGGTCGAAAGTAATTGGTTTTGACATCCAATTTCGGGACTCCGCTGGGGTGGACCGTGCGGCACGTACTTTAGTAGGTGCCGCACTATTTTTCCTTGTTATCACATGAAGTGAGTTCACTGTTTTGACTTCTAGTGGGAAAGTCTTCTGTTTTCTAGTGATCTGCTTGTGGGGTTCGTCATCGTCTTCGCTTGGTGTGTCGAGCCCCTTGTGTTCGGCGTTAAGTCGGCCTGACTGCTTGAAGACCCAATAATCTCTGTGGGTATGGTTTGCAGGCTTCCCGGGAGTACTATGGATTTGGCATATCCTATCCAAGATTTTGTTTAGGTTGGATAACTCGTCACTGTTGTCCTTAAGAGGCAGTGTTTTGTTGTTTGGCCGAGAGCTTTTGAACCCGGCGTTGACCGCCGTGCTCTTTGGGCCATTTTCCTTATACCGGCGCTGATCTTTTCTGCGTTGTGATTTCCCATTTCCATCCCTGACCTCGGATGTACTCGGTCATTGGTGCTGCATCTTGCCACCCGACTATCTTCCCCCCGCAAAAGCGGTCATGAGGCTTGTTAGCGGCCATTGTTCTTGGTTTTTCTGGCCGAGGTGTCTCGGCGAGCCATTCGTCTTGGACGTTATGTTTAAAGGCTGCTAAGGCTTGAGATCCGGACAATGACTATTTGGTTCTTTTGGTAAGGAACCTGTTTCAAAATTTGCGTCGACTCTCCGGGCTGTTGAGTTATGTGACTTAAGTCGCTCAAGGTCCGAGGGCGGACATAAGTCCCCGAAAATTTGCTCAAACGCATCCTCGAGCTCTTCCCAACTTCCAATGGTATTTTCTGGGAGGCTTTTGAGCCAATGCCGAGCTGGCCCTTTGAGCTTGAGGGGTAGGTATTTTATGGCATGGAGATCATCTCCTCTAGCCATATGTATATGTAGGATATAATCCTCAATCCAGACTCCGGGGTCTGTTGTTCCGTCATATGCCTCTATGTTTACAGGTTTGAATCCCGTTAGAAATTCATGATCCAGTACCTCATCGGTGAAACATAGGGGGTGTGCGGCGCCCCTGTATTTAGGTCTACCGTTATTTTTGAACACTCGACGTGTTGTGTTGCTCCCTGGAGTCTTCTTTCTTGGCCCGTAGATGGATCTGACTGGGCCATCCTTTTTGCGAGGATCCTTATGTGGATCATGTGCCGTTTTGTGTGCGGCGCCGCTTGCCGCTCTTGGCCTGTCATTTGGTCGTTTATCCGACCATGCGGTCTCTTTGTTCTTTGACTGTGGGGGCTCTACGGCCTCTTCGTCAAATTCAGGCAACAACCTGCGCTTTGGGTAGCTCTTTGCTTGGTGACTATCGCCGTATTTGTCTGCGGTCTTGAGTACTTTGCTCCATCAAATTCTGAGTACGTCTTCCGCTGTTTTGAGCTTCCACTTCTGCTTCTTCAAACTTCTTGCAGTGGCGACGAGCCTTTTATGGAGGTTCATATGCTCCGGTGATGTGTCCGGCGTGAGATCGTCTGGACTGTTGTTTTCGCCGGGGATGGGTTGCTCGTCCACTAGTTTGCCCTGCTCTACGGCTGGGTCTGTGTAGGTGTTGTTGTTATCGAGGCGGGACTTCGGGCGGCGCTTGCGTCGTTGTTTTGGCTGTTTTTCGGGGGAATTATCCTTCGCTGCGTCCCGTTGTTCCTCGTTATCGCTTCCTTTTGGTGTATCCACCATGTATACATCATGAGTTGAGGTGGTTTTCCAGTGCCCAGTAGGCGCTGGTTCTTGGTCGTCTCCGGCATCGTCGTCCATACCGTCGATGTCTTCGGAGTTGAAGTCTAGCATGTCGGTTAGATCGTCGACAGTGGCTACTAAGTGGGTGGTGGGTGGGCTTTGAATTTCTTCGCCGTCGCAAGATCCCAACCATCCTCGACCGCAGTCCGCCAGGCTCTCCTGATAACGAGAGATATTTTAGCGAATTCAGGATGTCGCCGAAGGGTGAGTGTTGAAAGATGTCCGCAACGGTGAACTCCATGATCGGCGCCCAATCGGATTCGATTGGTGGGGGCGCGGGAGGTTCGGAGTCCGGCACCTCGGAGTCACGAGCTTCACAAGGCACAAGGTCAGTATTCGGCTCTATCGCCGTAGAGGTAGCAGCCCCCGAGGCGGTGTCTAGCCACCCGTCCTCGATCTGCGCAGCTGGCTCCGAATTAAGGGTAAGAGCGGACTCGTGTGCGGCCTCCAGGGCACCGTCCGGCAGCAGAGCTAAATCATGCCCATCGCGATAGTGCGGCGCGCTCGGCTGTGGCTCGAATCCATCAAAGATCAAGTCTCCACGGATGTCAGCCGTGAAGTCCAGACTTCCAAATCTGACCTGACGGCCAGGGGCGTAGCTTTCGATCTGCTCCAGATGGCTGCTTAATTGGCTCAAGAAGGCAAAGCCGCCAAATACAAAGATTTGTCCGGGGAGAAAAGCCTCACCCTGGACTGCGTCGTGGTTGATGATCGAAGGAGCCATCAGGCCTATATGCGACGACACAGAGGAACTCTCAATGAAAGCACCAATGTCGGTGTCAAAACCAGCGGATCTCGGGAAGGGGGTCCCGAACTGTGCGTCTAGGCAGATGGTAACAGGAGACAAGGGACATGATGTTTTACCTGTGTTGGGCCCTCTCGATGGAGGTAAAACCCTACTCTGCTTGATTGATATTGATGATATGGGTAGTACAAGAGTGGATCTACCACGAGATCAAGGAGGCTAAACCCTAGAAGCTAGCCTATGGTATGATTGTTGTTCTGTCCTATGGACTAAAACTCTCCGGTTTATATAGACATCGGAGAGGGCTAGGGTTACACAGTAGTCGGTTACAATGGTAGGAGATCTACATATCCAGATTGCCAAGCTTGCCTTCCACGCCAAGGAAAGTCCCATCCGGACACGGACAAAGTCTTCAATCTTGTATCTTCATAGTCTTGAAGTCCGCCGATGATGATAGTTCGCTATCCGGACACCCCTAGTCCAGACTCCTCGGTGAGCCTTTTCATGAAGCTTTCTTCGATACAAGCAATCGCAAGCACGATCTTTGGCAAAACTAACATTTGTTAGTCCACTAACATGGTCCCCTTGAGAAGACTTTGCAAAGATCTCATATTGACGTAATAAACGGCGATGCCAAAGCCATCCCACGCCAACTTTAGCCATTAGGCATGTCGCGTCTTAGTGGGTCGCCCAAAAGTTAATCACATAGAGACCGTTTCTACATGCCCAACAAAGGCTACTTTAAGAGTCTTGCTCCACAAGAGGGCCACGGTATCAATATCAAAGAACGAGCAAAACCCATGAGTGCAAGTTGACGAACGGAAAGCAATTAGTATGTAAGGGACTCAACAAGCATGACTTTCTCGATCGTTAGATCATGAGAAATGACAACCTTGCCGAGACCCAATACCTTAGAATGTGATGCATCACCCCACTCGACATTGGTGGGCATAGATGGAATCTTTTGCACGTCCACCACCAAGTCCTTGCTCCCGGTCATATGATTTGTTGCTCCTCTATCGAGCAACCATGATCCCCCACCGGAAGCAAACACCTACAAGAGATCAATGCTTGGTTTTAGGTACCCATTTAGTAATGGGTCCTTTGATGTTAGTAACAAGGGTCTTGGGAACCCAAATAGACCATTCAATGTACTCATAAGGAGAACCATCAAATTTAGCATAAACATGTCCATCACTAGCACGGCACAACACATATGACGGGTTAAAGTCGCCGGCTTTGTTTGAGGAAATGCTCTTGCCCTTTTGGACATCAACTCCCTCCACTTTTTCCTTCTTCTCCTTAGGAGCACTCTCTCCCTCTTTCACAAACGTTTGCTTGAGAGGAGGAGGACGTTTGGTCTTGTTGTTGTTCTTCTTCTTGCCCTTGGACTTGGGTGCAAACCCAATTCCTTCCTTGGCCACAACTTCCTTTTGATTGCTCAAAAGATCATTGAGGTTCTTCTCACCTTGAATGCACGTCATAAGGCCTTTCTCAAGTTGATCCTTCAACTTGGCATTCTCCTCCACAAGATGCACATGCTCACAACACGGGTTAGTAGCACATGCATTATCAATTAATACCATATGAGGAAAGGTGGCCTTTTCCTTGATTAGCTTAACTTGGAGTTGAGCATGAGACTCCTTGAGGTTAGCGTGAGCACCCTTCAAGACCTTGTGGGCCTTGTCAAGTATCTGAAACTCCTCTTTGAGTCTAGCATGATCAACCCCAAGTTTAGCCTTCTCGGAAGTTAGCACACGAGACACGACAAGAGCATGATCAAGATCTTTCTTTAACTTAGCATGGTCATCATTGTGTGACTCCTCAAAAGTCAAACGATGCACACACTCTTCCTCAAGAGCATTAGAGAGATCCGATATCTCATCGGCATAGTCACGACTATGACCTTCCATCTTAGAGATGGTTTCTTCGTGAGCCTCGATCATGTCATTGGCCTCACCAAGTTGTTCCAAGAGAGCAACAAAGTGCTTCTTGGACTTACCCTTGAGCTTACTCATAAAAGACTCAAATTCATTCATTTCCTCATTAGACTCAACATGTTCATCAATGCAATCCTCCAAGGAGGGATTAGTAATGATGGTGGTTGTGATGTTGGGGGTTACCTTGTTTGAAGCTTTAGCCATGAGGCACTTGGCGATGATGTTTTCGTTGGGTGAATCAAAGAGAGACACCAGGGGAGTAGTAGCAATGGCAACGGACGCCATGGCCATTTCTTCTCCACTTTCATCATCATCGTCATCCTCTTGGTATTCTTCTTGAACCACCAACCCACGAGTTGGAGTCTTCTTGGCGAAGTTGTTCTTGTTGGGGAAGGACTTGGCTTTGTCTTTTCGGATGAATTTGCCATCATTATCTTCCCGCTTCTCGTAAGGGCAATCCGCAACGAAATGGCTCACATTGCCACAGTTGAAGCAAGTTCTAACTCGTTGCTTGCCCTTGACACCACTTGAGTTGTTCTTGTTGAAGTTGGGTCTTGAATTCTTCTTGCTCCAAAATTGTCTTGAAGCAAGGGCCATGTGCTCATGATAATCATACTTGGTGTCTTCGGGAGTACTCTCCTCATCTTCCACTTCTTCCTCTTCTTCCATGATAACCTTGGCCTTCAAAGCAAGGTTGGGCTTATTTGCCCTTTGAGAACGGAGCACCGCATTGTCAGCGGTCTTGTCCAAGATGCTCATTGCAACGAACTCATCCAACACTTCACTTGAGGTCATGGAGTGGAAGTCCGGTCTCTGACGAATGACGGAGGACATGGCCTTGTTGTAGGGCATCATGTCCTTGAGGAACTTGCACTTGATCCAATTGTCATCCGTGTCCTTGCTTCCATGATCTTGGAGTGAGACCGCGAGTTTGGTCACTCTTTGAAAGAGCTCACGAGGTTCTTCATCTTCTTTCATTGCAAACTCATCGGCTTCATCTTGCACCACTTCATAGTTGGAGCGTTGAATGCTAGCACTCCCTCGATAGAGAGACTCAACACATTTCCATGCTTCTTTAGCCATGGCATGAGGTCGAAGATGAGGGAGATCTTCGGGAAGGATTGCATCTTGGATGATGAAGGAGCACTCTCATTGAATTGATTGTCCACGGCTTCTCGAGGGGTGAAGTTGCTTGGGTCATGAGGATAGAAACCTTCTTCAATGATTCTCCAAAGGTTAGTGTTCACATGTTTTAAATAACGCTTGAAACGATAAACCCAAGAATCAAAATCTTCATGTTTCTCATATTTAGGAGGAGGACCGGCATGATTCAAATGAGTGGAGGGGATCGGCCCTCCATAAATTGGGGGTTCCACATGGGCAAAGATGCCGGTGCCATTTCTACCACTAGTAGAAGGACTCTTTTCACCATTAGCTTCCCCCTTGTCGGAGGTAGCATCCGTCACCTTGTTAGTGGGATCACCCACTTTCATCGGCGAGGTAGATTGTTTAAGTCCTCCTAGGAATTCAGTAAACATGCTTTTAACCTCGGCCGTCATGGAGGTTTTCAATGTGTCTAAAGCCACATTAAATTCCTCACGTGAGACTGAGGTTCCCCCTTCGACCGTCGACGAGATAGGATTCACACCGGAGTGCTCCTCCACACCGTCGTTGGTGTCAACCATACTCTTCGGATGGTAACGTCCTTAATAAAGAGACGAGGCGCTGATACCAACTGAAAGGATTGATATGGTTGACTAGAGGGGGGGTGTGAATAGGTAACTAACAATTTTTAAGCTTTTCTTTACCAATTCAAACTTTGCAACAAAATAGGTTGTCTAGATATGCAACTAGGTGAGCAACCTATATGATGCAAATACAACTAGCACATAAGCAAGCAATGGAAACAACACAAGTAGGCTTGCAAGAGTAAAGGCACGAAGTAACCAAGAGTGAAGCCAGTGGAGACGAGGATGTGTTACCAAAGTTCCTTCCTTTTAAAGGGAAGTACGTCTCCGTTAGAGTGGTGTGGAGGCACAATGCTCCCCAAGAAGCCACTAGGGCCACCATATTCTCCTCACGCCCTCACACAATGCGAGATGCCGTGTTTCCACTATTGGTGCCCTTGAAGGCGGCGACCAAACCTTTACAAACAAGGTTGGGGCTATCTCCACAACAATTGGAGGCTCCCAACAACACCACGAAGCTTCACCACAATGGAGTATGGCTTCGAGGTGACCTCAACCGTCTAGGGTGCTCAAACGCCCAAGAGTAACAAGATCCGCTAGGGATAAGAGAGGGAATCAAATTCTCTTGGTGGAAGTGTAGATCGGGCCTTTCAACCAATCCCGAGCAAATCAACAAGTTTGATTGGCTAGGGAGAGAGATCGGGTGAAAGTGGAGCTTGGAGCAACAATGGAGCTTTGGGGGAAAGAGGTAGGTCAACTTTGGGGAAGAAGACACCTTTATATAGTGGGGGAATCAATCCAACCGTTACTCCTCCCAGACATCCTCAAGACAGAGCGGTACTACCGCTAGGGCAGGGCGGTACTACCGCTGAGAGCGGTACTATCGCTCCCACCCAGCGGTACTACCGCGCTGAAGAGGAAGACCGGTCCCTGGCCCCAGAGCGGTACTACCGCGGGAGTAAGAGCGGTACTACCGCTTGGAGCGGTACTACCGCCACTACTACTACTCCTAGTACCGCAAAACCCGACACAAAAAACATCGGTCTCGAATCGAGGCGGTAGTAGCCCGGAACTACTGCGGTACTACGGCCGAAGCCCATAAGCGGTACTACCTCTCTGGGAGCGGTACTACCGCTGAGAGCGAGCGATACTACCGCTGGAGAGCTTCGGCGGTACTATCGCTGTTGACCGCGGTACTACCGCTGGGACAGAACGGAGCAGGTACGGAAGAAAAGGGCAGCTCCAATGATGCGGAAGGAAGACGACGGGTGTGATAAGGATGTGTACGTGTTGATTCCACCCTAGTCTTACCAAAGCGGATCCCCTCTTGATAGTACGGTGACTCCTACGAAACTAGTCCACCAACAATGAAACGAAGGAGCTACACTGTCTTGAATAAAACACCGAGGGGAGGTAATCGTCTCGTGCCAATGGATGAATCTCTGAAAGAACTTAACGCACATGATTAGTCCGCAAAAGCATTGTCATCAATCACCAAAACAACTTGGGGATAAATATGCCCTTACATACTTTAACTGAGATGTGAGAAAACATAACCCATTATGTTGTCTTCCTTGTCCAACATCAACTCTTTAGCATGTCATACTGAATGAGTGCTCACAATTATAAAAGATGTCTAAGATAGTATACTTGTATTTGAAATCTCTCTTCCTTCAATATTCTTTCATGAATTGTTCAAATGACCAATACAATGCTTGCTAACCTTCAATAAATTTACAACCTCTACTTTTTAGATGTGAAGTCATTACTCCCCATGGGATAGGCAAATTAAACATATATAATTTCAGATTTATGACATTCAACTCATTCAACCATTTACTCATAGGATATAAGTGAAGCACACGAGTAAATGACAAACTACTCCAAAAAGATATGAGTGAAGATCAATGAGTAGCTAAATAATTATGTAACTATGTGAAGACTCTCTCTCATTTAAGAATTTCAGATCTTGGTACTTTATTCAAACAGCAAGCAAAGCAAAATAAAATGACATTGCAAGGATAGCACAACTCATGTGAAGAAGCAAAAACTTAGGTTCAACCGATACTAACAGATAGTTGTTGAAGAAGAAAGGTGGGATGCCTACCGGGGCATCCCCAAGCTTAGATGCCTGAGACTTCTTGGAATATTATCTTGGGGTGCCTTGGGCATCCCCAATCTTGAACTTTTATGTCTCCTTAATCCCTCTCATATCATGGTTTATCTATTTCTCAAAAACTTCATCCACAACAAACTCAACAAGAACTCGTGAGATAGGTTAGTATAAACCAATGCAAAACCTTATCATTTTCTACTGTAACAAATCACTAAAAAAATTATTCAACATTTCATACTAAATGTCTTTGCATATTTAATACTCCTATCCTCAAATAGAATCATTAAACAAGCAAACATATGCAAACAATGCAAACATAACAGTAATCTGTCAAAACAGTATAGTCTGTAAAGAATGCAAAATTCATCATACTTCCGTAACTCCAAAAATTATAAGAAAAATACCTTACTGTAGAAGATTTATCAGAGCTAAATATGCAAAAAGTTTCAACATTATACCATTCTCTTACTTTTCTAGGGAATTTTTGCAACAATGGTAAACTTTCTGTTTTAAAACAGCAACATGTATACTAGCAAAATAAGCATGGTAAAGGCTATCCTTGACATTTTTATTAAAAATATAGATGCAAAACATTATTCTAAATAACAGAAAGCAAATACTAACAAGATAAAATGACGCCCTCCAAGCAAAACACATATCACGTGGTTAATAAAAATATAGCTCCAAGTAAAGTTACCGATGAACGAAGACGAAAGAGGGGATGCCATCCGGGGCATCCCCAAGCTTAGGCTCTTGTTTGTCCTTGAATATTACCTTGGGGTGCCTTGGGCATCCCCAAGATTAGGCTCTTGCCACTCCTTATTCCATAGTCCATCGAATCTTTACCCAAAACTTGAAAACTCCACAACACAAAACTCAACAGAAAACTCGTAAGCTTCGTTAGTATAAGAAAATAAAACCACCACTTAGGTACTGTAATGAACTCATTCTAAATTCATATTGGTGTACTATCTACTGTATTCCAACTTATCTATGGTTCATACCACTTAATACTAGCCATAGATGCATCAAAATAAGCAAACAACACACGAAAAACAGAATCTGTCAAAAAAATGTAGCAGTCTGTAGTAATCAGATCAAACGATACTGAAATCCAAAATTCTACCAAATTAGGAAGTACTAAGCAATTTGTGTACCAATCCAGAGCAAAAAGAATCAGATCAGCAGCAAAACATGATTACTACAGTAGCATACATGTGGACACACAAAAACAGTAAGGATAAGTATTGGGTTGTCTCCCAACAAGCGCTTTTCGTTAATGCTTTTCTAGCTAGGTGATGTCTACTACACAACCTTCTTCTTGTAGACGTTGTTGGGCCTGCAAGTGCACATGTTTGTAGGACAGTAGCAAATTTCCCTCAAGTGGATGACCTAAGGTTTATCAATCTGTAGGAGGCATAGGATGAAGATGGTCTCTCTCAAGCAACCCTGCAACCAAATAACAAAGAGTCTCTTGTGTCCCCAACACACCCAATACAATGGTAAATTGTATAGGTGCACTAGTTCGGCGAAGAGATGGTGATACAAGTGCAAAATAGATAGTAGATATAGGTTTTTGTAATCTGAAATAATAAAAACAGCAAGGTAACTAATGATAAGAGTGAGCGTAAACGGTATTGCAATGATAGGAAACAAGGCCTAGGGTTCATACTTTCACTAGTGCAAGTTCTCTCAACAATAGTAACATAGATAGATCATATAACAAGCCCTCAACATGCAACAAAGAGTCACCCCAAAGCAACTAATAGCGGAGAACAAACGTAGAGATTATGGTAGGGTACGAAACCACCTCAAAATTATTCTTTCGGATCAATCTATAAAAGAGTTCGTACTAGAATAAAACCTTAAGACACAAATCAACCAAAACCATAATGTCACCTAGATACTCCATTGTCACCTCAAGTATCCGTGGGCATGATTATACGATATGCATCACACAATCTAAGATTCATCCAACCAACATAAAAGTACTTCAAAGAGTGCCCCAAAGTTTCTACCGGAGAGTCAAGAATGTGTGCCAACCCCTATGCATAGGTTCCCAATGTCACAAAACCCGCAAGTTGATCACCAAAACATACATCAAGTGGCACATGATATCCCATTGTCACCACAGATAATCACGGCAAGACATACATCAAGTGTTCTCGTAAAGACTCAATCCGATAAGATAACTTCAAAGGGGAAACTAAATTCATCACAAGAGAGTAGAGGGGGAGAAACATCATAAGATCCAACTACAATAGCAAAGCTCGGGATACATCAAGATCGTGCCATAGAGGGAACACGAGAGAGAACACGAGAGAGAGAGATCAAACACATAGCTATCGGTACATACCTCAGCCCCGAGGGTGAACTACTCCTCCTCACAAGACCGGATGATGAAGATGGCCACCGGTGATGGGTTCGCCCTCCGGCAGGGTGCCGGAACGGGCTCCCGAGAGGTTGTTGGTGGCTACAAAGGCTTGCGGCGGCGGAACTCCCGGTCTATCTTCTATTCTGGAAGTTTTTCGGTACGTAGGTATATATGGGTGAATGGGGTACGCCGGAGGAGCTACGGGGGCCCCGCACCCTCGTGGGCAGCCCGTATCTCCCCTGACGTGCACTCCAAGTTCCCTGGGTTGCTTTCCTTCCAAAAATAACTTCTCCAGTTGATTTCGTTCCGTTTTGACTCCGTCTGATATTCCTTTTCCTCGAAACACTGAAATAGGCATAAAACAGCAAATCTGGGCTGGGCCTCCGGTTAATAGGTTAGTCCCAAAAATAATATAAAAGTGGATAATAAAGCCCAATATTGCCCAAAACAGTAGATATATAGCATGGAGCAATAAAAAATTATAGATACGTTGGAGACGTATCACTAGGCATGATGATGGCAATGATGCTCACATAAAAGATAAGAACTGAAACATGACGGGAGCATCATGAAGCATATGACTAGCACATTTAAGTCTAACCCACTTCCTATGCATAGGGATTTTGTGAGCAAACAACTTATGGGAACAATAATCAACTAGCATGGGAAGGTAAAACAAGCATAATTTCAAGACTTTAAGCACATAGAGAGGAAACTTGACATTATTGCAATTCCTACAAGCATATATTCCTCCCTCATAATAATTCTCAGTAGCATCATGAATGAATTCAACAATATAACCAACACATAAAGCATTCTTTTCATGATCTACAAGCATAGAAAATTTACTACTCTCCACATAAGCAAATTTCTTCTCATGAATAGTAGTGGGAGCAAACTCAACAAAATAATTATCATGCGAGGCAGAATCCAATTGAAAACTAAAATCATGATGACAAGTTTCATGGTTATCATTATTCTTAATAGCATACAAGTCATCACAATAATCATCATAGATAGCAACTTTATTCTCATAATCAATTGGAACCTCTTCTGAAATAGTGGAATCATCACTAAATAAAGTTGACACTCTTCCAAATCCACTTTCATAAATATTATCATCATAAATAGGAGGCATGCTTTCATAATAATAAATATTCTCATCAAAACTTGGGGGACTAAACATATCATCTTCATCAAACATAGCTTCCCCAAGCTTGTGGCTTTGCATATCATTAGCATAATGGATATTCAAGGAATTCATACTAACAACATTGCAATCATGCTCATCATACAAAGATCTAGTACCAAACAATTTAATGCATTCTTCTTCTAGCAATTGATCACAATTTTCCTTTCCATCACTTTCACGAAAGGTATTAAAAAGATGAAGCGTATGAGGCAAACTCAACTCCATTTTTTTCTAGTTTTCTTTTATAAACTAGACTAGTGATAAAACAAGAAACAAATAGATTCGATTGCGAGATCTAAATATATACCTTCAAGCACTCACCTCCCCGGCAACGGCGCCAGAAAAGAGCTTGATGTCTACTACACAACCTTCTTCTTGTAGACGTTGTTGGGCCTGCAAGTGCACAGGTTTGTAGAACAAGAGCAAATTTCCTCAAGTGGATGACCTAAGGTTTATCAATCAGTGGGAGGCGTAGGATGAAGATGGTCTCTCTCAAACAACCCTGTAACCAAATAACAAAGAGTCTCTTGTGTCCCCAACACACCCAATACAATGGCAAATTGTATAAGTGCACTAGTTCGGCAAAGAGATGGTGATACAAGTGCAATATGGATGGTAGATATAGGTTTTTGTAATCTGAAAATATAAAACAACAAGGTAACTAATGATAAAAGTGAGCTTAAACGGTATTGCTATGATAGGAAACAAGGCATAGGGTTCATACTTTCACTAGTGCAAGTTCTCTCAACAATAATAACATAACTGGGTCATATAACTATCCCTCAACATGCAACAAAGAGTTACTCCAAAGCCACTAATAGCAGAGAACAAACGAAGAGATTATGGTAGGGTACGAAACCACCTCAAAGTTATCCTTTCTGTTCTATCTATTCAAGAGTCCGTAGTAAAATAACACGAAGCTATTCTTTCCGTTCGATCTATCATAGAGTTCATACTAGAATAACACCTTAAGACACAAATCAACCAAAACTCTAATGTCACCTAGATACTCCATTGTCACCTCAAGTATTCGTGGGCATGATTATACGATATGCATCACACAATCTCAATTTCATCTATTCAACCAACACAAAGTACTTCAAAGAGTGCCCCAAAGTTTCTACCAGAGAGTCAAGATGAAAACGGGTGCCAACCCCTATGCATAGGTTCATGGGCGGAACCCGCAAGTTGATCACCAAAACATACATCAAGTGGATCACATGATATCCCATTGTCACCACAGATAAACACGGCAAGACATACATCAAGTGTTCTCAAATCCTTCAAGACTCAATCCGACAGGATAACTTCAAGAGGAAAACTCAACTCATCACAAGAGAGTAGAGGGGGAGAAACATTATAAGATCCAACTATAATAGCAAAGCTCGCGATACATCAAGATCATGCCATAGAGAGAACACGAGAGAGAGAGAGAGAGAGAGAGAGAGGTCAAACACATAGCTACTGGTACATACCCTCAGCCCCGAGGGTGAACTACTCCCTCCTCGTCATGTATAGCGCCGGGATGATGAAGATGGCTACCGGTGAGGGATTCCCCGTCCGGCAGGGTGCCGGAATGGGCTCCCGAGAGGTTTTTGGTGGCTACAGAGGCTTGCGGCGGCAGAACTCCCGATCTATCTTCGCATTCGATGGTTTTAGGGTATATGGGAATATATAGGCGAAAGAAGTCGGTCGGGGGAGCCACGAGGGGCCCACGATACAGGGGGCGCGCCCAGGGGGGTGGGTGCTCCCTCCTATCTCCTGGCCTCCTCGAAGCTTCCCTGGCTTGTACTCCAAGTCTCCCGGATCATGTTCGTTCCAAAAATCATGCTCCCGAAGGTTTCATTCCGTTTGGACTCCGTTTGATATTCCTTTTCTTCAAAATACTGAAACAGGCAATAAAACAACAATATGGGCTGGGCCTCCGGTTAGTAGGTTAGTCCCAAAAGTAATATAAAAGTGTATAATAAAGCCCGTAATCATTCAAAACAGATAATAAAATAGCATAAATGCTTCATAAATTATAGATACGTTGGAGACGTATCAACGCACTATACCCACACCACGGAACCCATGGCCTCGCACTCCCATTCGGGTGGACCAATGGCGTTCCAACAAACTGATCTACTGCCATGACACTCTCTCGTCCAGTCCGACTCACTCCCCACTGGGCTAGTCCTGGGTGGCCCCGTGTCTACCAAAGACACCAACGGCCACCATCGTGGCCAAAACAATAAACCGTCCCAAACGGGGACAAAAGCGCGCAAAATCCAACTACGGGCACACAAGGCTTATGTCGTCCTACCTGATCAGGGTAGCGCCCGCGCATAACCTTCCCTCGTTGGAGGCACCGACGAGAGGCACAACAATAGACCACATTAGGGCCTTCCCATAAAAGGCAAATGTGGTTGCACTGGAAAAGCCCGGTTCGGTGGCACCTGACCAACTTAATGACGGAATTTATCCCCAAAAATAGAATTGTGATAACTGATACTCCGATATCAACTATCAAACTATAATCCAAGTCATAGCAATATCCAAGAAATAATCTGAGCATAATATCCTTATATCAAAATACTCCAAAGATAGCATAATATTTCTATCATGATGAAACTGAAAACAATAACTCTACTACTCCAATAACCAGAACAAAGCTATCCAGCTAAGATCCACACGTAAGCATCATCTCCGAAATTAATACTCTAAGCAACAGAACATTGGCTAGCATCATGAAAATAATCATACTAACCACTAATAATCCAAAGGCAGCATGACATCCAAAGTAATTCTCCAAAATATAATAACAGATATCATCATGAAAACAATCATAATATCAACTAATACTCTAATGGCAACATGATACTCATCAACTAAAAACATAACTCCTAGTAATCCAAACAATAGCATGGCATCAACAAGATCAAAATAATACTCTGAGAAAATGCCATGCACAGATCACAAGTAGCTAAAAAATATTTTAAACAAGTTTAAATAAATTAAACCATGTCACTGCATTACAGTGATGCAAATGGAGCATGTGGCTTGCCTGGGGTGGAAGAAATCATCGGGAGAAAGTGCGAGAAGCTCGCAGAACAAATCACAGGAAAGCGTTCTCTCTCGGAGGGGCTGAATAAGGGCAAGGGCATAATGGTCATTTTTAGAATTTTAAAACATGGTGAAAATGGTTCCATCAGAATGGGCTCGATGAAACGAAGAAGTGGGCTTTGGAATCACCTGATTTGGAGCTACAGTTGAAAAGTTATAGTTGTTTTTCTACCAGGGACCTATCTATAATAGAAAATTTACAGACTGGGCCAAGACAGAAAAATTGAAAGCGTATTCGAGGAACTACTCTTCCACTTATCCAGCATGCAGTGGCGGGGCCGGCCTCTAGGTCAATGACGTGTGGGTCCCGCGGGGCTTCTCTCTCCTCCTTCCTTCTCTTCTTCCAGCTCCCGACGCAGGGAGCAGAGGAGCCCAGGGCCGAGCGAGCGCCGGCGCGCTCCGGCAACTCAGGCCGTCTCCCACCGAGCTCTAGCCACCGACAGATGTGGGAGGGAGCACTGCACCCAACTAGGGTGCTACGGGCATTGGGGAGAGGTCGCAACGGCCACAGTTCGGGCCCGCGGCGGAACAGAGGCGAGCTCCGGCGACTCGCCCGGCCAACTCCGGCCGTCCCCGGTGGAGCTGGGACCATCGATGGACTCGGGAGGAGGTTCCGCGTCCATCCTGTAGTGAAGAGAGCACCGGGGAGGGATCTGGCCACGGCGAGCAGGGGCTCCCATGGGTGAGGGCGGCGGCCGAACTTGGGCACATGGCCACGACATCTCCGGCAAGGAATATAGGAGTGGGAGAGGTTCACCGAGGTCTGAGTGTGCTCTGGTGATGTAAGGAGGGAGGGGGAGGGCTCGGCTCATGGAATTTAGTTGGTGGCCGACTACGGCCGAGGCGGCAAGGGTGGTCGAGGAGGGGCTCTGGTGTTCGGGGAAGGGGCTCGGGGGGACTAGGGGAGAGGAGTGAGGCTACTCGTGCGGTCGAGGGAGCTCGGGGTTGGCTTATATAGCCGCAGGACGAGGAGGCCGAGCTGGCACCGCTGCGGACGCGTGCTCGCGCGCTCGAGCTCGGGGGTAGACGACGCAGGAGGAGCAGTGGAGGTTCTCACGGGGAGGAGAAGGCCAACAGAGCGCAGGGAGGAAGACGACGGCGACGAGCAGCACCAAATCTCCACTGTACGCCCGTGGGCACGTGGCGGTTTGCGTTGGTGAGGAAGCGGACGGAGGAGGAGAGGGGTCCAGGGGAACGGCGACAACGAGATGCAGCCACTGGACATGCTCACGAGCTATAAGACGACAAGAGGGAGCAGTGCCAAAGCACAAACGGTGCTCTGGACACGCCACAGCGCACAAAGCGCGTGCACAGGCACGCCATCATCGTAGTCACCACGTGAACTGGGGCATTCAATGCCCTACAATACCCAAAATGTTGCCTAGTCGATAGTCCTTCCAAAATGGAGCATTGATGAGGCCATGGCATGATCTGGGGTGCTATGGTTAAATGGTAAATGGCGTCTGAAGTTTACTACAGTAAACTTAGTCGTGCACTGTTGATCAACAGGGAATTGCTTGAAGCCAAATAAGTTGTCTGGGGTGTTTAGGCTAGGAAGGACTACAGTCCTGGGGAGTTTGAGGAGAAATGGACCAAGTTTTACTGCAGTTGCTTCACAACTGACCAAAATGGTCCAGAAGCTTGAGCATGATGATGCACTCACATGGAGTATCAACTTGAGCTCAAATTGGGCAAGGCAGGGTCATTTGGTCATATGAAGATGCTCAAAAAGTCTCATACCAATTGGCCAAGCCAAAATGGCACTTGCTTCACAAACATCTCTGCTGACCAGAAACTTGAAATAATTTTGGTGATCAAATGGCTCAATGCAATGATGCCAAATTGTGTGGAGAGATGTTTTATGGATATAAGAATGATCTGATAATTTATCAGGATTTTTGAAGCAATATAAAATGCACTTGCTTCACAACCTGAAAATATTGCTAGAATCAAAGATTTGGTCCTGTGCTCACATAGATGATTGGATGGGGATACAAATGGGTGGAGGGGGTTGTTACGAGCACATTAAGGAGTGTGCAAAAGTTCAACTCATTTGGATACTCCTAGCTAGTACTTCCTTCACAAAGCCTTCTGTCTGACAAAAACTTTGAAAATTCACTGAGGCGGATTGGCTAGGCAAATAAAGTTTAACTTGTGCATGAGGCAATTATTTGGACATATAAACATGCCCAAATAGGTTGGGAGCCACTAGGAAAAATATAAATTACACTTCCTTCACAAAGTGCCATTCAGGGAAGAAAGGAAGAGTAATTATTGGGGAATTATTTTTGAACTGGCCAAGGAAATGTTTGGGCATACTTGAGCTATATATGACCCAAAGGAATTGTGAGAATTATTTTGGGATTTTTGGATGGACAGAAATATAGGTTGCTTCACAACCTAGGGCAGATAGGGTTATTCCTTTAATGAAAAAGGAATTTTCCCTAGAAAAGAATTTAGGGTTTGGTCAAGGAGTGAAGCGACATGATCTTGGAAAGGTTTTGAGAATGATGAGCCACTTGGGAGGGGGAATGAGGATGATTTCCCAGGTGGCAAGGCCATGGAACCACTCCAAAAAGAAAAACAGAGCAAAAACCAAATAAATCAAAAGAAAAAGAAAAGGGCCAAAAACCAGGCTTTTACAGAACTTATCTTCTTCAATTCACAAAACGTTATAAATCAAGTGAACATCAATTCTTTGCAGTGATGAACAACAAGCACGTACACAAAAGTACATATGAAATCACACAAGACTGTGCGTGTTTCAACGTTCCAGTTTGATCTGAAAATTGCACATATGTACTGTCCAAAATAGATGCGATTAGTGCAATCATCATTACAAAAAATGCACCAAGAAACAAGTTTCTAATCCATCTATGAGGTTACACATTCTCAGAATTTGCGTCTTACTTTTCTCAACACACCTCTTTGAACACATGCACCTTCTATGACCTTGCACATTAACCTGCTGCACCTGGGTTGCCCCTTCGACCTCACCAGTAACCATGGTCACCGACACAGTGGGCTATCGGGAATGAAATTGCTGTGCAGACAATGCACAATCAGGACGATTGTTGGACGATAGCTAATCCAACCGTCTATTGCACTTTCGTCGTACTCCCTCGCTCATGTTCACTGCATACGGAGAAAAACGAGAACAGTGAGTATGGCAAGGTATATGAGTGCGGACCTTTTTTTTTAAAGCAACATAGCTTTATTACTTAACCGAGCTTGGGCATATCACCCAAGACACAAGCGCCAACATTGGCTGGTACATTGGAGTCCCACTGCATAAAGTGGTCAGAAACACAACTACGGCCAACACTGGCCAGCTCATGAGCGATAGAGTTCACATTCCGCCTACAAACCGAGAGAGTGGATTTCGAGAACCAGAGCTTCATCTGGTATTTCATGTCTTCGATCATTGCCACGTACGCCAAGGAATCAGACTTACGCAGGTCCAAAGCTTCAGCTAGGAGTTGTGAATCAGTTTCGAACACCACTCGCACCATGCCAAGATCTGCAGCCATATTGATTGCATGGGATATGCAACAGCTTCAGGCGCAAAGCCGTCATGGATGTTCTCTGCCCTCCCAGCGCGAGCGCATACCAGCCGCCCGTCAGCCGTCCTTGCTGCGATGCCCCAACTTGCATGATCCTGTCCTGCAATAAAGGATCCATCAACATTTATTTTGTACTCCGACTCCGCGGGAGGATGCCAACTGTCCGGCAGGGGTTTGTTTGTCGTCTTCCGAAAGATTTGCATGTATTCCAGAACATTACTTCTCATTCTCCTTGCCACATCAGCAGGTGGGTTGGGCATCTGTCCCTCCCTCAATCTATTCTAATTGGACCACCACAGCCACCAAAAGGTAAGCACATGTAGACGCTTTTTCACATCTAGGCCCCAAAGGAAGTCCAGCATTACATGCACAGACATGATCCTTTCCAGCTCTAGGCGTTCTTTCTCCATAGCTAAATCCCTCCAAACCTCCTTCACATGTTTGCACTTAATAAATAGATGTGCCCCATCCTCATCGGCCTTACCACAGAACAGGCATTTTGTGTCGGCGATTGGGATGCCTTTCCTGGCCACATTTGTACCGAGGGCTAGGGATTCATGCTTAATCCTCCACGCGAACATTTGGATGTTCTTTGGGCATGGGATTTTCCAAAAACGTTTCCATGCATCATCATTAGTCCCGTCCAGGTTGCCCGGAGTAGTATTGCTCCCACTAGCTCCCCCGTCGGCCTTGGTCTGTTCCAATTGTACATGGAGTTTATAGGCACCTTTCACCGAATGAATTCCCTTGCTATCATAGTGCCACACTATGAAGTCTTGTACACCATCCCGCAAAGGTATCCGAAGGATGTGGTTGGCATCGTCAGCCCAAAAAGTATCACTGACCTGCTGCACATCCCAGCTTCCTGTCTTCGGATCAATGAGGTCACTGACCCACTCCAAGATGTTTGGCCCACGGGGAGTAATGACCTGTCTCGACCAGGGGTGAGGAATCCACGGGTCAGACCAAATTCTTACTCTTGATCCATCCCCAATCCTCCAGATATATCCTTCCCGAAACAGTTGCAAACCGTGTAGCAAACTACGCCAAGTGTATGAGATGCCATCCCTTGGTGTGGCTTCAAGGATTTGCCCATTTGGGAAGTAACGAACTTGCAACACTTTTGCACAAAGAGAATCTGGGTATTGAACAAGTCTCCAGATTTGTCTAGACAACATTGCAATGTTGAATCCATGCATATCATGGAAACCAAGGCCTCCATGCGCCTTCGGCTTAGTAAGTTTCTGCCAACTAATCCAGTGTGTAGTGTGCTCTTTATCCTACCGGCTCCACCAATAATTCCCCACAAGCGCACTGAGCTCCTCACAAAAGGCTTTGGTCAAATAAAAACAAGACATGGCGCACATAGGGATAGCGTAAGCTACGGATGTGACCAGGGTCTCTTTCCCTGGTTTAGCGGTAAGCCTCTCCTTCCACCCATAAACCCTTCCCGCCATGGCCCCCTTCACAAAGGCGAACGCTTTCCTTCTCGATTTACCCACATGCACCAGCAACCCTAGATACTTTTGATTCCAAGACTCACTCTGGATTTGCAAAGCATCCTTAATAGCAGCCTTCACATCTTCTTTGGTATTGGGACTAAACATAACCACTGATTTTTCCAAGTTAATGCATTGCCCCGAGCAGTCCTCGTATAGATCCTAGATTTGACGCATAGCAACTGCTTCCTCTTGCCTAGCCCTCATAAGCAGAACCGAATCATCTGCAAAGAGTAGATGCGAGATCACGGGCGCATTTTGACAGATTTTAAGCCCACTAATACTCATGGACTCCTCCGCCTCATGTACAAGAGCAGATAGCCCAACACAGATGACAAAGAGATAAGGCGATGTCGGGTCCCCTTGGCGCAGGCCGCGTGAAGGAGTGAATTGTTGGGTTAGCTCTCCGTTTACTTTGATCTGGTAACGAACATAGGAAACACAATGCATGACCAGATCAACCCATCGTGGCCCAAACCCAAGCTTATTCAACATAGCTCTTAAGAATTCCCATTCCACCCTGTCATACGCTTTGCTCATGTCCGCTTTCACCGCTGCAATTCCTTCCTTCCCTTTTTTCTTATTAAGTAAGTGGTGTGACACCTCATAAGCTACTAGGACATTATGAGTGACAAGTCTGTCGGGGACAAAAGCATTCTAGTTAAGCGATATGATGTCTGGTAACACTAACTTCAGACGGTTCGTGATAACCTTGGAGACTAGTTTATATATCACGTTACACAGACTAATCGGCCAGAGATCCTTGATCTTGCTGGGATTCTTCACTTTTCAGATTAAGACCACCACAGTGTCATTCCAGCCCTCAGGTAAATCCCCTCCATTAAGCACTACAAGCACCTCATCAATAACTTTGTCCCCCATAAAATGCCAATGCTTCTTGTAGACAATTGAGGGCATGTCATCCAGGCCCGGAGCCTTAAGATCTCCAATGTGATCAAGCGCCGCCTTAATTTCTCCTCTGGTAACCTCAGCTTCTAGCATAGCTCGCATTGGCGTTGTCACACGGGGTTGAACCTTGCTAATTAGTTCAGCCAACCGATGCCCCCCGTAGAGGTGAAGAGGTCCTGAAAATAAGAACAAATGTAAGTATTAAGTTCCTCCCCTTCCTTCACTTCTACTCCATCCTCCTTCACCAACTTCTTTATTCTGTTTGCTTTCCTCTTTGCTAAAGTTACTGCCATAAAATATTTGGTACTCTTGTTGCCATCGCGCAACCAAGAAACATGTGAATGTTACTTTGGTTTGGTATTCTTTTTAGCTTCCAGATCCTCCACCACACAGCACAGTCTAGCTTCTTCCCTTATATTTTCTTCATACACCAGCGCCCGCATGCATGACTCCAGAGCTATACGATCCTTCTTCAGTCGCCACTCTAGTTCCCCGGCCACCTCCTGTTGGGAAACGTAGTAATTTCAAAAAATTTCCTACGCACACGCAAGGATCATGGTGATGCATAGCAACGAGAGGGGAGAGTGTTGTCCACGCACTCGTGAGACCGAAGCGGAAGCGCTATGATAACGCTGTTGATGTAGTCGACGCCTTCACGATCCGACCGATCCAAGTACCGAACGACGGCACCTCCGAGTTCAGACACGCTCAGCTCGATGACGAACCCCGACCGATCCAGCAGGTGTCGGGATGAGTTCCACAAGACGACGGCATGGTGACGATGATGATGTTCTACCAACGCAGGCTTCGCCTAAGCACCGCAACAATATGACCGAGGTGGAATATGGTGGAGGGGCACCCGACACGCTAAGGATCGATCACGAAGATCAACTTGTGTGTCTAGAGGTGCCCCCGCCCCGTGATATAAAGGGGGGAGGGGGGAGGTGCGGCCGGCCCCTAGGGGTGTTCCTGGAGGAGTCCTAGTCCCACCGGGAGTAGGACTCCCCCCTCTTGCCTTGGTAGAGAAGGAAAGGGGGGAGGGGAAAGAGGAAAGGGGGCGCCCCCCCTTCCTTGTCCTATTCGGACTAGGGAGGAGGGGGCGCACGGCCTGCACTGGCCGGCCCTCCTCTTCTCCCTCATGGCCCACTAAGGCCCATTAACCCCAGGGAGGGTTCCGGTAACCCCCCGGTGCTCCGGTAAAATCCTGATTTCACCCGGAACCATTCTGATATCCAAATATAGGCTTCCAATATATCAATCTTTATGTCTCAACCATTTCGAGACTCCTCTTCATGTCCGTGATCACATCTGGGACTCCAAACAACCTTCGGTACATCAAAACTTACAAAATCGTAATAAAACTGTCATCGTAACGTTAAGCGTGCGGACCCTACGGGTTCGAGAACTATGTAGAAATGACCTGGAACTATTCTCGGTTAATAACCAATAGCGGAACCTGGATGCTCATATTGGCTCCTACATATTATATGAAGATCTTTATCGGTCAAACCGCATAACAACATACGTTGTTCCCTTTGTCATCGGTATGTTACTTGCCCGAGATTCGATCGTCAGTATCTCAATACCTAGTTCAATCTCGTTACCGGCAAGTCTCTTTACTCGTTCCATAATACATCATCTTGTAACTAACTCATTAGTTGCAATGCTTGCAAGGCTTAAGTGATGTGTATTACCGAGAGGGCCCAGAGATACCTCCCCGACAATCGGAGTGACAAATCCTAATCTCGAAATATGCCAACCCAACATGTACCTTCGGAGACACCAGAGAGCACCTTTATAATCACCCGATTCGTTGTGACGTTTGGTAGCACACAAAGTGTTCCTCCGGTAAACAGGAGTTGCATAATCTCATAGTCATAGGAACATGTATAAGTCATGAAGAAAGCAATAGCAACATACTAAACGATCGTGTGCTAAGCTAACAGAATGGGTCATGTCAATCACATCATTCTCCTAATGATGTGATCCCGTTAATCAAATGAAAACTCATGTCTATGGCTAGGAAACATAACCATCTTTGATCATCGAGCTAGTCAAGTAGAGGCATACTAGTGACAATCTGTTTGTCTATGTATTCACACATGTATTACGTTTCCGGTTAATACAATTCTAGCATGAATATTAAACATTTATCATGATATAAGGAAATAAATAATAACTTTATTATTGCCTCTAGGGCATATTTCCTTCAGTCTCCCACTTGTACTAGAGTCAATAATCTAGTTCACATCGCCATGTGATTTAACACCAATATTCATATCTGTATATGATTAACACCCATAGTTCACATCGTCATGTGACCAACACCCAAAGGGTTTACTAGAGTAAATAATCTAGTTCACATCGCTATGTGATTAACACCCAAAGAGTACTAAGGTGTGATCATGTTTTGCTCGTGAGAGAAGCTTAGTCAACGGGTCTTTCACATTCAGAGCCGTATGTATTTTGCAAATATTCTATGTCTACAATGCTCTGCACTGAGCTACTCTAGTTAATTGCTCCCACTTTCAATATGTATCCAGATTGAGACTTAGAGTCATCTGGATCGGTGTGAAAGCTTGCACTGATGTAACTCTTTATGATGGGCTCTTTTATCACCTCCATAATCGAGAAATATTTCCTTAGTCCTCACTAAGGATATTCTTGACCAATGTCCAGTGATCTACTCCTAGATCACTATTGTAGTCCCTTCAGAGCAAGGTATACAATAGGTCTGGTACATAGCATAGCATACTTTATAGAACTTATGACTGAGGCATAGGGAATTACTTTCATTCTCTTTTCTATTTTCTGCTATGGTCGGGATTTGAGTCGTACTCAATTTCACACCTTTGCAACACAGACAAGAACTCTTTCTTTGACTATTCCATTTTGAACTATTTCAAAATCTTGACAAGGTATGTACTTATTGAAAAACTTATCAAGCGTCTTGATCTATCTCAATAGATCTTGATGCTCAATATGTAAGTAGCTTTACCGAGGTCTTTCTTTTAAAGAACTCCTTTCAAATACTCCTTTATGCTTTCCGAAAAATTCTACATCATTTCGATCAACAATATGTTACTCACATATATTTATCGAAAGGTGTAGTGCTCCCACTCACTTTATTGTAAATACAGGCTTCACCGCAAGTCTCAGATAAAACTATATGCTTTGATCAACTTATCAAAGCGTATATTCCAACTCGAGATGCTTGCACCAGTCCATAGATGGATCATTTGGAGCTTGCACATTTTGTTAGCACCTTTAGGATTGACAAAACCTTCTCGTTGCATCATATACAACTCTTCTTTAAGAAAACCATTAAGGAATGCAGTTTTGACATCCATTTGCCGATTTCATAAAATGTGGAAATTGCTAACATGATTCGGACAGACTTAAGCATCGCTTCTGAGCTTGAGAAAATCTCATTGTAGTCAACACCTTGAACTTGTTGAAAACCTTTTGCATAAGTCGAGCTTTGTAGATAGTAACACTACTATCAAGATCTGCCTTCCTCTTGAAGATCCATTTATACAATATGGCTTGCCGATCATCGGGCAACTCCACCAAAGTCCATACTTTGTTCTCATACATGGATCCCATCTCGATTTCATGGCCTCAAGCCATTTCGCAAATCTGGGCTCATCATCGCTTCCTCATAGTTCGTAGGTTCATCATGGTCTAGTAACATGACTTCCGTAACAGGATTACCATACCACTGTGCGCATCACTGACTGAAGACCTATGAGGTTCTGTAGTAACTTTATCTAAAGTTTCATGATCATCATCATTAGCTTCCTCACTAATTGGTGTAGGAATACAGGAACTGATTTCTGTGATGAACTACTTTCCAATTCGGGAGAAGGTACAAATTACCTTATCAAGCTCTACTTTCCTCCCACTCACTTCTTTCGAGAGAAACTCCTTCTCTAGAAAGGATCCATTCTTAGCAATTAATGTTTTGCCTTCGGATCTGTGATAGAAGGTGTACCCAACAGTTTCCTTTGGGTATTCTATGAAGACGCACTTCTCCGATTTGGGTTCGAGCTTATCAGGTTGAAAACCTTTTTTCACATAAGCATTGCAACTCCAAACTTTAAGAAACGACAGCTTAGGTTTACTGCTAAACCATAGTTCATACGGTGTCGTCTCAACGGATTTAGATGGTGCCCTATTCAAGTGAATGCAGCTATCTCTAATGCATAACCCCAAAACGATAGTGGTAAATCGGTAAGATACATCATAGATCGCACCATATCCAATAAAGTGCGGTTACGACGTTCGGACACACCATTACGTTGTGGTGTTCCATATGGCGTGAGCTGTGAAACTATTCCACATTGTTTAAAATGAAGGCCAAACTCGTAACTCAAATATTCTTCTCCACGATCAGATTGTAGAAACTTTATTTTCTTGTTACGATGATTCTCCACTTTACTCTGAAATTCTTTGAACCTTTCAACTATTTCAGACTTATGTTTCATCAAGTAGATATACCCATATCTGCTCAAATCATCTTGTGAAGGTCAGAAAATAATGATACTTGCCACAAGCATCAACACTCATTGGATCGCATACATCGGTATGTATTATTTCCAATAAGTCAGTAGCTCGTTCCATTGTTCCAAAGAATGGAGTTTTAGTCATCTTGCCCAAAAGGCACGGTTCGCAAGCATCAAATGATTCATAACCAAGTGATTCCGAAAATCCATCTTTATGGAGTTTCTTCATGCGCTTTACACCGATATGACCCAAACGGCAGTGCCACAAATAAGTTGCACTATCATTATTAACTTTGCATCTTTTCGCATCAATATTATGAATATGTGTATCACTATGATCGAGATCCAACAAACTATGTTCATTGGGTGTATGACCATCGAAGGTCTTATTCATGTAAACAGAATAACAATTATTCTTTAACTTCAAATGAATAACCGTATCGCAATAAACATGATCAAATCATATTCATGCTCAATGCAAATGCTAAATAACATTTATTTAGGTTTAACACTAATCTCGAAAATATAGGGAGTGTGTGATGATGATCATATCAATCTTGGAACTATTTCCAACACTCATTGTTACTTCCCCTCAACTAGTCTCTGTTTATTATGTAACTCCTGTTTCGAGTTACTAATCTTAGCAACCGAACAAGTATCAAATACGCATGGGCTACTATAAACACTAGTAAGGCACACATCAATAACCTGTATATCAAATATACCCTTGTTCACTTTGCCATCCTTCTTATCCACCATATATTCAGGGCATTTCCGCTTCCAGTGACCATTTTCTTTGCAATGTAAGCACTCAGTTTCAGGCTTTGGTCTAGCTTTGGGCTTCTTCGCGGGAGTGACAACTTGCTTGCCATTCTACTTGAAGTTCCCTTTCTTTCCCTTTGCCCTTTTATTGAAACTAGTGGTCTTGTCAATCATCAACACTTGATGCGCTTTCTTGATTTCTACCTTCGTCGATTTCAATATCACAAAGAGCTCGGGAATCGTTTTCGTCATCCCTTGCATACTATAGTTCATCACGAAGTTCTAGTAACTTAGTGATGGTGACTAGAGAATTCTGTCAATCACTATCTTATCTGGAAGATTAACTCCCACTTGATTCAAGCGATTGAAGTACCCAAACAATCTGAGCACATGCTCACTAGTTGAGCGATTCTCCTCCATCTTTTAGCTATAGAACTTGTTGGAGACTTCATATCTCTCAACTCGAGTATTTGCTTGAAATATTAACTTCAATTCTCGAACATCTCATATGGTCCATGACGCTCAAAACATCTTTGAAGTCCCGATTCTAAGCCGTTACATGGTGCACTAAACTATCAAGTAGTCATCATATTGAGCTAGCCAAACGCTCATAACGCTCAGATCCGCTCCCGCAATAGGTTTGTCACCTACCGTGCATCAAGGACATAATTCTTTTCAGGCAGCAATGAGGATAAACCTCGATCACGGATCCAATCCGCATCATTGCTACTAACATCTTTCAACACAGTTTTTCTAGGAACATATCAAAATAAACATATGAAAGCAACAACGTGAGCTATTGATCTATAACATAATTTGCAAAATACTACCAGGACTAAGTTCATGATAAATTTAAGTTCAATTAATCATATTACTTAAGAACTCCCACTTAGACAGACATCTCTCTAGTCATCTAAGTGATGACGCAATCCAAATTAACTAAACCATGTCCGATCATCACGTGAGATGGAGTAGTTTTCAATGGTGAACATCACTATGTTGATCATATCTACTATATGATTCACGCCGACCTTTCGGTCTCCGTGTTCCGAGGCCATATCTCAGATATGCTAGGCTCGTCAAGTTTAACTCGAGTATTCGCGTGTGCAACTGTTTTGCACCCGCTGTATTTGAACGTAGAGCCTATCACACCCGATCATCACGTGGTGTCTCAAAGACGAAGAACTTTCGCAACGGTGCATACTCAGGGAGAACACTTCTTGATAATTTTAGTGAGAGATCATCGTAAAATGCTACCGTCAATCAAAGCAAGATAAGATGCATAAAAGATAATGATCACATGCAATCAATATAAGTGATATGATATGGCCATCATCATCTTGTGCTTGTGATCTCCATCTCCGAAGCACCGTCGTGATCACCACCATCACCGGCGCGACACCTTGATCTCCATCATAGCATCGTTGCCGTTACGCCATCTATTGCTTCTACGACTATCGCTACCGCTTAGTGATAAAGTAAAGCAATTACAGGGCGTTTTCATTTCATACAATAAAACGACAACCATATGGCTCCTGCCAGTTGCCGATAACTTCGGTTACAAAACATGACCATCTCATACAATAAAATATAGCATCACGCCTTGACCATATCACATCACAACATGACCTGCAAAAACAAGTTAGACGTCCTCTACTTTGTTGTTGCAAATTTTACGTGGCTGCTACGAGCTGAGCAAGAACCGTTCTTACCTACGCATCAAAACCACAACGATAGTTTGTCAAGTTAGTGCTGTTTTAACCTTCGCAAGGACCGGGCGTAGCCATAATCAGTTCAACTAAAGTGAGAGGGACAGACACCCGCCAGTCACCTTTAAGCACAAGTGCTCGTAACGGTGAAACCAGTCTCGCGTAAGCGTACGCGTAATGTCGGTCTCGGCCGCTTCATCTCACAATACCGCTGAACCAAAGTATGACATCTTCGGTAAGCAAGATGACTTGTATCACCCACAACTCACTTGTGTTCTACTCGTGCAAATAACATCAACGCATAAAACCTAGGCTCGTATGCCACTGTTGGGAAACGTAGTAATTTCCAAAAAATTCCTACGCACACGCAAGGATCATGGTGATGCATAGCAACGAGAGGGGAGAGTGTTGTCCACGTACCCTCGTAGACCGTAAGCGGAAGCGTTATGACAACGCGGTTGATGTAGTCGTACGTCTTCACGATCCGACTGATCCAAGTACCGAACGTACGGCACCTCCGAGTTCAGAACAGGTTCAGCTCGATGACGATCCCCGGACTCCGATCCAGCAGGGTGTCGGGGATGAGTTCCGTTAGCACGACGGCAAGGTGACGATGATGATGTTCTACCGACGCAGGGCTTCGCCTAAGCACCGCAATGATATGACTGAGGTGGAATATGGTGGAGGGGGGCACCGCACACGGCTAAGGAACGATCACGAAGATCAACTTGTGTGTCTAGAGGTGCCCCCCTGCCCCCATATATAAAGGAGGGAGGGGGAGGTGCGGCCGGCCCCTAGGGGTGCGCCTGGAGGAGTCCTACTCCCATCGGGAGTAGGACTCCCCCCTCTTGCCTTGGTGGAGAAGGAAAGGGGGAGGGGAAAGAGGAAAGGGGGGCGCCGCCCCCCTTCCTTGTCCTATTCGGACTAGGGGAGGGAGGCGCGGCCTGCCTGGCGGCCCTCCTCTTCTCCCTCATGGCCCACTAAAGCCCATTAACCCCCGGGAGGGTTCCGGTAACCCCCCGGTGCTCCGGTAAAATCCCGATTTCACCCGGAACCATTCCGATATCCAAATATAGGCTTCCAATATATCAATCTTTTTTTCTCGACCATTTCGAGACTCCTTGTCATGTTCGTGATCGCATCCGGGACTCTGAACAACCTTCGGTACATCGAAACTTACAAACTCATAATAAAACTGTGATCGTAACGTTAAGCGTGCGGACCCTACGGGTTCGAGAACTATGTAGACATGACCTGGAACTATTCTCGGTCAATAACCAATAGCGGAACATGGATGCTCATATTGGCTCCTACATATTCTACGAAGATCTTTATCGGTCAAACCGCATGACAACATACGTTGTTCCCTTTGTCATCGGTATGTTACTTGCCCGAGATTCGATCGCCAGTATCGCAATACCTAGTTCAATCTCGTTACTGGCAAGTCTCTTTACTCGTTCCGTAATACATCATCTCGCAACTAACTCATTAGTTGCAATGCTTGCAAGGCTTAAGTGATGTGTATTACCGAGAGGGCCCAGAGATACCTCCCCGACAATCGGAGTGACAAATCCTAATCTCGAAATACGCCAACCCAACATGTACCTTCAGAGACACCTGTAGAGCACCTTTGTAATCACCCAGTTACGTTGTGACGTTTGGTAGCACACAAAGTGTTCCTCCGGTAAACGGGAGTTGCATAATCTCATAGTCATAGGAACATGTATAAGTCATGAAGAAAGCAATAGCAACATACTAAATGATCGTGTGCTAAGCTAACGGAATGAGTCATGTCAATCACATCATTCTCCTAATGATGTGATCCTGTTAATCAAATGACAACTCATGTCTATGGCTAGGAAACATAACCATCTTTGATCAACGAGCTAGTCAAGTAGAAGCATACTAGTGACAATCTGTTTGTTTATGTATTCACACATGCATTATGTTTCCGGTTAATACAATTCTAGCATGAATAATAAACATTTATCATGATATAAGGAAATAAATAATAACTTTATTATTGCCTCTAGGGCATATTTCCTTCACATCCTTCCCCCAACGCTTCATTCTCCTTGCCACACTCCATAGAGCAGTAGCAACATCTCCTCTTCCCTCTAGACAACCCTCCTCCCATGCTCCCTGTACTTCAGCACTGCAACCTGCCTCCCGGAGCCACCACGCCTCAAACCGGAAACCCCTATCACCTCCTCCTCCTCTTCTTTTTCCTCCCTCCGTACACACGATTACTGGTCTATGATCAGAGTGATGCGGGTTCCCATTAAGAACTGTGAACTCAAGGAATCGCTGACACCACGTTGCATTGGCAACAGCCCGGTCAAGGCGTTCACATATGTATGCCTGCATTGCTTTGCTATGATTCCTCCAAGTGAACTTGTCACCCTCGTACCCTAGGTCGCAAAGATCGCATACTTCCAAGGCCTCCTTGAAATTGTCCATTAGCCGTTGGGCTCTGTCAGCGCCACCAATCTTTTCATCCCCCAATAGGATCTTGTTGAAATCACCCAAACAAAGCGAGGGCCTGCCCTGTTGGTGCTGCTGGCCAAGAAGCCGCATCATTCTCCAGGTCTCCGTCTTCCGCTCAGATTTGGATTCGCCATAGATCCCAGTAAAACGCCACACTCTTCCATCCTCTTCAGCCACATCTACATCAACATGCCTCCTCCCGTATGACCTCAGAGAAACATCCACCCCTCTCCTCCAAAACAGCACAACACCTCTACTCCGACCCACCGGGTTCCACGCGGTCATGTGCGCAAGACTCAACATCCACTGAAACTTGTCTAACTCTCTCTCTCTCTCTCTCTCTCTCTGACAACTTCGTCTCCGCCAGAAAGAGAACATCGGGCTCCTCCATCCTCCCCGGGTCGAGGAGGCTGCGAACTGTCGGGCCATTCCCGAGCCCCCGACAGTTCCATCCAATGAGTTTCATTGATCCCGGTGGGGCTGCTCTGGCAGCCCGACCGATATGACACTTGTAACCCCCAACTCCTGGACATTAGACACCACTACTACATTAGTGGCCAACTCCGCCGGCTTACCCTTTTTGCCAAGCTTCTCTACTTCCTCCTCTTCCACTCTTCCACGCTTCTGACCAAGCACTTCCTCCCGCGCCTCCCTTGCCTTCTCACCCTCTGCACTAACCTTATCTCTACCATTCTTCCTGTAGCGTCTCCCTCCTGAATTTTTGCTGGTATTCCTGCCCTCTCCAATGTCGTCACCCTTCCCTTTGTGGTCTGCTCCGACTGCCTGCTCCTCCTTGCCCGAAATGGTTTGAGCAACATTTGAGCCACTCCCCTACAGAACAAGCCCGACACTGGCATTAGCGGTCCCATCACCCAGCACAAGTTTCTTGGGCACTCCTGATATCCTGGATGGAGCATCAAACCTTTTGATTAGGCTTGTGACCTCCTCTCCTTTCTCATTCCCTCCCTTCCTCCTTTGATCAGACCTGGAATCACTTTTCCTCCATGACAAGCTATCACTCCCACTGCCAGACCGCCCACTGGACCGACTGAAACCATAGTCCCTGGAGCCTCCTGGTCGCCCATCGCCACTTCTCCACTGCCTATCCTCCGACTGGATTCTACGTTGCCCCAGATCAGCCCGTAGCCACCTGCCAAACTGCGGTTTTTCTCCTTTCTTTAGTTTGATAGCATAGTCCTTTGGTAAGGTATATAGGAGTGTGTTGTGGCATGTTTCACCTAAAAAACGACCCCTTGTTTTGTATTCCCCCCTCTTAGTGAAAAAACAATACTCATGTTGGTTGCTAAAAAGAATGGCAATGGGTGGTTTGTATTAGGGAGACATCTACAATTGGCATGTGCATTGATCACATGTTTTATTTATTAACATTTACATCACAATTTATCTTCTATGACGTAGATCTTCATACATCATCTCTTTCTTAACTCCTCTCTCCGTGCACAAATATAATTTTTTTGAATATTTCAATATGGACCACACACTGACCATAATGAGAACAAATATGCTAAAATGCGTCTATATACATCTGAATCAGGGAAAAACTACTCCCTCGGTACTAAAAAAACGATAAATAATATGGGTCGGAGTGAGTAGAACATTTTATATTTATAAACAGAGAAAGTACATCACATGGTGTAGTTTTCAGCCAAATTCTCATTATATACATCACAAATAACCATATTAAATTGCGAAGGGAAATTCTAATAAGGACATGTACGCACGTATCACATGACCCACAACACGTCATGACTCGCCTCTCTCCTTTGCAGGATGTACATTTTCTTATCCTATCATCTACAATCAGACGCTCCACATCCACCCTAAAAGCTCGGATGGCCTGCCCGATCACTGCTTGGACGTGAAACTGCCACCCAACCGGACGCCCGGACGCAAACGCCCGGACTGGCTGACAGCCCCCATATCCATATTTGTGATGGATATGGGGACGCCCATACGTGCCCAAATGCGCCTGCCATGTAGGATCCGGCCCACAATGGCCCACTGCCATGGTCCTAAGACTGAAAGTAGAAAGGGGGTAGGTATGGAGAGGCAAGATCCCAGCTATGGTGAAGGTGTACACACAAGATTTACGAGTTCAGGCCCTTCTTAGAGGAAGTAAAAGCCCAACGTCTCGGTGCCCGGAGGCAGTCGATTAGATTATATGTGTGGTGTTACAGGGGGTGCGAACCCTTGTGCCAGAGGAGGGGGTGGCTTATATAGAGTGCGCTAGGACCCCAGCCATCCTCCATTACAAGGGGTTCAATGTACATAAAGACGGGGCGTTACTGATAAGGCCAGTCATAAGTACTATTAATGATCCTAAAGACTATGGAGTGAACTCCTGACCGTTGCAATGCTGAGTGACTCCTGGTCTTCAGTAGGTCGAGTGGTTCCTTGTATGGTCGAGTGACATCAGGTAAGAAGGGTACCCGAGTGATATGATTGTTCGAGTGGATTGCACTCGACACCTTTGACTAGGGGTTCTTTGTCGTCTCTTGGACTTCTTTGCTTCTAGGGTAGTGACCTTGGGTAGGGCGTATAGGTCAGGCCTATGACCCTACCCCGGGTCTGTATCCTCATCAGTAGCCCCCGAATGGATTAAGGTCCGAGTGGAAAGTAGGTTGAAGTTGAACTTGCTCTGAGCTTTGCGCCTTGCGAGTGTTTTACGCAGGACGGAGGACTCTCGTTGAAACTTTAGCTTCAATTCAGTCGCCTTGATCGATTCAGAAAATTGTCGAGTGAACTCGTGACATCATCTGTCGAGTATTGCTTTGGGGCGCAGAAACTTTGGCGCGATTGATTGCAGTGTATCCCGGATTTCCCGGGATTCGAAATTTCAGGGAAGCGTGTGGGACGGAGCCCGCCGAAGTAAGCGGGGTGGATAAACAGGAGTGACTCGATCTCTGCACCACCTTTTTCACCACGTACGACGCGCGTGACTGTTCCGGGATTTGACAGGATCATCTGGTCCCACGTGTCAGCCACTCAGAAGCGGCCCTTTATAATGCGACGGAGCCAAGGCGCCTGTACTGTGCGCATCTGTTTTCTCTCTTCTTCCTCTGCTTCTCCACCGCATCCGGCTCCTCCGCTTTCGACGCCGCCGCTCCGCCACTATGGTGAAGGACAAGACGGTGGCACTGGAACGCGCGAAGAAGGCGACGGGGGCGGCGGAGGGCAAGAAGCAGAATCGCAGGTCGTCGTCGCGCTCGGGGATGCCGCCAGGTTGAATCCAAGGTGATTGGATCCGGTCTTCACTCCGGCAGGAAGATCTAGACGAGCTGGTGGAGTCCTGTCTGATTGCCAAGGGTGCAGCAAGGCTGCCTGAGGGAGAGTCGGAGCCGCAACCTCGACTAAGTGAGTGTGTACTGCTCGCTACCCACGTCGACCGGGGCTTCTCGCTTCCTCCGCACCCCTTCTTCCGGGGATTCTTGAATTTCTTCGATGCCCAACTCCATCACTTTTCTCCCAATACCATCACGTACCTTGCTGCCTTCGTGTCTATGTGCGAAAACTTTCTTGGGTGTCGACCGCACTGGGGTCTTTTCAAGCATATTTTCACCATCCGTTCTCAGTCGGTAAAGAAAGCAAATATGAGTGACGAGAAAACCCATGTCATTCAGATGTGTGGGGGTTTGGGTATCCAAAAGAGGCAGAGGGGTTCTTTCCCTTCCATGACTCTTCCTGAATCGGTTAGAGGCTGGCAGTCGACCTGGTTCTACTGCCAGGACCTCTCAACCCCAGGTCAGTCAACTGGACTTCCCCACTTCGCCTTTGCCCGTGTCCAGACTCCTTCCTCGCTGAAAGTGACTGCTGCTGAGAACGTGGAGAGAAACATGCTAGTTGAGAGGGTGGTCCAACTTATCAACGAGGGGGTCACTGGTATGGATCTGCTGGAAGTATTCCTCAGTCGACGCATCCAGCACCTCTAGGCCCATGACCATCCCATGTGGATGTACTCTGGGGCTGACGACACTGCTCGGGTTCATCCAGAGGAAGTGCCAGCCAAGACCATGGCCATGTGGTTGAAGAGCATTACAGGCAACAAGGACAACCCCAGAGGAGCCAGGCGAGTCGTCCCCTTCAGTGATGACAATCAGCCCGACAAGGTATGTTCTTCATTCCGACTGTTTTTGTATATACATTCCGACTGCTCTTGAGCTCGACTGACTTTTACTCAACTTCTTGTCTTGTAGGTTTTTACTGACATGTATTCGATGCCCAACGATGAAAAAGTTCTGGAGCAGGGCCAGGAGAGAGAGGCCAGTGCGGAGGAGAGTGGCGAATGGGAATCTTCGGGCGATGATGACAAGGAGGAAAGCAAGGAGTTAGACGACAAGGAGGCGGTCGACTTGCCGCCCTGCTCTGAACGTCGATCCAAGCAACACCATGATCCAGCGGGCGGGCGTGGAAGGAACTTGGCCCCAAGCACCCAAACATAGAAGCGCACCCGGACGTCGACTCTGGAGCCAACAGAGAAAGTCGCCAAGCAGCCCAAGGTTGCTCCTCCAAAGGCTCGGAAGACTCTGCTGAGGATCAAGATGGACGTCCCTGTTGCCTTAGGGTGAGCATCTTTCCTATGCTTTTCTCTGCCGACTTATTCTTCTGTTCTGACCGAATGGATCGTGTACCTTTCCAGCCCAACCTCTGCCGCGACTGACATGGATACTGACAAGGCCCCAGGACATAAGGAAACCGACGACGCGGCCACTTCTCGAGCTGGTAAATCCACTTGATCAAAACTTATTTTGTCGATTGAGTTGTCAGTCAGTTGGGTTTTTGATGTTTTTTCTTTTCACTGCAGCTCCACGAGACACCGTCGTGCTTCCTGATGATGAAGAAGAAGAACCGCCTCTGAAGGAGAGGAGGAGGAGAGGCAGGGGCTCGAGCGGGAGAGGGCTTGAAGTTCAAGTCCCTCAATCGACGTCGGTGCTTGAGGCAGTGGTCGAGCGATCCGGAGATCTAGTTTGGACCAACGTCACATTTTCCGACCCGCTAACGACTGATCATCCGTCAGGGTCGACCGCTCCGGCTCCTGCTGCTCCCGTGTAACTCCACGCATCCGACCCAGTGGCTACTTCGGCTGCCTTGGAGCCATCAGTTTTTGCTGCATACCAGACTCCAGACGACTCGCCAAGTGCAGCCAGGGAGGCTCTTCGCCAGGTGAATCTTGTTATGGAGCAGGTGAAGGTGATGCACGAGGCCAGTCAGGTGACCTACAATGTCAGTACCACTCTGCAGGCCAATGTTAAGGTTAGTTATCTCCCGACTGAACTTTTGAACGCTGTCTATATGTGCATATGTTTCATATCCGATCACCCACTGCTTTAGAGTTTTAAGAGGTCTTACACTCCATTCGACTCGTTCTGAGTCTTAATGTTTTGTTCGAACCAGTGGGGGCACGTAGAGTGCACCCACTGGGTATAGTCCCCGAGACCACGGTCGACCGCTGGCAGTCGACTGAGGTCTGGGAATCTACTTTTTTTTTTACTCACGCCGGGCAGACCATGCTGAGTGTTTTTCTAGATCAGTGGGGGCACGCTAAGTGCACCCACTAGGTGTAGCCCCCGAGACTACTGTTGAATATTTGATTCGGCAGTAGTCTTAGAGTGACTTTCACTGTCATTGTCTTCTGTTTCTGTCGACTGACATATCTCTCTCGCTGACTGCAGAGGTCTTGTGATCTTGGAGCTCGACTTTCTGAGTTAAACAAGAAGCACATCAGCCTTAAACTTGATCTTGAACTGGCAAAGAAGAACCTCAAGACTACTCAAGAAGAAACCGCTATCATGGGAGGTAACCAATCGACACTTGCCCACCTTGTGGCTCGCGCTTTTCAGTGTTGTTTCTTTCAGTCTCTTTGAACCGAGTGACTTCACACGAGCAGATGTGCATAGTGAAAACCGTGAGCTTCAAGCCCGTTTGAAGAGTGTTGTTTCTTTAGAGAAAGTGAAGGAAGCTCTGGAGAAGAAGGATCTGGATCTTGCTGCTGCCCAGAAGGAGGCACGGGAGAAGACAACGCTTGCGGACAAGAAGCTGGCTTCGATCGGCAAGTTGGAAGAGGAGAACTTGAAGCTGAAGACTACCATTTCTGAAGCCAATCGGGAAGTTGAGCAACTGAAGAAGAACAAGGAGAACCTGACCAATGAAGTCGGAAGCCTCAAAGCCAAGACGGGCGAGCTGGAGTCCTATCTAGGACAACTTGCTGCAAAAATGGTCCTGAAGCTTGAAGGTATCATCGTTCGACTGGTTAATTGTCGTCGACTGGAATGTCTTGTTATACCATCGACTTACTATTTTTCCTGATTGTGCAGACTTTGCCAGGACTTTGAGGCTGAGACTAGGCGGGTCGAGACAGGTCTCGACCCCATCAATTGTCTTGTGAAAGATGACGTTGCGATGAACTTGTTGCGGTTGGAATCACGCATGGACAGTGCTGTCGCTTATCTAGCTCGACTGAAGGCGGCAATGACTCAGGTTGATGCCGAGCTCTAGCCCCAGGCAGAACTTTCACAAGATCTTGAGTCGTTGATGACTCGACTGAATCAGATCCCTGGCCGAGTGTAGGAATGGAAGAAGTCATCTGCTCGTTGTGGCGCTGACGTTGCCCTGTCATTGGTCCGAGTGCATTGCAAAGATGCCAGAGAAGACAAGCTGGCGGATCTCAAGGTTGCGAATACTAAGAAGCACTCCTTCCAATCCTTCATGGACACCTACCTTGAGGCTGCCACTCGTATTGCAGATATCATTGACCTTGACAGCTTCTGTGATCCAGCCAGCCCTTCCCCTGAAGAGTGAAAAACATTATGCTTCACCTTTATTTGCCTCGGAATGCCGAGTGATTTTGTAATCACTGAAAACTCCTTCGGGCTTGACGTCCGAGTACTTTAATCCGTGGTTCGGGACCTTTGGATTTATCTGAAGTTGGTTTATCTTTGAATATGTTGTGTTTTGTCTTCGAGTGGAACTTGTTATTCACTTGGATTGGTTCTTGTACTTTTGATGCAATTTTGAGGAAGAGGTCGCAGTCGACCTGTTCCTCGTCGTCCTTGCGGGTCGGGTTGGAGCAGCCGTTGGATGAGCCTTTCGGCTGCATTGATCAGCTCATCAGCAAGGCACTTAGCAATGGTCTTGACATTCCTGAAAGCGGTTTGCAGTGGTATTAGCCGTTGGATGAGTCCTTGGTAGCATTGATCAGCTCATCAGCAAGGCACTCAGCAATGGTCTTGATGTTCCTGAAAGCGGTTCGCCTTGGCAGCATTGATCAGCTCATCAGCGAGGCACTCAGGAATGGCCTTGACGTTCCTTAAAGCAGTTCTCCTTGGCAACATGCTCAATCTCGTCCTTCTTCTTGATGGCGTAGCCCTAAGGAGGGGGTCATGGTTGACCTGCACCTCACTGCCCTTGTGGATCGGCATGGAGCGTATAGCTGAGTCTCCGAGCTGATCTCCCGAGTGAGAGGATTGCTCACCACTCGGTAGGATTTTTAAAACTTAGGCGAGTACTGGACTGCAGCTAAGCCCCCGAGTGAGAGGATTGCTCACCACTCGGTAGGGTTTTTCAAACTTAGGCGAGTACTGGACTACAGCTAAGCCCCCGAGTGGGAGGATTGCTCACCACTCGGGGATTTTTCAAACTTAGGCAAGTATCGGACTGCAGCTAAGCCCCCGAGTGGGAGGATTGCTCACCACTCGGTAGGATTTTTCAAACTTAGGCGAGTACTGGATTGCCGCTAAGCCCCTTAGTGGGAGGATTGCTCACCACTCGGTAGGATTTTTCAAACTTAGGAGAGTACTGGACTGCAGCTAAGCCCCCGAGTGGGAGGATTGCTCACCACTCGATAGGATTTTTCAAACTTAGGCGAGTACTGGACTACAACTAAGCCCCCGAGTGGGAGGATTGCTCACCACTCGGTAGGATTTTTCAAACTTAGGCGAGTACTGGACTGCAGCTAAGCCCCCCGGGTGAGAGGCTTGCTCACCACTCGGTAGGATTTTTCAAACTTAGGCGAGCATTGGATCTGCAGCTAAGCCCCGAGTGGGAGGATTGCTCACCACTCGGTAGGATTTTTAAACTTAGGCGTAGCATGGATCTGCAGCTAAGCCCCCGAGTGGGAGGATTGCTCACCACTCGGTAGGATTTTTCAAACTTAGGCGAGTACTGGACTGCAGCTAAGCCCCCGAGTGGGAGGATTGCTCACCACTCAGTAGAATGTTTCAAACTTAGGCGAGTACTGGACTATAGCTAAGCCCCCGAGTGAGAGGCTTGCTCACCACTCGGTAGGATTTTTTAATCTTAGGCGAAACGGATTCGCATCTAAGCCCCCCGAGTGAGAGGCTTGCTCACCACTCGGTAGGATTTTTTAAACTTAGGCGAAACGGATTCGCAACTAAGGCACCCACTGGGGGATTTAACACATGTAAAAAAGGAACAACAATCATTCATGAGACTAAAAAATCTTTTATAATCAAAGTAGAAGGTATCTCTTATTACATCTTATTAGTCTGAATGCTTAAGTGTAAAAGGGGCGGAGCAGCTCCGCATTCCAAGTGCGTGGCTCATCTTTATTGTGCTCGACGTTGAAAAGACGGTATGCTCCGTTGTGGAGCACTTTGGTGACGACCAAGGGGCCTTCCCAAGCGGGAGCGAGCTTGTGTGGTTTCTGCCAGTCCACCAGAAGAACCAAGTCTCCCTCCTGAAATGCTCGACCCCTCACGTTTTTGGCGTGGAATCGACGCAGGTCTTGCTGATAAATGGTCGACCGGATCAATGCCATCTCTATTTCTTCTTCCAGGAGATCAGCTACATCTTGCCGAGCCTGTTCTGCTTCATCTTCTGAGAAAAGTTCAACTTGGGGTGCATTGTGAAGCAAATCACTCGGGAGCACGGCTTCAACTCCATATACTAAGAAGAATGGAGTTAGGCCAGCCGACTGATTAGGAGTTGTCCTCAATCCCCAAAGTACTGATGGAAGTTCATCGACCCAGGCGCCTGCTGCATGCTTGAGGTCACGCATCAATCAGGGTTTTAGTCCTTTGAGAATCAATCCATTTGCTCTTTCAGCCTGACCATTCGACTGAGGATGGGCTAGTGAAGCGTAGTCGACCCTAGTGCCTTGGGAAGCACAAAAGGCTCTGAATTCGTCGGAATCAAGGTTCGATCCATTATCGGTGATGATGTTGTGCGGAACACCATATCTAAATGTCAAATCTTTGATGAAACTCACAGTTATACTTGCTTCAAGGTTTTTAATGGGCTTGGCTTCAATCCATTTGGTAAACTTGTCGACTGCTATGAGCACATGGGTAAATCCACTCCTGCCAGTCCTCAGAGGTCCAACCATATCCAATCCCCAGACAACAAAAGGCCAGATGAGTGGAATAGTCTTCAGAGCTGACGCGGGTTTATGGGACATGTTGGAGTAAAACTGACAGACTTCACATTTGTCTACTATTTCTTTCGCCATCTCGTGGGCGTGTGGCTAGTAAAATCTGGCTCGGTATGCTTTGGCCATGATGGTCCGAGAGGACGCATGGTTGTCACAGGTCCCCGAGTGAATATCATTGAGGATCATTCGGCCTTCTTCTGGCATGATGCATTTCTGGCAGACTCTAGTTACACTTTCTCTGAACAACTGTCCTTTTATCACAGTAAAGGCTTTGGATCGTCCAACGATCTGTCGAGCCTCTTCTTAATCCTCTGGAAGTTCTTTCCTAAGAATGTATGCAATGTATGACACTGTCCAGTTGGGAGTGACGACCAAAACCTCCATGATCAAGTCAAGCACGACTGGGACATTGACTTCAGTCGGATCTGTGGCACTCTTAGGCTGTGGGGGCTCTTCAGTGAAAGGATCTTCCTGAACTGAAGGTGAGTGAATATGTTCCAAAAACACATTGCTAGGAATGGTCTCTCTCTTGGATCCTATCTTTGCCAATTTGTCTGCAGCCTGATTTTTCAGTCGGGGTATACGATGAAGCTCCAACCCTTCAAACTTCTTTTCCAACTTTCTTACTGCGTTGCAATAACCAGTCATAGCCGGGCTCCTGACATCCCACTCTTTCATCACTTGATTAACCACAAAATCTGAGTCACCGTATACCATGAGGCGATGGACGCCGAGTGAAATGGCCATACGCAACCCGTATAAAAGTGCTTCATATTCAGCTTCATTGTTGGAGGAATCAAAATGAATTTGGAGAACATAACTGAGTTTGTCTCCACGGGGGGATACCAATACTACCCCAGCACTGGAACCATTCAGCATCTTAGAGCCATCGAAGAACATGGTCCAATGCTCTGAGTGAACTTGAGTCGGCAGTTGCTGTTCAATCCACTCGGCAAGGAAATTTGCAATTGCTTGGGACTTGATAGCTTTCTTTGCCTCAACCTTGATATCCAATGGAAGGAGTTCAATCGCCCATTTTGCCACAAGACCAGTTGCATCTCTATTGTTCAGAATTTCAGATAATGGTGCATCGCTGACGACTGTAATGGAGTGATCGGAGAAATAGTGTGCAACCTTCTTCATGGTCATGTAGATTCCATAAACAAGCTTCTAATAATGCGGATATCTTTGCTTGGATGGAGTCAACACTTCAGAGAGATAATACACTGGGCGCTGAACTTTATAGGCTTTTCCTTCTTCTTCCCACTCGACCATGAGTACTGTACTGATAACTTGTCCAGTGGCTACAATGTAGAGCAATAAAGGTCTTTGCTGATTGGAGCAGCAAGCACTGGCTGGGTGGAAAGCAGGGTTTCGAGCTCTGCAAACGCTACATCAGCTTCATCAGTCCACTCAAAGTTATCAGATTTCTTCATCAATCAGTAAAGAGGTAAAGCCTTTTCACCGAGGCGAGAAATGAATCGACTCAAGGCGGCTAAACAACCAGTTAGCTTCTGAACGTCATGCACATGCACAGGACGTTTCATTCGGAGGATGGTACCAACTTTCTCTGGGTTCGCGTCGATCCCTGACGTCTACTACACAACCTTCTTCTTGTAGACGTTGTTGGGCCTGCAAGTGCACAGGTTTGTAGGACAGTAGCAAATTTCCCTCAAGTGGATGACCTAAGGTTTATCAATCCGTAGGAGGCGTAGGATGAAGATGGTCTCTCTCAAGCAACCCTGCAACCAAATAACAAAAAGTCTCTTGTGTCCCCAACACACCCAATACAATGGCAAATTGTATAGGTGCACTAGTTCGCGAAGAGATGGTGATACAATTGCAAAATAGATAGTAGATATAGGTTTTGTAATCTGAAATAATAAAACAGCAAGGTAACAAGCGGTAAAAGTGAGTGTAAACGGTATTGCAATGATAGGAAACAAGGCCTAGGGTTCATACTTTCACTAGTGCAAGTTCTCTCAACAATAATAACATAGATAGAACATATGACAAGCCCTCAACATGCAACAAAGAGTCACTCCAAAGCCACTAATAGTGGAGAACAAACGTAGAGATTATGGTCGGGTACGAAACCACCACAAAGCTATTCTTTCGGATCAATCTATAAAAGAGTTCGTACTAGAATAACACCTTAAGATACAAATCAACCAAAACCCTAATGTCACCTAGATACTCCATTGTCACCTCAAGTATCCGTGGGCATGATTATACGATATGCATCACACAATCTCAGATTCATCCAACCAACATAAAAGTACTTCAAAGAGTGCCCCAAAGTTTCTATCGGAGAGTCAAGAACGTGTGCTAACCCCTATGCATAGGTTCCCAAGTGTCACGAAACCCGCAAGTTGATCACCAAAACATACATCAAGTGGATCAATAGAATAACCCATTGTCACCACGGTTATCCCACACAAGACATACATCAAGTGTTCATAAAAGACTCAATCCAATAAGATAACTTCAAAAGGGGAAACTCAATTCATCACAAGAGAGTAGAGGGGGAGAAACATCATAAGATCCAACTACAATAGCAAAGCTTGGGATACATCAAGATCGTGCCCTGGAGGAACACGAGAGAGAGAGATCAAACACATAGCTACTGGTACATACCCTCAGCCCCGAGGGTGAACTACTCCCTCCTCGTCATGGATAGCGCCGGGATGATGAAGATGGCCTCCGGTGATGGGACCCCCCTCCGGCAGGGTGCCGCAACGGGGTCCCGATTGGTTTTTGGTGGCTACAGAGGCTTGCGGCGGCGGAACTCCCGATCTATCTTTTGTTCTGGAAGTTTTAGGGTACGTAGGTATATATGGGTGCAGGGAGAACGTCGGTGGAGCTACGGGGGCCCCACAAGGCAGGGGGGCGCGCCCCCACCCTCGTGAGCACCTCCCGTATCTTCTGATGTGGGGTCCAAGTCCATCAGGTGGGTTTCCTTCCAAAAATAACTTCTCAGTTGATCTCGTTCCGTTTTGACTCCGTCTGATATTCCTTTTCCTCGAAACACTGAAATAGGCATAAAACAACAAATCTGGGCTGGGCCTCCGGTTAATAGGTTAGTCCCAAAAATAATATAAAAGTGTATAATAAAGCCCATAATCATTCAAAACGCATAGTAATATAGCATGAATGCTTCATAAATTATAGATACGTTGGAGACGTATCAGCATCCCCAAGCTTAATTCCTACTCGTCCTCGAGTAGGTAAATGATAAAGAAAGAATTTATGAAGTGTGAATGCTAGAGGTGCACAAGTTTGATCAACGATAATTTCAGTCACCTTTTCTAGCATGATTATATGTCATAACTGTAGTTCATCTCAATAAACTTCTCACGATAAAGTGACAAGCAATTCACATATCAAGGCATAGACCATAACATTCTTGAAAACTAGCAAACTTTATTCTTAGTCATCAAAACAATTGCAATTCATCTTATTTTCAGGAATAGCAAACTCCACATACTCAACTATCATATAGTCTTCTACAATTGCTAACACTCACGCAATACTTGTGGTTATGAAGTTTTAATCAGACACAGCGAAAGATTGGGGCTTATAATGTTGCCTCCAAACTTATTCACCTTTGGGTGATGTCAACAATAATAGTTCATGCTAACGTACATCCAATTGGATATATATATCAGGATCACCCCACCATGAAGTGCTTGCCAAAGGATAAAATGAAAAAGGGAAAGGTGAAGATCACCTTGACTCTTGCATAAAGTAAAAGATAAGCCCTTCGCAAAGGGAAGTAGGGATTTGCAGAGGTGCCAGAGCTCAATTTTAAAATAGAGATAAATAATTTTGAGAGGTATGATCTCATTGTCAACATAACAACCAAGAGTTCCCAATATCTTCCATACTACATACATTATAGGTGGTTCCCAAACAGAATGGTAAAAGTTTATACTCCCCAACCACCAACAAGCATCAATCCATGGCTTGCTCGAAACAACGAGTGCCTCCAACTAACAACAATCCTGGGGGAGTTTTGTTTAATTATTTTGATTTGATTTTGATCTTTTTATCATGGATTTGGGCATCCCGGTTACCGCCACTTTTCGTGAATGAGGAGCTAAGTCCACTCCTCTTGAGAATAACCCACCTAGCATGGAAGACACTGACAGCCCCTAGTTGCTACATGAGCAATTCGGGCATACAAAACAGATTATAATTTGAAGGTTTAGAGTTTGGCACATGCAAATTTACTTGGAACGGCAGGTAAATACCGAATATAGGTAGGTATGGTGGACTCTCATGGCAAAACTGGGTTTAAGGATATTTGGAAGCACAAGTAGTATCTCTACTTGGTGCAAGGAATTTTTTCTAGCATGAGGGGGAAAGGCAAGCTCAACATGTTTGAATGATCCATGACAATATACTTTAACTGAGATGCGAGAAAACATAACCCATTACGTTGTCTTCCTTGTCCAACATCAACTCTTTAGCATGTCATAATTAATGAGTGCTCCCAATTATGAAAGATGTCTATGATAATATATTTATATGTGAAATCTCTCTTCCTTCAATATTCTTTCATGAATTGTTCAAATGACTAATACAATGCTTGCTACTGTCGATAAATTTACAACCTCTACTTCTTAGTTGTGAAGTCATAACTCCCAATGGGATAAGCAAATGAGACATATGTAATTTCAGATTTATGACATTCAACTCATTCAACCATTTACTCATAGGATATAAGTGAAGCACATGAGTAAATGACAAACTACTCCATCAAGATATAAGTGAAGATCAATGAGTAGCTAAATAATTATGCAACTATGCGAAGACTCTCTCTCATTTAATAATTTCAGATCTTGATACTTTATTCAAACAGCAAGCAAAGCTAAAGAAAACTACATTGCAAGGATAGCACAACTCATGTGAAGAAGCAAAAACTTAGGCTCAACCGATACTAACCGATAGTTGTTGAAGAAGAAAGGTGGGATGCCTACCGGGGCATCCCAAAGCTTAGATGCTTGAGACTTCTTGAAATATTATCTTGGGGTGCCTTGGGCATCCCCAAGCTTGAGCTTTTGTATCTCCTTAATTCCTCTCATATCATGGTTTCTCTTTTTATCAAAAGCTTCATTCACAACAAACTCAACAAGAACTCGTGAGATAGGTTAGTATGAACCAATGCAAAACCTTATCATATTATACTGTAGAAAATCACTTAAATTATTATTCAACATTGCGTACTAAATGCCTCTGCATATTTAATACTCCTATCCTCAAATAGAATCATTAAACAAGCAAACATACGCAAACAATGCAACCATAACAGCAATCTGCCAAAACAGTACAGTCTGTAAAGAATGCAAGAGTATCAATACTTCCCTGACTCCAAAAATTATGAACTAAAATTCCCACTGTAATAAATTTATCAGATCTCAATATGCAAAAAGGTTCAACGTTATACCACTCTCTGACTTTTCTAGGGAATTTTTGCAACAGCGGTAAACTTTCTGTTTTTCAAACAGCAACATGTATACTAGCAAAATAAGCAAGGCAAAGGCTATCCTTGACTTCTTTATTGAAACTAAAGATGCAAAACATTATTCTAAATAACAGCAAGCTAATACTAACAAAAGAAATTGACGCTCCAAGAAAAACACATATCATGTGGCGAATAAAAATATAGCTCCAAGTAAAGTTACCGATAGACGAAGACGAAAGAGGGGATGCCCCGAAGGTATCCCCAAGCTTAGTTGCTTGGTTGTCCTTGAATATTACCTTGGGGTGCCTTGGGCATCCCCAAGCTTAGGCTCTTTCCACTCCTTATTCCATAGTCCACCGAATCTTTACCCAAAACTTGAAAACTTCAACCACACAAAACTCAAAACAAAACTCGTAAGCTCCGTTAGTATAAGAAAATAAAACCACCACGTAGGTACTGCAATGAACTCATTCTAAATTCATATTGGTGCAATATCTACTGTATTCTAACTTCTCTATGGTTCATACCACTTAATACTAGCCATAGATGCATCAAAATAAGCAAACAACACATAGAAAACAGAATCTGTCAAAAACAGAACAGTCTGTAGTAATCTGTATAATACGTATACTTATGGAACCCCAAAAATTATGAAATAAATTGCTGGACCTGAGTAATTTGTCTCTTAATCATCTTCAAAAAGAATCAACCTAAAATCACTCTCCAGTAAAAAATGGCACCTAATCTCGTGAGCGCTAAAGTTTCTGTTTTTCACAGCAAGATCACATAAACTTCACCCAAGTCTTCCCAAAGGTTCTACTTGGCACTTTATTGAAACAAAAGCTATAAAACATGATTACTACAGTAGCATAATCATGTGGACACACAAAAACAGTAAGGATAAATATTGGGTTGTCTTCCAACAAGCGCTTTTCTTTAATGCCTTTTAGCTAGGCATGATGATGACAATGATGCTCACATAAAAGGTAAGAATTGAAACATAACGGGAGCATCATGAAGCATATGGCTAGCACTTTTAAGTCTAACCCACTTCCTATGCATAGGGATTTTGTGAGCAAACAACTTATGGGAACAATAATCAACTAGCATAGGATGGTACAACAAGCATAACTTCAAGAATTTAAGCACATAGAGAGGAAACTTGACATTATTACAATTCCTACAATCACATGTTCCTCCCTCATAATAATTTTCAGTAGCATCATGAATGAATTCAACAATATAACCAGCACCTAAAGCATTCTTTTCATGATCTACAAGCATAGAAAATTTTCTACTCTCCACATAAGCAAACTTCTTCTTTATAGCATACGTATCATCACAATAATCATCATAGATAGGGGGCATGCTTTCATCATAGTAAATTTGCTCATCAAAGTTTGGGGGACAAAAAATATCATCTTCATCAAACATAGCTTTCCCAAGCTTGTGGCTTTGCATATCATTAGCATCATGGATATTCAAGGAATTCATACTAACAACATTGCAATCATGCTCATCATTCAAAGATTTAGTACCAAACATTCTATAGATTTCTTCTTCAAGCACTTGAGCACAATTATCCTTTCCATCATACTCACGAAAGATATTAAAAAGGTGAAGCGTATGAGACAAATTCAACTCCATTTTTTTGTAGTTTTCTTTTATAAACTAGACTAGTGCTAAAACAAGAAACAAAAAGATTCAATTGCAAGATCTAAAGATATACCTTCACTTACCTAGCCTCCCCGGCAACGGCGCCAGAAAAGAGCTTGATGTCTACTACACAACCTTCTTCTTGTAGACGTTGTTGGGCCTGCAAGTGCACAGGTTTGTAGGACAGTAGCAAAATTCCCTCAAGTGGATGACCTAAGGTTTATCAATCCATAGGAGGCGTAGGATGAAGATGGTCTCTCTCAAGTAACCCTGCAACCAAATAACAAAAAGTCTCTTGTGTCCCCAACACACCCAATACAATGGCAAATTGTATAGGTGCACTAGTTCGGCGAAGAGATGGTGATACACGTGCAAAATAGATAGTAGATATAGGTTTTTGTAATCTGAAATAAAAAAACAGCAAGGTAACAAGCGGTAAAAGTGAGCATAAACGGTATTGCAATGATAGGAAACAAGGCCTAGGGTTCATACTTTCACTAGTGCAAGTTCTCTCAACAATAATAACATGATAGAACATATGACAAGCCCTCAACATGTGACAAAGAGTCACTCCAAAGCAACTAATAGCGGAGAACAAACATAGAGATTATGGACGGGTACGAAATCACCACAAAGCTATTCTTTCGGATCAATCTATAAAAGAGTTCCTACTAGAATAACAACTTAAGATACAAATCAACCAAAACCCTAATGTCACCTAGATACTCCATTGTCACCTCAAGTATCCGTGGGCATGATTATACGATATGCATCACACAATCTCAGATTCATCCAACCAACATAAAAGTACTTCAAAGAGTGCCCCAAAGTTTCTACCGGAGAGTCAAGAACGTGTGCCAACCCCTATGCATAGGTTCCCAAGTGTCACGAAACCCGCAAGTTGATCACCAAAACAAACATCAAGTGGATCAATAGAATAACCCATTGTCACCACGGTTATCCCACGCAAGACATACATCAAGTGTTCATAAAAGACTCAATCCAATAAGATAACTTCAAAAGGGGAAACTCAATTCATCACAAGAGAGTAGAGGGGGAGAAACATCATAAGATCCAACTACAATAGCAAAGCTCGGTATACATCAAGATCGTGCCTTGGAGGAACGCGAGAGAGAACACGAGAGAGAGAGAGAGAGAGAGAGAGAGAGATCAAACACATAGCTACTGGTACATACCCTCTGCCCCGAGGGTGAACTACTCCCTCCTCGTCATGGATAGCGCCGGGATGATGAAGATGGCCTCCGGTGATGGGATCCCCCTCCGGCAGGGTGCCGGAACAGGGTCCCGATTGGTTTTTGGTGGCTACAGAGGCTTGCGGTGGCGGAACTCCCGATCTATCTTCTGTTTTGGAAGTTTTAGGGTACGTAGGTATATATGGGTGCAGGGAGAACGTCGGTGGAGCTACGGGGGCCCCACGAGACAGGGGGCGCGCCAGGGGGAGGGCGCCCCACCCTCGTGAATACCTCCGTGCATCTTCCGACGTGGGGTCCAAGTCCATCGTGGGTTTCCTTCCAAAATAACTTCTCCAGCTTGATTTCGTTCCGTTTGACTCGTCGATATTCCTTTTCCTCAAACCTTTGAAATAGGCATAAAACAAAGATCTGGCTGGGCCTCCGGTTGATAGGTTAGGCCCAAAAATAATATAAAAGTGTATAATAAAGCCCATAATCATTCAAAACACATAGTAATATAGCATGAATGCTTCATAAATTATAGATACGTTGGAGACGTATCAATCCCTCATTCGGAAACGAGGAAACCGAGTAGCTTTCCACCTAGAACTCCGAATGTGCACTTTGATGGGTTAAGCTTGATATCATACCTTCTGAGGTTGGCAAAGGTTTCTGCGAGGTCAGTCAGCAGGTCGGAACCTTTACACGACTTGACCACAATGTCATCCATGTATGCTTCCACATTCCGACTGATTTGAGTGAGCAGGCACTTCTGAATCATCCTCATGAATGTGGTGCCGGCATTCTTGAGACCAAATGGCATGGTGACATAGCAAAAGCACCCGAATGGGGTGAATGAAAGCTGTTTTTATTTCATCGGGACCATACAGTCGGATCTGATGATACCCGGAATATGCATCTAGAAAAGACAAGTGCTCACACCCTGCAGTCGAGTCAACAATCTGATCGATGTGGGGGAGAGGGAAATGATCTTTCGGGCAGACCTGATTTATATGCTTGAAATCGATGCACATACGAAGCGAACCGTCCTTCTTAGGGACCATGACCACATTGGCAATCACTTGGAGTGGTAGATCTCTCGGATGAACTCTGCTGCTAGGAGCCGAGCCACTTCCTCGCCAATTGCTTTTCTCTTCTGCACGACGGACCGCCGAAGATTCTCTTTGACGGGTTTTGCCTTCGGATCAACACGCAATTGATGCTCAGCCAGTCCCCTGGGTACACCCGGCATGTCAGGAGGTTTCCATGCAAAGATGTCCCAGTTCTCACGGAGGAACTGGATGAGCGCTTCTTCCTATTTGCTGTCGAGCGTTGTTGAGATATGAGTTGGTGCAGCCTTGGGATCGGTCGGGTGAATATGAATCGGCTTCGTTTCTCCAGATGACTGAAATGTAGAATCTGTGGCGGGCTTCTTGGCCCGTAACAAATTGCTCGGATCTGCATTTTTCTGATACTCTTGTAATGCAACTGCTGCCATTTGTGCATCGGCAATTTTGGAACCCTTCTGGAAGCATTCCTCTGCCTTCTACCGATTGCCAGTGACTGTGATCACACCTCTGGGGCCAGGCATCTTCAGCTTGAGGTACACGTAACATGACCGAGCCATAAAACGCACATAGGCAGGCCTATCCAGAATAGCATGATAAGTCCTCTGGAAATCCACAACTTCAAATGTCAACTTTTCCTTACGGTAATTCTTGGAATCACCGAAAACCACGTCAAGGGCGATCTGGCCGAGTGATTCGGCTTTCTTTCCAGGGATAACGCCATGAAAACTCATATTGCTCTCGCTAAGCTTGGACATCGTAATGCCCATCCCCTTCAAGGTTTCAGCATAAATGATATTCAGGCCACTACCACCATCCATTAGCACTTTGGTCAGTCGAGTGCCTTCAACCACTAGGTCGACCACCAACGCTTGCCTCCCAGGGATGGCTATACGCGCCGGGTGATCAGACTGGTCGAATGTGATGGCTGTTTGTGACCATTTCAGGTATGTGGTCGTCGTCGCCGGAGCAACCATATTTACTTCTCTATTGATAACTTTCAATCGACTTTTGCTCTCAACATCAGCAAAAATCACCAGGGTGGAATTGACTTTAGGATGACCATCATCTTCTTCCTCATCCTCGTCCTTGTCTGACTCTTTCTCCTTCTCATCGGGTTGTTTCTCTCGGAATTGCTGGATCAGGAGTCGACATTGTTGAGTGGTGTGTTTAGATAAATCAGATTACCCTCTTCATCCTTCTTCGTATGAATGTGACATGGTAAATCCAACACATCATTTCCCGCTTGATCTTTTACCTTCTTAGGGGTCCAGGGCCCCTTAGGTTTTCCTTTAAACTTTCCTTGAACCACTACCGCAATTTCACCGGGCGCTGCAGGTTCAGCCTTACGTTTTTGTTTCCGATTGGAATTACCTCTGCTGGCGTCCTGGCCGACTGGTTTACCCTTTCTGCTGCGGAGTCGTTCCTCTTCTTCCTCGTTAGCGTACCGGGTGGCTATTTCCATCATCCGAGTCAGGGACATATCTCCAGTCCGACCGAACTTCAGGACCAGCTCTCGGTATTTAACACCTTCCTTGAAGGCACACACTGCTTGGTGCTCAGATACATTTTCCACCATGTGATGCAAAGTGGTCCACCTCTGAATGAAATCCCTTAGGGTCTCACTCGGTTTCTGCACACAATGCTGCAATTCTGTTAACCCTGCTGGCTTTGCAAGTACCTTCAAAAGTTCTGACAAATACTCGGGCAAGCTCTTCCCAACTAAATATACTGCCCGGGGCTAACTGAGTCAACCACGCCCTGGCTGATCCTTCCAACATCAGAGGAAGATGCTTCATGGCCACTTCATCATTTCCACCACCAATCTGCACAGCCACTCGATAATCCTCCAGCCAAGTTTCAGGCTTGGACTCTCCAGTGAACTTGCTGACTCCAGTCGCCAACCTAAAGTTGGGAGGAATCACTGCAGCCCTGATGGCTCTGCTGAAACATTCCGGACTTGAAACATGAACTCTGGTGCCAGACGGACGGTCTCTGTCAAGGTCTGCCCTGCGCGCTCTGTTTCGGTCGACTAGACCTTGAACGAGAACAGATCTCACATCAAAGCCTGGTTTTCTTGGGTCGACCGGTACTCTGCGCTCGCCACTTTGAAGGCGTCTGTCATCGTATTGCCGAGGCACATATGACCCACTCTTCGGAGGAGGTGTGGGCAGTCGACGATGGTCGTCACGGCCGAGTCGGTGATCATACTGCCCGTGGTTCCTGTACTGATCCTGCTGATGCCCACGACCTTCACGCCGCAGAGGCGATCTTGGGCTGTGGGCTAACTGAACTGTATCCGCCACCACAGATCTTCTATGAATCCTATTCCGCAACTGAGACACTGCTGTGTTCTGTTCTCCCGCTGCCCGGAGTAAGGCCCAGATCTGCATCAAACCCCGGCCAGCCACCGACTGGGAAGGCTGAATTGACTCTGCTATTCGGGCCGCAGCTGTGAGATTTTCAATCGGAGTGTGGTATACCTTAGGTGGAGGCGGAAAAAGCTGTCGTCGACTCGACTCAGGGATCCGCTCCGGAGCACGCTCGTCGAGTGCACACTGGAGGTTCTCCAGTCGAGTGTGCTCAGCCAAATTAGCCAAGCGCACCTCTTCCAAGGCCCGAGCCTCGGGGGTTTCTCCAATGATGGGCGTGTGGAGTGCATCCATGTTGCGCCGACGAAGTTCTTCCCTCTGCTGCGAAGAGAGGGGTTCAGGATGGTACTCCTCGTGGACGCGCGACAGATCGCCGCCACCATCCCCGCCGTCTTCGCGGCGGAAACCAGGTGGGCTACATGGTCCGTCGACCACCAAGACTTCAGCCGCAGGGTCGCTGCTATCGCACTCAGATGCGGTCTCGACGGAGCCAGTTGACAGATCAAATAGGCCGTAGAGTTTCGTCGGGCTCAATTGCCGCGACTTGATGGGTGGCCAAATGACGAGCCACCGCGTGTTTCACCCACCGCTGAAGCCGCGACCGATCGGATCGCTTGCGGTGGCGAACAGCGGGGAGAGAATACACCATGGGAGCCGACCGATACTGGGTCGACGGCTGCCGGAGAAGGACGCCGTGTACGCATGCTCGAAAGTGCGCCGCCCCTCGGACGGGGAGCGCCTCGACGTCAAGGGGAGCTTCCTGAAGCCAGGCGGAGTCGTCGGCGATGAAAACGAGCGCGCTAAGACGGATCTCGCGGCCCTCAGCCAATCCACCGCCGGAAACCATGATGATGGGGATCGGAAAAATTGCAACTTCACCAACAAGTCACTAAGACACCTGCCCCACGGTGGGCGCCAACTGTCGTGGTCCTAAGACTGACAGTAGAAAGGGGGGGGGTAGGTATGGAGAGGCAAGATCCCAGCTATGGTGAAGGTGTACACACAAGATTTACGAGTTCAGGCCCTTCTCAGAGGAAGTAAAAGCCCTACGTCTCGGTGCCCGGAGGCGGTTGATTGGATTGTATGTGTGGTGTTACAGGGGATGCGAACCCTTGTGCCAGAGGATGGGGTGGCTTATATAGAGTGCGCCAGGAACCCAGCCATCCTCCATTACAAGGGGTTCAATGTACATAACGACGGGGCGTTACTGATAACGCCAGCCATAAGTGCTATTAGTGATCCTAAAGACTACGGAGTGAACTCCTGACCGTTGCAATGCTGAGTGACTCCTGGTCTTCAGTAGGTCGAGTGGTTCCTTGTATGGTCGAGTGACACCAGGTAAGAAGGGTACCCGAGTGATATGATTGGTCGAGTGGATTGCACTCGACACCTTTGACTGGGGGTTCTTTGTCATCTCCTGGACTTCTTGCTTCTAGGGTAGTGACCTTGGGTAGGGCGTATAGGTCAGGCCTATGACCCTACCCCGGGTCTGTATCCACCCATCGGACCCCGCATATATTGAACCATATCCGCATTCCAGAAGAAACCCTAGACGCACTCCACCCGCGCTCCACTCAAACAACCCATCCCGCCCCTTTGGCCCAAAAAGCTCTAAGAAATTCCTAACCTAGCCACAACATATTATTTGTTGTGTTGACATGCTATTTTTTTCTATTGAAATGCTATCGAAGGTTGTTGCTGATTGCGTGTTTGGGTTTCCCATGGGGATAAAAAAACGACGGGGACGGGGATGGAAAACTTTTTATCCCCGCAAGTGGCTATGGGGATGGGGACAGGCAAGGGAGGGTTGTTGAGGGGAGAGGATGGGAGTCTAATGCTCGTCCGGGTAATCCCCGTTGCCAGCCTGACCTCCACAACCCATTCGATAGCGTGCCGTCCCCGCGGGGTCGGGCTCCGAGCCAGAGAGGTCAACGCCGGTATGGTGTATGTCAAGCACGCTGCGAACACTCCTGGCGGCGGACGTGAGGCGTGCCCGCCGTGCAAGGCACCAAACGCAGATGGCCGCAGAAGCTCTCTCGGCCTAGGCTGCAAAGGCGCAGTCGCACACTGATGGGCCCGCCCCACCCGCCACGTCCATCATCGACCTCTCGTCCACCGGCAACATATAGGCTGCAGACACTGACGAGGAAGAATAGGGCATGGGAGATGACGACGCGTTGAGTCCCGTGAGCGTCCCATGTCCTACTCTACCTCACCGGTGGCAGCACCTTCACTTCAAGGGGCTCAGCCGTTCGCCGGACATGGGCACGGTCGGAACAATAAGGACGGTTGGCAGCGAAAATTTAGATTAATTTTATGTGTATGCAATTGTATGGATTTTATAATTTAAAAATGAGGTATCCAATTATGGATCAAATTTTTACATGCTGACCGGGCACTGTCGCGGACGCACACACGCACACGGATAGATTTCGGTACTCGAGGTTGTAGATGCCCCCACACTCTCTCTTCCCTCCTTCGATTGCTTCAATGAGAGACATCCCCTAAGCCATCGACCGATCGTGCAACCACAAGTCGCACTGCTCCCCGACAGCTTCCAGTAAGTCCACGGCCCCTATGCACACACCTTTTTTTCCTCATTGTCGTGGTATTTGTGTGTGTGGTTCTAACGAGGCGATTTGTTGGAAATTACCACACCGACGGGCTTGATGAGAGGGAGGGGGTGGAGGAGGGAATGGGTCTCCGATGAGGCGCTACGGATCCTCTGGCCGGTGGCGCTTGCATCATCATGTATCCGAGCATGGTTGTAGTTTGTATTATTTTTTTGAGAAGTTGTATTTTATACTTTTTTAGGGGAATTTTTTTGAGACTCCCTCCTGCCGGACAGCACAACATTGACTCATGGGCCCATAGTCTACCCCAGCCCCAGCCCAACTTTATAAACCCGTCAAGGCAGAGGCAGGCCGCACTCTCACTCTCCGTCTCCTTGCCAGCGACAGCGAGCAGTGAGCAGCGGGGCGCGTGCGGCGTCGGTGCGGAGAGCGAAGCGACCGACTCCGGCAGGCGCCTCCTGAATCCTGATCACCACCGCCTTCTCCTCCGCAATGGCGAACAGGGGAGGGAAAGGGTCCTACCCCCCGTCCAAGTCAGGTGATCCCCGTTCACCCCCCTTTCGTTTTATCCCCCCTTTCCCCTGTAATTTTTGTTTTTCGCGTCGATGTCGTCTCAACCCTCGACCAACGCGACATTCACCGGATAAAACCCGGTGGGTGTCGGGATCTTCGGCGTCTATCGAGTAGGATCCGATGCGAATGGCCAGGGATTAGGGTTTACGGAACGCCGAGGGTTTTGTTGTCACGGTACTGGTGCCCTGGCGGGTGGGCATCGAAAGGATACGAATTTTGGCTATTGGAGATGGTTTAGATCCAATTTGATCGGTGCGAGGGCTTATGATTTGGTTGTTTATTATTGTTGTTTTAATCGGATTTTGTTATGGGTGTGATATACCCACTACAAAACAGAGCTGTTTGTTCAGGGCTTCTTTCGATTGTAGGACTTTTGAGAAGGGTTCCATTCCTTAAGATTTTTTTTCCTGACAATGCCCTTTGGATCGTAGAATTGGATTGGGTTATCTGCTATATGCGCTTATAGAAATACATCTAGCTAATATTTGTTACCAAATTAAATCTTAACAACTTTGCTACTGGTTGTGTCACACTCTTATGTGGGTGGGTTCTTATAATTTGGTGTCTCAAGGAAAGCTGGAAAAGTATATATTGAGTTGATCGGGACACAGCTTGCTCAAAATGACGATGCATTAAACGTTGCTGGGCATTGTGGAATCACTAGCAGCCTAATAGGTTTTGGTTCTGTTTGCCTGTGAATAAGGTAACACTAAATGGATCATTTGTGTTTATGCACAAGTGCATGGCTAAATTTAGCGATTCCTAAGTGTTTTAGTCTGACGAATGGTCCTTCCCTTCAACAAGAGAGCGAATATCCGTGGATATGTCTTGCATGCGTTCCTTGGAAGAGTTTTGATTTTGGTGCAGTTAAGCACATAAGCTTGGTCTGTATATTTAAATTCCATGCTTGAGCATCTTGGTGTGTTCTCCTTTTTTTTCTGCTCTGCAGAGGAAGGTGGGCTGTTAATGTAGGGCATGTTTGGTTGCTAACTAATTGCCTTAGCTTAGGTGCTCAAATTCTTAGCCTAGGTGCTCAAATTCTTAGCCTCACTTTGGATTGCCCGAGGGAATTTCGCCGCACTTTTTGTGTGTATGACATGTGGACTTATTTTGAACGAAAGAATCTTGCCTTAGGTGTGGCTAGAACCAAACACCCACCTAACTTGGTCAAACTTGCCTAACTTGATATGTGGCAAAGTGTGGCTGGGAACCAAGCAGCCCCTTAGTTAATCCAATCTTCACTATTTTGGTGAAGGAAAATTCTTGGATCAAATGTAGAACTAAACTAGAAACTGAGGTATATGCCTATTCTGAAATAGCACATGTGTGATATGCTCGTGGTTCTGTGATAGTTAGCGTTTTTTCGTACCTGTGTTAGAACGGCTTACAACATGCCGTAAATTCTCTCTCAAGAATATACTACTTTGGAGAACATGATGATTTATGCCTTGCTTATTTGAAGTAATAGGTTATCTATTTCGCAGCATCTTAGTAACACACACTACAACCTTGTTGTCTTGTTGAAATGTGTGAGTGATGTACATGTCTCAAGTCTGCATTGTACTGGGTATTTTTGGAATTAATTTAAAATAGCAATATTTAGCAGCGCTATCACCAAAGAACTAGCCATGGGCATGGGTGCGTGGAAGTTAGCTATCCATGTGGCAGAACCATGACTTGGTTTCGAGATCTTATGGGTTTCAACTCTAGCCTACCGCAACTTGTTTGGAACTGAGAGGCTTAAGTCAAAATAAAGTGAAATTGCGGGGCACATAAAGTGAAATTGCGAGGCGCAAATAAAGTAAAATTGCGGGGCACAACAGCAACAAAACAACCACCGCCTATATATTGAGTTATTGACCTCCATTTCCGGTTTATCCCACCTCCAACTTTCTTCCTCTTCCCCTCTTCTCCAGATCTACTCCGCCGCCGCCTCCCATGGCGCCTCCAGCCAGAAACCTTAACCCTAATCCGAACACTAACAACCCCAATCCTCCCGTCGACATGGGTATTCTCTTCGGTTTGCCTCCTAACCCTGCGCCTACCGCTGCGCCCATGTTCCCTGCCGCTGCCGGCCTGCCGCCGCCGTTCGGCCCTTACTCCCACCCCTCGGCCACCTCTCCCTTTCACGGCGGCCCCTACCTCCACCACACGCAGGTTCTTCATCCCCCTATGCCCCGCCCAGCCATGTCCTTCTCCATGCCCCGCCCAACCATCTCCTTCCCCATTCCAGATCTAACTGCAAACCCTAGCGCCGCCTTGCTCGGCAGCTACCTTCACTACCGGCAGGATCTCCGATACCTCAACTCCTACAGGCGAGACATGAACCTGAGTGTTAACCTCAGAGCCGCCTTGGGCCGCCTGCAGGATCGCCAATCTCCCATGGCCAGCTCAAGCAACTCCATCCACACACTGAACCCAAACACAAACCTGAACCTGAGCGCGAACCCCAGCGCCGCCTCGCACGGCCGCTACCTTCAGAACGCGCAGGATATTCGACATTCCATGCCCCGCCCAGTAATATCCTCTGCCATGCCAAACCGGAGTGACAACCCCCGCACCGTCGCAGGTGCCAAACCTGAACATAATAAAGGTATTTATGTCTGACGGGGAAGTTTTTTAATCTAAGGCTTTTATGGTATGTTTTTTTGTTGTTCAGTTGTGTGATCCTGCTATATGATGATTGATGATTCTACAGCTTCATCAAAATGAATGCTGTGTTTTTTGAGAAGTCGAGCTTTCGAAGGCAAGTTTACAGTTTGACAGATTTCTTACCTGTTTTATTCTTGCAGGAGCACCGAACGGAAGGCAGAACAATTCTAATGATGTTATTCACCTTTCTGATTCTGATTCTGATTCTGATTCTGATGGTAATAATATTGCCCAATCTTGTCATTAAACATTTTCCAGGCAACAATTTATTTATTGGACTGAATCCTTTTTATTTTCAACTCACATTATCCTTCTTATGTTATGTTTTATGTCTGGCGACTTGGTCTGGGCATGCCAAGTCACATGTGTTCACTGCTGTTCTACTTAAATCTAGTTTTACTACACTTATCACAGCTCTGCTCCATGAGAAAATCCTTTGGTATTTTCTTCTGTTATAAGAATATCACTTGTGTCTGCTAGCGCGTTATGAGCTATCTGTTTGACATGATCAGCATCCATTTTGTTTTATTTATCACTGTCAAGAAAATTCTATTTGTACGGTTGTACCCTGCTACCCTAGGGCTTAGGGCATCTTTAGCAAGAAGGTAGTAAACTTTTCTGTTTGAAAACATGAAATGATACTTTTTGTTCCAGTAAATAATCATTTGACTAGAAGAGTCCCAAAAAAAATGTCGGAAGAGAAATTATATACCATGTTTGTGGTTCCCCTTTGGTTTTATTTGCAGATGATTTGTTGACTATTTGCTCATAGTTGATGTTATTTACCATTACATTGAGTGTGAAAGGACACTCCATATCGTTTGTAGTTGAAGGCAAGACACTGTTGTTTTGTTTCACCAATTTATGGCTGTGCATAACAAATGATAATCATTGAGCTGCTTGCTTACATTGTAACTGTTGCAGTATTTGATAGGTCAGGATATCTGATCACAGTACATAAATAAGCACTAAAATTTACTAGATAGTTGAATGAAACTGAATAAGTCAATGTGAATACTATATTGATATATAGTTGAAAATGTACAAGAACCTCATATATCACTTCCCGTATTTAGATTTTTTTGAAGAAGAGGCTCCCCCCACACACTCCAAGTCAAATGGGAAAGCTTCATCGGATAGCCTAAAAACTGGTGGAAAGACTTCATCCTTTTCTAATGGTATGGATGCATCATTTTGTACTTTTGCTATACATTCATCCATTCAAGAGTTGCCGATAAAACTGAAAGTTCTAGTTACACAATAGATTGTCTTTCTGTATCTTTCATGTATTATGTTCTCATAGGAGAAGGTAGCAAAGGAGGGAAGGCATTTAGTGCTGGGAAAGGCGGGAAGGGCTCCGCATCAAATGCAAAGCCTGCAATGTCTGATGCAGAACTAAAGCTTCAGCTTGGTCAGTTCCTTCCATTGAAATATCCTCTATTTTTCTAGAAGCTTATTTCATAGTAACCTTAATTGTAGTTAAAGTTCGGTAGTTTATGGAATTTCAGTAGGCTCTTTACTTGAGAAGTTCCGTATAATGAGATTGTTAGTTTTACATCATTTGAAACGGGCACACATCTTATATTATGATTTTCAAACGTCCCTTCTGTCTAAACATAAAATAGGTAAGCTGATTCCCGCATAACAATTGGTTGCAGATATGCCTCCAAATTCTATATTGTTATCGAACTGTGAAGCAGCAGAAATGTTGCAGAAAATTCAAGGACATATGGCTATCTTATCAGAGGATCCGAAGATAAAAATTCCCGAGTAAGGAATATCTCTTGTTTTAATTCTGTTATGTTCCGCCAATAATTGTTTATGTGGTGTTCCTGTCTGTTAGCTTGTGTGACTCCATGTTTACTCTTTTCTTCTTGCACCGGCAGGTCGTTTGACAAGGCCTTTCAATATGCAAAAGAAGGAAATCACTTCACCTCTGCGAAGTCGGTGAAAGAAATCCTGGAGTATCCTTTGTTTTGGTTAAGAACTAACATTAGAGATTGCATTGTGGTTCCGCAGTTAAATTGTTTCGGCAAGCAACCACTTTGTAGTTTATTTCCTTGACTCGTAGCTGCAGACCTCTTAAAGACTATGGTGTTAATGATGGCGAGGTTCGTAAGCCTTCTTTTCCACTCACCTTCTTGTATCTCATTTCCCTCATCTCAAACATAAAACGGTTTGTTGTACCTGTAACAGATATGCATGATAGCGAACATTGGGCCTGAGACCATCGAAGAGGTCTATGCACTGATACCGTCTCTCAAGGTCAGTGTCTTTGGCTGACATTTGGGATATATGCCATTTCATATTTTACCAGGAATTCGGTCCTGCAAAATCCAAATTTCTTTGCACAGGCTACTAGGTCGATCAATGAAGGCAAGATTGTGGAGGCTCTTGCTGCCCTAGCTAACATAAAAGCCTCCAAGTGAACCTCAGCTACACAGGTAATCCTGGGGCGAATCTTTGAACCACACCTCTTCCTGATCGTTCGCCTTTCTTTATGATCTAAATTTCTCAATGGGTCTTAATTTTAACCATATATGCAGCTGATCGGGCAATGAAGGATCTGTAACGGGGTCTCTGTGGTGTATGGTTGTTCGCTGAAATCGAGCTCTTTCTTTCGAGGGCCGAAATCAAGTTGTGTGTATGTAAACCGTGCTGTGCTCCTGTGTGCCAGCTCTAGGTCTGGCTGGTTGAACTTTGGCTTTTAGAAACTAGCTTGTGTCTAGCTGCCGGTTTAGCTAGTTGTTGAGGTGATGTACTCTGAATTGCCAAGTTGTGCCCGATGGTCTGGCTCGCCTGAACGATGAATATTGTTGTTGTGGCCTGTGTGTTTCTGCATTTCTACTTGTCTGTTTACTTCTCTGTGAGTCCTCTCTTCTGGGTGCAGTTTTTTACTTCTAGTTTGTGTTTTCTGTAGTCGGCAGCTCTGGTAGGCACAATGACTTTGTAGGTTCATCGGTTTTAGCTAGAACGATTAGCAATCCTACATAAAACCTATTTGATTTGAATTTGTAGTTTCAGCAGTTTTAGGGCTCCTTTGATTCAAAGGAATCTTATAGGACTGAGGATTTAGATCCTTAGGAATGTTGCATACATTGTTATTCCTGTATCTTTGTAAATCATGTGTTTATTCTATTCCTGTGTTTTAGAATCCTATACATCAAAGCAACCTATTTTGTTCTTAGGAATCCAACATAAAACCTATTTTATTTACTACATTGGTTTTATTTTTCACCCTTCACTTGCTTTTTTCGGGTGCGTTTAGATATATCTGCTGCTTGCAGAGACTGATAGGTGATCAAAGTTTGCTTGGGCGCGCATACGGCCATTTGAACCGCTAAGCAAATTCCCCTTTGAAGACTTCCCTGTTTTCCTAGTTCTCCATTGAGTCCTTTCTCTGACCTGTTTGTTCCAGTTTCAATTGGCTTTGAATCACCCGTCGATTGCCACTGAAGTACGTCTGGACATGCTTCAGCCAATTGCATTGAAAATGGCTCGGAACTAGATTTAGCTTCACTGGCGATGCTGATTTCAAATAGTTGTTTGTTTCAGTTTTTGATATTTTTTCTATGAGAATCTGCTGTCTAAAACTATTGAATATCCTTGATTCTAATTTTTAGTTATTTTCTTTATTCTGGAAGGAAACTGCTTTGCTAATACTAGCACTGCATAAACCCTTGAAGACTACAAAAACGGCGTGGTGTATACTGTGCAACTTTTTATTTTGACAGTTTGCAACTTTTTATTTTTTATGTAGGGTTGTCGAATATTAACAACTTATTACACATAATCCAATTTCTTTAGAGCGGGTTGAAGGAGTAGGTTTTATTCGCAGAGAAGAAGATTACGAGCTTTTGGAACACAATGGGATCTTCGCAAAGTGGATCCTTATGAGTTTTACAACCAATTTAATTGAAAAAACTTAGTATTTCACCATGACATGTAACTCTCACAGGCCTTTCCTAAATAATAATAGTAATAATAACAATAACAATAACAATAATAATAATAGTAATAATAATAGTAATAATAATAATAGTAATAATAATAATAATAATAATAATAATAATAGTACTAATGACAATAACAGTAACAGTAATAGTAATCTCTACTACTATAGTACAAGAAATTTTGAACTTGTTTTAGCGACCAGTCATGACGTAGAGGCAATTATTAGCCGTTGGTTTTTTCGACGGGCTGAATCACTACTGTTTATCACAGCAAACTCAATTGATCTAACAATTGTAGTTGCAGGGATTCGCTTATGCAGTCACGCTCCAAAACGAGGTCCACGGGTTTTTTCTAAAGTTATCGAGGCACCGCAGAGCTGCACCTGCAGTTGCACACCTTGCATAGTCACGTGATGGTGATGAGAAAAGTTGTCAGCCAAGTATCAAGGATCTTCTGTGGCTATATTTTGAAGTATCCATCATGCAAGGAAAGAGATGTTATTTGCAGTTTGATCAAGACACCACGTGCAGCACGTGCCGTATACTAGTAGTAATAGTAACAACAACAACAACAACAACAATAATAATAATAATAATAATAATAATAATAATAATAATAATAATAATAATAATAATAATAATAATAGGGCCTCCAAACTGTCTAGTTAAGGGCTTGCTCCGCACCCCCCTCTATTGGGCCACAGGGACGTCGGCCAAGGGGCCTACTCCGCATCTTCTTTTTTTCTTTCGATTGGGCCGCAGATAAATGAGTGTTTTCTTTATAACCTGTTTGAGTAAGCCGATTGCAATAACACATGCTGCGTTGGGCCTTTGTCGGGCCTGAAAAGAATCACTAATTCAATAAGTTGGTTCTTCCTATTATCACTAAATAGTACTACCTCGCCCGCTTAGAACCAAAAATACCAGTTTATATATGTCTTGGAGTTACCTGTCATCGACCAACTCAATAAGTCAGTTTGTAATCAATAAGCAGAGGATGAAGATGATGAGTGAGAAAAAGAGAGTGAGTCCCGCTAAAATAACGTAGGAATTGTGAAGTAGCAAGTCAACAACTAAATATAGGTTTAATTTCATATAGGACTTCCTAATACCAAACTACAATGAGTATATACGTCGTCAATCCTTATTAAAGGAAACTATTTTCATCGCGAACATGGGTTTAGCGGGTCTCTGCGCCATTTGGCGCAACAGGTCAACTAGCTACCACAACGACTACATGCCTAGCCTCCTAGATGCTATAAGAGGATTTCATTTCTCTCAGCAAATGCCAGAATTGAACCACCAACACTGAGCGTCAACAACATGTACCTCTATAGTCATGTAATCGTTGTTCTGGATGTAGAAGAACATGAACCCATAATGTGTACTACTTCATATAGTGCATTTGATTCTTTGATATACCATATGTATAAGTTCTTATGTATGGGTTACACTTCATATAATGGATTTCATTGGATGGTATACTATTTCTATAAGTTCCCAAATGTCCTGTGTATGCGTCATTTCTTTTCCTAGTTTACTTGCTGGTGATTGCATAAAGAAATTGTGAGACATTTAGTCTGCTCATGAGCCAATGTTTACATACAAAATGCAGTGGCCGAACCATGTGCATAGCCAGGCTGAGAGCGCACAGGACCGCCTCAGGTGGTGCCACCAGGTGGCGCCCCATCCTCTAGTTTAAGGCAATTGTTCAGTGTTTTACCTCACATCAAATGAATACACATAATATTATTAGCCTAGTTGGTTATTGGGCCTTTAGCATGCTTGGCTGAAGGTAAAACATTTTGTGAGACATTTAATCTTCAATGTGTGCTACTTCGTCCACAACACTCCACCTCGATTAAATTGTTGCTATTTTGTTCATGAGTTATTACCATCAAGTTGATCCTCTTATAGAACTTAATTAATATCGTTGATCCCTTCTTCACCATGAATCATATTAATGTATTGCAATTAATATGACCTTATCTTCACCAGTTACATGTGTGTGTCCACTATAAAAGGAGCATCATTTGCCTTTCAGTTCCACACTAAACATTACAAAGGGGCATAACAAGCACCATATTAGCAACTCAATCCTAGTGTTTAGTTTATACCAAGATATGAGGAGCACACACATTCTATTCCTGGCATTTTCCGTCCTAATTCTATCCTCAGGTATCCAGTCGGTCAATACCAAGCATTCTAGTGTGTAGTTACCTACACTAGTAATGTGTGTGAATTTTTGACATATGTATATGTTGCATAATAATGCTCTAACATACCCTATTTTCCTTTCCATATCTAGCTATGGCAGCTTCTAAGACCGTATGCAAACACATCATCAGAAAGGGTCAATGTAACAACGGTGAATGCCTATCTTACTGCAAGAAATTCATACCCCCACCCGGTGGTCCATCTGCCACGTGTGTACCCGAGGGATGCAAGTGTTATATGTGCGGAGGAATTCCACCGAATGCACCATCTAGCTAGATAAAAAATAGTATATGCATGGTTGTATCACAGTTGGCTGAGTAATGAATAATAATAAATAATTCGAGTAATATAGCATGGTGTGAAGTACAACAGTGCGAGAATAATGAGAGTTTCTACTTGGTTGTAACGTATACTTGGATTCCCCTTACTGCAACTATGTTCCTTCAAATTATTTTTTCGAATTGGTCTAGTGCTCTTTTTCCTTGGAAAATTGTAGATTTTTTTATTTCTAAATGAAAACTTCCAAAACCAATTTTGATCTTCATCGAGAAGCAAAAACAAATACATATGTGAACAGTGTCTTGAAAAGATAAAAGGATGAAAGATAAAACTTCAAAAATTATTTATAGCACAAAAAAGCTACTGCAAAAAAATAGAGGCCACATTTACAATATGTCAATACTATTAGTGTACTAAAAGTAAAATATTCACAATTTTTTAACAAAACATTTAGTATAAAACAAAAATGTATCGCATGGGACACACAACGGAAAAAGTATAACTATCCTAGGAAAGTACTTTAGGTAGCTTGTAAGCATTAATGTTCGTATTGCTATTGCAAAATGTATTATTTCTTTGATGAAAATGTTTACTTTTTGAGTAAGTAGGAAAATGTTACAATAGTAGGTGAAAGTATTCCATCAAGTTTGTGAGGCAGTTATGCTTATCATTTATTTTCAATTTGAACAGTACTAGATAGCTCATCACTAAAAGGATTAAAGCAATTAACAGGATATAAAACTATTAAATTAATTGAAAAAATTTGGCTCAACATTTCATGAAAGTAAGTTTCCCTCAGTCGAGAAGCAAGCTAGGTACAAATCTTTGGAGTCCTTTCATTGAGTCAAGATTAGTACCTACACACAACTACAAAACTTCTCTTAGTCATGAACTTAGACTAGTAAGGTTGTCAAGCCGACACTATCTGTACTAGTCACAAGAATTATCTATAGTGTAGCTGGAATTGAGAATTTTATTTAAAAGAAGAAAATCTTCAGACCTAAAAAATAGAAAGTAAAGTGATTGAGGTTGTACTTATGAGGAGTAAAGCACTAGGATCCCTGGCTTCAATGGTAGCATCTCTCCATTAAAGCAAATTTTGCGGGGAAGCATAACTCCATTAAAGCATCGATGTGGTGAACAAACTACAGTTGCATATCGGTTAAATTGTTATGTTTATGGTTTATCATACATGCCATGATGGCATATAGGCATTATGTTCTTGCACCCATAGGTTGTTATCCAACTGTATCTATCACTAATACTCCTCCCCAAGACCGCTATCCAGCATGCATTTGAAAGTGTCAAGTAAAATAGAGTATTGCGTTAAGAAAAGTGGCATTATATTTTCACACTTAGTGGCAATAACCACTACAATTTTTTTTATCTATTTTGTGACGTTTCACTTGTGTCACCTATATGTAGGGGAACGTAGCAGAAATTTAAAATTTTCTACGCATCACCAAGATCAATCTATTGAGTAATCTAGCAACGAGGGAAAGGGGAGTGCATCTACATACCCTTGTAGATAGCTAAGCGGAAGCGTTCAAGTGAACGGGGTTGATGGAGTCGTACTCGTCGTGATCCAAATCACCGATGATCCTAGTGCCGAACGGACGGCACCTCCGCGTTCAACACACATGCAGCCCAGTGACGTCTCCCATGCCTTGATCCAGCAAGGAGAGATGGAGAGGTTGGGGAAGACTCCGTCCAGCAGCAGCACGACGACGTGGTGGTGGTGGAGCGTGGCAATCCTGCAGGGCTTCGCCAAGCACCGCAAGAGACGAGGAGGGAGAGGGGTAGGGCTGCGCCAAGAGGGAGAGAAACTCATGTGTTGGGCAGCCCCTAGACCTCAACTATATATAGGGGGAGGGGAGGGGGCTGCGCCCCCTCTAGAGTTCCCACCCCAAGGGGTGCGGCAGCCCCAGATCACATCTAGGGTGGCGGCCAAAGGGGGGGAGAGGGGGAGGCGCACCTGGGGTGGGCCTTAGGGCCCATCTGCCCTAGGGTTTGCCCCCTCCCACTCTTCCCTTGTAACACCCCGGATCCGATGCGCCAGGTGTCCGCCAGTTATTCGCCGTCGTTGTCATGTCATTTGCTTGCGTGTTGCACTTTGCCATGTCATCATTTGCATTTTATCATGTCATCATGTGCATTTCATTTTGCATACATGTTCGTTTCATGCACCCGAGCTTTTTCTCCGTTGTCCGTTTTGCAATCCGGCGCTCCTATGTCATCCGGCGTCTCCCTCTTCTCTCTTCTCTTGTGCGGGTATTAAACTTTCTCGGAATGGCCCGAGGTTTGCCAAGCGGCCTTGGTATACCACCGGTAGACCGCCTGTCAAGTTTCGTGCCATTTGGAGGTCGTTTGATACTCCAACGGTTAACCGGTAACAAGTAGAAGCCCTCTTTGAGTTGCAGCCCAACACCCTTTCAAAGTGGCCCAAAACCCATCTAACTCCCCTCCATACTCTCGGTCGTTCGATCATGATCGCGTGGCCGAAAACCGCTCCTCATTTGGACTCTCCTAGCTCCCTCTACCTATAAATATGTGATCCCCTCTCAAATTCGCGGTGCAAACCCTAGTCATCTTCCTCCCGCCGCCGCCGGACACGTCCACCCCGGCCGGACATGTCCGCCGGCCACATCACTCCGGCCAATGACAGCTCGCCACGTCACCCCGCCGCCGCTCCCCTCCACTCGCGTCGCGCCACGTCACCGCCACTAACGCCACTCGCCGCCGCCGGGGCCAGATCCGCCCGCCTCGGTCGGTCGGCTCGCTCGCCGGCCCATTGCCTCTGCCGCCGTCCGGCCGTGCTGCGCGCCGGCTTCGCCGGCCGGAGTTGCCGCCGCCGCCTGCGCTCGCCTCTGCCACACAGATTGCATGCCGGCCGTTTGCCGCCCGCCTTGGCGCCGGACCCGCCGCGCCGGTCTTCCCGCTTAGCCTCCCTTCGCCACAGAAGACTGCCGCGCCGCGCCGCTGCGCCGCCCGCGCCACGCCTGGCCGGCGCGCTTGGCCGCCGCCCGGCGATCAGCCATGCAGGCGCCCGCCTCGCCGGTGCGGATCCGGCCGGATCCGGCCGGACCAGCACCTCTCCGGCCTCCTCCTCCCCATCCCGCAGCTCCGGCGAGCTTTCTCCGGCGAGATCCGCGTGCATCGTTTTCCGTGCATGAGGTTGACTTTCCCTCCCCGAAACCACTAAGTCCCAGATTTCAGTAATTTTCATGACATGTTCATGCCATCACATCTCTGCATCCGTAGCTCCGTTTTGTGCATATAATATGTCAAATTGTTCGTCTCGACGAGTACATCATCTCATTCCATTGCATCATTTTCATTTGAGCTCACCTTGATGCCCGAAATGCTGTTGGAAGAGTGCATGTTATTGTTAATCTGCTGAAACTGTTATAACTTGCTGTTTTATCATTTTTGCCATGATTAATGTGTGCATCCTATGAGTATGAGCTCTACATGAATGTTGGACTATGCCATGCCATCTTTCCAGAGGTGTTGGCCTTGTATTTTTGTGAGTTGTGTGCTGAGTGTATCAAGCTTGTAAAGTAGGGTAGTTGCTGTTGGTGTTTTCCTGACAGATTCTATTATATTTTGTTGCTATGTTAACATGCGTCCACTAATCATTCTATGCATAATCTGGAGATGCTCTATAAACATGTTTTGATATACATGTCTTGATCTATCCATTCATGCCCTTGGTTACAATTATATCCTGCTGGAACATGTTCATTTCTTGCTCCAAAGTTGCTTGAAAATGTTGTTTGTCAGCCCGTTAACATTAAGTTCACTTGTTCCCATGTGTTTTCCTAGTGATCCATGCACCCTATGACCTTGCTCTTGCCATGCTTAGCTTCATAAACATGCCTTCTTACTGTTGGTTGCCTTGCCATGCCATGTATTGCTCTGTGGTGAGTGGTTTAAGCTCACGAACATGCCTACTTATTGTTGTTCCCGCCATGTTATGAATCTGTAATATAACTTGCCATGTTTACATGGGTGCCATCATATTTTCCGTGCCTTTTTGGCTCATGGTCAGTAAGGGTCTTTTGATATATGCTATTAGTAGATTCATGCCATGCCTTTGTTTGCCATGATAAGTTCCTGTAACATGTTGTTTGAATGCTCTAAACATTGCAACTTGATGTTATTTCTGCTAAAGTCTGAAATTGTTATTACTTGCAATATCTCCATGTCATTTTGAGCATGTTCTAGTGATTTCTAGAGATAGCTCAGTGTTCATGTTTTGTTATGCTTTACGTGTACTTCATGCCCATGCCTTTTTTTATTATGTTGGGGTGCTGGAGCATATTGTTTTGATGCTTGCAAGATGCCTAGTTCTTTGTTATGAGCATTGTTGCTATGACTTGTATAGTGTGCATGTGTTGCCTGCTGCTCGCTTTTGAGTGTGCTCTATATGAAACTTGCTTGTTTTTGCATGTAGTTTCATATTATCATGTTGCATCCTTGTTTTGGTGTGTTTGCTTGATGTTTGTATGCATTTTGCATCAATGCCATGTTTAACTTGTTTTGCTCATATCTTCTAGGCCGTAGCTCCAAATCTAATGAACTTTATATGTAACTTGACTAGAATTTCGTGTAGATCATCATGGTGCATCTTAACTTGCTGTTTAACAACTTGAACATAAGGTTTATTCAGTTCTGGACCAATTTCGAAATATGCATATGAGGACTTACCGGAATTGTTATATGTTGTTTCCGGCCTCATTTAAACTTGCCTTGATGTGTTGTTCTTGTTTGCATCATCTCTTGCCATGAGTAGCTTCATGTAGCTTGGTCATGCATCATGCTTGTTGTGCATCATGCCTTGTTCATGTGTGGTGTGTTTACCTATGTTGTGTGCTTCTTCTTGTTAGTTCCTGTTTCATTGCGATCGTGAGGATTCGTTCGTCTACGGTTGGTTCGGCCTCATCCGTTTGTCTCTTCATGATGGACTCGTTCTTCTTCCTTGCGGGATTTCAGGCAAGATGACCGCTACCTTGGATCTCACTACTATCATTGCTATGCTAGTTGCCTCGTTCTTTCGCTATGCTGCGCTACCTATTACCTATTTGTCCAGCCACCCCATATTGCCATGAACCTCTAACCTTTGACACATTTCCTATGCAAACCGTTGTTTGGCTATGTTACCGCTTTGCTCAGCCCCTCTTATAGCGTTGCTAGCTGCAGGTGAAGTTGAAGATTGCTCCATGGCGGACAGGGTTTATGTTGGGATATCACAATATCTCTTATATTATTAATGCATCTATATATTTGGTAAAGGGCGGTAGGCTTGGCCTTATGCCTGGTGTTTTGTTCCACTCTTGCCGCCCTAGTTTCCGTCATACCGGTGTTATGTTCCCGGATTTTGCGTTCCTTACGCGGTCGGGTGATTTATGGGACCCCCTTGACAGTTCGCTTTGAATAAAACTTGTCCAAGAAGGCCCAACATTGACTTTTACCATTTGCCTCACCACCACCTACCTTTTCCCTTGGGAGTCGCTCTCTCGAGGGTCATCTTTATTTTAGCCCCGGGCCGTTGCTTGTCTAAGTGCTGGTCCAAACCGAAGCGATGTCCGGCGCCACTGGCAACCAGGTCTATGCCAACCCGACGTCTTGCTCATCGGTGTGCCACGAGAACGAGATATGCGCAGCTCCTATCGGGATTGTCGGCGATCGGGCGGCTTTGCTGGTCTTGTTTTACCATTGTCGAAATGTCTTGATGTACCGGATTCCGAGACTGATCGGGTCTTCTGGGTGAAGGTCTATTCTTCGATGATCGCGAGAGCTTGTCATGGGCTGTTGGGACACCCTGCAGGTATAAACTTTCGAGAGCCGTGCCCGCGGTTATGTGGCAGATGGGAATTTGTTAATGTCCGGTTGTAGATAACTTGACACTTGATCCGAATTAAAACGCATCAACCGAGTGTGTAGCCGTGATGGTCTCTTCTCGGCGGAGTCCGGGAAGTGAACACGGTTTCTGTGTTATGTTTGACGTAAGTGGGTGTTCAGGATCACCTCTTGATCATTGCTAGCTTCACGACCGTTCCGCTTGTTTCTCTTCTCGCTCTCATTTGCGTTTGTTAGCCACCATATATGCTTAGTCGCTGCTGCAACCTCACCACTTTACCCCCTTCCTTTCCCTTTAAGCTTTGCTAGTCTTGATACCCATGGTAATGGGATTGCTGAGTCCTCGTGACTCACCAGATACTTCCAAAACCAGTTTGCAGGTGCCTATGTTACCGAGCAGGTGACGCAACCAAGCTCAAGGAGGAGCTCGATGAAGATCTTGCCCTTTGTGTTGTTTCGTTCTAGTTGATCAAGAGTGGAGCCCGGTTGGGGTCGATCGGGACCTTTGTCGATTTGGGGTTCTTCTTTTATTTTGGTTCCGTAGTCGGACCTTGATTATATCTGGATGATGTAATGCTTTATTCATGTATTTGTGTGAAGTGGCGATTGTAAGCCAACTATGTATCTCTTTCCTTATGTATTACATGGGTTGTGTGAAGATTACCTCACTTGCGACATTGCTTTCAATGCGGTTATGCCTCTAAGTCGTGCTTCGACACGTGAGAGATATAGCCGCATCGAGGCGCTAAGTTGGTAATCGAGCCTTCCCGACCTTAGGAGCCCCACCGCTTGATCGTTTTCAGCGCCGAGTTGTGTCTAGAAAATGTTTTGAGTCATTTAGGATTATATATATATCGGAGAGTTAGAATTCTTTTACTCCTCGGTCCCTTCGTCGCTCTGGTGAGGTCTCCGACGAGAGTTTTGACTCTTCTCTTCTCAAATTTCACTAATTTTTTTAGGATCACGGGTATTTTGGAACCGTTCGATGGTTTTATGATGACAACATTGTCTTGGTGCCTCCGTCGGCAGGGTTTTTTCTTGGAGGTGTCCGGGAGTTGAGCTCGAGGTGTTGTCGTCATAATTTTATCGTTGCAGTTCGGAATACCCGAGTTTAGTACGCCGACATCGAAAATCTCTTTTATGCAGTTGTTGGTGAGATAACCCCGCTAACCCAAAGATCGAGGTGAGTACGGAGTATTGCCATGACTCGTATAACGGATGCTTTTCGAAGGTTGAGGTACACGATTTCCGAAGGTTTCTTGGTTATGTGTTGACGGATGGATACAACTTGGATGTAGGTATTGTTAGTTTGGGTGAGATATATATTGCTTCCCCTGTATCCCCAACACCAGATTGCATAACCAGAAAGTTTCGGGAGTTTTATAGGTGGTAATTCAAGTAGCTCTTAGGATATCTTTCCGACAGATGCATGATATGGGATTGGGTAAATCTCTATCATATGTTTGTTCCGGCTTATTCTGCAAGCCAAATCCTTTGTTTTGTTTTATTTGTGGTATTCGAGTTGCTTCGAAGTCAAATGTTGAATCCATACCTTTCCTAAACGGTGTTCTCATATTGCTATGTGAATACTAATCCTTTTGATCATTGAGGTTGTCATGGTAATTCTTTTCCAACCGGTGTGCTTCTCTTCAAGTGGATCCCATCATTTTTCCCATCCGCAATATCAATTCTAAGTTTTTCTCAACGGTATCCATTCCATCTGCCCAAGTTGTCTTTGTTTTCCCCCACCCTCCCACCCTTTTCTTCAAGGACTCATTTATTTTAATCAAGTATCCATTTATTCATCTGAAGTCACTTCATTCTTTTCAATCAATGTTCTGATCCGGTGATCCCTCGTGAAGATGCTCAACAGTTTCAAGTTCATCATCCTTCATTGTTGTTTCTTCTCCGGTGGATCCTATTCAAGCTTTTGATATTCATCATATCCCTTTTCCTTGTTTCAAATGCTTTTAATACCGGTGCACCTCTTAATCTTTCACTTCTCGTTATTCATTTGTTCTGAAGTACTGAAGATATCTCACAAGACTTGTGTTTCCATTCTCAATCCCTTCAAGATATTTCGAGGTTGTTATCTCATTCAAGCCATTTAATTCAACCGGTGCAATTTCTCCTTTTAAATCATTCTCAACGGTGTTTTCTTTTGAGTGGGCCCTAACCCACAGGTTTTCTTTCCCAGGATCTTACCTGACTCTTCTAATTATTCCGGAGCCATTCCAAATTCTTTTCGAAGTTTGACGTAAGAATGAATTTTTCATCAGTCACATGCCTTCTCCAAGATCTTTCAAATTCTTTTCATAGTTGGCTCAACCTCTTTGCTTTTGATTCTTCCGGTGTGCCTCAATAATTCTTGGTGGTGTTCTCGTTGTCATTCTCATCATTTGAAGACCGAAAAAGAGTTTCTCTTTAATCTTGCTCTATTCTCTTCAAGATTCATGGTGCTAGCTTGTTGCCATCCTCTCATAATTGTTTTCGATTGTGAGAATCTTTTTCACCCATCCGGAGCATTTCATGAGTTGTTTCCATTTCTTTCCTCCGAAGGCCATCATGACATAATTCTTCATTCTCAGATTTGAGCTTTCATTCTCCAAATCTTACCGGTGAATCGTTCAAATATCCTCTAATCAGTTCATGTTCTCTTCGTTCTCATGTATCTAAATCCCCTCAAATATCTTCATTCGTTTTCCAACTCTTACCGGTGAATTGTGCCTTTGCTACGTTCATTTTCAATTCTTACGGTGGTTCTTTCAAGATTTCACTTCCTTCGTTATCATATCAAATATTCGTTGTTTCTAAATCCTACCGGTGATTCATGAAGACTTCCTCAAGTTTTGCGCCATATCTCTTTTAATCCTTTCTTCGAGAATAAGTTGTAATCCAAATCCGTTGATTGTCATCAATTTAATTGGTGAGGGATAAGCATAACATAATTCTTATTCTTGTTCATCCAAGTGATTAATTCTTTATTCCGGAGGCCTTTAAAATTCTCGGTTTCAATTGTTTCATCTTTTCTTTTCCCGGAGTTCCAAGCTCTCATCATCACGAAGATCCATCTAAATCATTGCAAGGCTTCACCTTGTGTTTTCAACTTCTTTTTTCTTTTCATCATCCTTTTATTACTGGAGTTCTTCATGGAGTCCCTACATGGTGGTTCGTCAAGGATTCTTTTCATTCTTCAATTGTTCTTCAAGATTTCTCTTGAAGTTAAGATCAGCCAAGCTATACTCAAAATTAAACATGGTGCTTAACACATGTTTTGTTTTGAGGAGCTCAAGTATTCTTCATCTTGCATTCCAAAGTGCAATTCTTTCTACCTTATCTTTTGAGGTGGTGTTATGTCACTCTTGACAATTTCCTTCATGTTTCATGATTCATATTGTTGTCAAGAATGAGGTATTTTAAATCCATCAGTCTCTTCATTGGAGTTATCTTGGGTTATATTTCACCTAAAGCCTTCTCTAAGCAATGTTGCTATTGTGGTGCTTATCAATGATCCAAGTTTTCTCCTATCCTCTCGGCGAAAGCAGTTTTCATCTCTTCGTTTATCTTAAGCAAGCAATTGTTTCCGTTAGTGGACGGTTGTCACCTCATAGTTTTGAGATGCTTTCCATAAGCCCACTACAAGCTTATTCATTTTATTGTTGGTTTTTCCCAACAACCCCGTTGTAACCTTCTTAGAAGGGTGCTTTCCAAGCTCACTTGTGGCAAAAGTTGTCATTTTCTTTTCCGTCCCTTTTATCCGAATGATCTATCTTCTATTCTTTCATTACGGAGGCATTGTGATGTTGCTCTTTTCACTCATCATCTCTAATTGTGAGCATCGTGTTCTTTTCATTCTTATCCATTTAACCGGAGTGTTGTGTCATCTCTTCAAGTGCTTTTCATCTTATCAAGTTTTCCTTCTTATTTCAGTCGGAGTGCTGCCCAAATTATATCAATCTTATTCCTTCTGTATCTAGTTTTAACCGGAGTGGTTTCAATATCTATCTTATCACTAAACCTCTTGGTTCTCGTCGTATCCCTTGTTCCTCTTTTCTAACGGAGTGTTTTTCAACTTTGTTCATCTTCGTTGTTTTCTTTCATTCATTTTGTTCAACATCTCAAGGTTCATGGTTTTCACTCTTTTGTCAAAGAAGCAACTCATTTTTACCTCTTCTTTTCCTCTTCCATTTTCCCTCCGGTGACATCCTAGATCTCGGGACGAGATCCTCTCGTAGTGGTGGAGTGTTGTAACGCCCCGGATCCGATGCGCCAGGTGTCCGCCAGTTATTCGCCATCATTGCCATGTCATTTGCTTGCGTGTTGCACTTTGCCATGTCATCATTTGCATTTTATCATGTCATCATGTGCATTTCATTTTGCATACATGTTCGTTTCATGCACCCGAGCTTTTTCTCCGTTGTCCGTTTTGCAATCCGGCGCTCCTATGTCATCCGGCGTCTCCCTCTTCTCTCTTCTCTTGTGCGGGTATTAAACTTTCTCGGAATGTCCCGAGGTTTGCCAAGCGGCCTTGGTATACCACCGGTAGACCGCCTGTCAAGTTTCGTGCCATTTGGAGGTCGTTTGATACTCCAACGGTTAACCGGGTAACCGTAAAGCCCTCTTTGAGTTGCAGCCCAACACCCCTTTCAAAGTGGCCCAAAACCCATCTAACTCCCCTCCATACTCTCGGTCGTTCGATCACGATCGCGTGGCCGAAAACCGCTCCTCATTTGGACTCTCCTAGCTCCCTCTACCTATAAATATGTGATCCCCTCTCAAATTCGCGGTGCAAACCCTAGTCATCTTCCTCCCCGCCACGGACACGTCCACCCCGGCCGGACATGTCCGCCGGCCACATCACTCCGGCCAATGACAGCTCGCCACGTCACCCCGCCGCCGCTCCCCTCCACTCGCGTCGCGCCACGTCACCGCCACCAACGCCCACCTCGCCGCCGCCGCCGAGCCCAGATCCGGCCCGCACTGGTCGGTCAAGACCTCGCCGGCCAGCCAGCCTGCCGCCGTCGGCCGTCGCCAGGCCGGGCTCGCCGGCCGGAGCCGCCGCCGCCGCCAGCCCGCCTCTGCCGCTTGCCGCCCGCCGTCTTCTTGCGCGCCGCCGCCTTTCACCGGCCGGACCCCGCCCGCCGGTCTTCCCGCTTAACCTCCGCTCTCCGCCGCGAGCACCGCCGGCGCCCGGCGCCCGCCGCCCCGCCACGCTTGGCGCCGCGCCCGCCGCCCCGGCGATCATGCGCCAGCGCCCGCCTCCGCCGGTGCGGATCCGGCCGGATCCGGCCGGACCAGCACCTCTCCGGCCTCCTCCTCCTCATCCCGCAGCTCCGGCGAGCTTTCTTCGGCGAGATCCGCGTGCATCGTTTTCCGTGCATGAGGTTGACTTTCCCTCCCCGAAACCACTAAGTCCCAGATTTCAGTAATTTGCATGACATGTTCATGCTATCACGTCTTTGCATCTGTAGCTCCGTTTCGTGCGTATAATATGTCAAATTATTCGCCTCGACGAGTACATCATTTCATTCCATTGCATCATTTTCATTTGAGCTCACCTTGATGCCCGAAATGCTGTTGGAAGAGTGCATGTTATTGTTAATCTGCTGAAACTGTTATAACTTGCTGTTTTATCATTTTTGCCATGATTAATGTGTGCATCCTATGAGTATGAGCTCTACATGAATGTTGGACTATGCCATGCCATCTTTCCATAGGTGTTGACCTTGTATTTTTGTGAGTTGTGTGCTGAGTGTATCAAGCTTGTAAAGTAGGGTAGTTCTTTGTTCTTTGTTTTCTGATGATTCTATTATATTTTGTTGCTATGTTAACATGCTTCCACTAATCATTCTATGCATAATCTGGAGATGCTCTATAAACATGTTTTGATATACATGTCTTGATCTATCCATTCATGCCCTTGGTTACAATTATATCCTGCTGGAACATGTTCATTTCTTGCTCCAAAGTTGCTTGAAAATGTTGTTTGTCAGCCCGTTAACATTAAGTTCACTTGTTCCCATGTGTTTTCCTAGTGATCCATGCACCCTATGACCTTGCTCTTGCCATGCTTAGCTTATAAACATGCCTTCTTACTGTTGGTTGCCTTGACATGCCATGTATTGCTCTGTGGTGAGTGGTTTAAGCTCACGAACATGCCTACTTATTGTTGTTCCCGCCATGTTATGAATCTGTAATATAACTTGCCATGTTTACATGGGTGCCATCATATTTTCCGTGCCTTTTTGGCTCATGGTCAGTAAGGGTCTTTTGATATATGCTATTAGTAGATTCATGCCATGCCTTTGTTTGCCATGATAAGTTCCTGTAACATGTTGTTTGAATGCTCTAAACATTGCAACTTGATGTTATTTCTGCTAAAGTCTGAAATTGTTATTACTTGCAATATCTCCATGTCATTTTGAGCATGTTCTAGTGATTTCTAGAGATAGCTCAGTGTTCATGTTTTGTTATGCTTTACGTGTACTTCATGCCCATGCCTTTTGTTATTATGTTGGGGTGTTGTAGCATATTGTTTTGATGCTTGCAAGATGCCTAGTTCTTTATTATGGATGATTGTTGCTATGACTTGTATAGTGTGCATGTGTTGCCCCGTTGCTCCGTTTTGAGTGTGCTCTATATGAAACTTGCTTGTTTTTGCATGTAGTTTCATATTATCATGTTGCATCCTTGTTTTGGTGTGTTTGCTTGATGTTTGTATGCATTTTGCATCAATGCCATGTTTAACTTGTTTTGCTCATATCTTCTAGGCCGTAGCTCCAAATCTAATGAACTTTATATGTAACTTGACTAGAATTTCGTGTAGATCATCATGGTGCATCTTAACTTGCTGTTTAACAACTTGAACATAAGGTTTAGTCAGTTCTGGACCAATTTCGAAATATGCATATGAGGACTTACCGGAATTGTTATATGTTGTTTCCGGCCTCATTTAAACTTGCCTTGATGTGTTGTTCTTGTTTGCATCATCTCTTGCCATGTAGCTTCATGTAGCTTGGTCATGCATCATGCTTGTTGTGCATCATGCCTTGTTCATGTGTGGTGTGTTTACCTATGTTGTGTGCTTCTTCTTGTTAGTTCCTATTTCGTTGCGATCGTGAGGATTCGTTCGTCTACGGTTGGTTCGGCCTCATCCGTTTGTCTCTTCATGATGGGCTCGTTCTTCTTCCTTGCGGGATTTCAGGCAAGATGACCGCTACCTTGGATCTCACTACTATCATTGCTATGCTAGTTGCCTCGTTCTTTCGCTATGCTGCGCTACCTATTACCTGTTTGTCCAGCCACCCCATATTGCCATGAACCTCTAACCTTTGACACCTTTCCTATGCAAACTGTTGTTTGGCTATGTTACCGCTTTGCTCAGCCCCTCTTATAGCGTTGCTAGCTGCAGGTGAAGTTGAAGATTGTTCCATGGCGGACAGGGTTTATGTTGGGATATCACAATATCTCTTATATTATTAATGCATCTATATATTTGGTAAAGGGTGGAAGGCTCGGCCTTATGCCTGGTGTTTTGTTCCACTCTTGCCGCCCTAGTTTCCGTCATACCGGTGTTATGTTCCGGATTTTGCGTTCCTTACGCGGTCGGGTGATTTATGGGACCCCCTTGACAGTTCGCTTTGAATAAAACTTGTCCAGCAAGGCCCAACATTGACTTTTACCATTTGCCTCACCACCACCTACCTTTTCCCTTGGGAGTCGCTCTCTCGAGGGTCATCTTTATTTTAGCCCCCGGGCGTTGCTTCTCTAAGTGCTGGTCCAAACCGAAGCGATGTCCGGCACCACAGGCAACTGTGGTCTATGCCAACCCGACGTCTTGCTCATCCGGTGTGCCACGAGAACGAGATATGCGCAGCTCCTATCGGGATTGTCGGCGATCGGGCGACTTTTGCTGGTCTTGTTTTACCATTGTCGAAATGTCTTGATGTACGGGATTCCGAGATCGATCGGGTCTTCGGGTGAAGGTCTATTCTTCGATGATCGCGAGAGCTTGTTATGGGCTTGTTGGGACACCCTGCAGGTATAAACTTTCGAGAGCCGTGCCGCGGTTATGTGGCAGATGGGAATTTGTTAATGTCCGGTTGTAGATAACTTGACACTTGATCCGAATTAAAACGCATCAACCGAGTGTGTAGCCGTGATGGTCTCTTCTCGCGGAGTCCGGAAGTGAACACGGTTTCGTGTTATGTTTGACGTAAGTAGGTGTTCAGGATCACCTCTTGATCATTGCTAGCTTCACGACCGCTCCGCTTGTTTCTCTTCTCGCTCTCATTTGCGTTTGTTAGCCACCATATATGCTTAGTCGCTGCTGCAACCTCACCACTTTACCCCTTCCTTTCCCTTTAAGCTTTGCTAGTCTTGATACCCATGGTAATGGGATTCTTTGAGTCCTCGTGACTCACCGGATACTTCCAAAACCAGTTTGCGGTCCCTATGTTACCGAAAGCGGTGGCGCAACCAAGCTCAAGGAGGAGCTCGATGAAGATCTTGCCCTTTGGGTTGTTTCGTTCTAGTTGATCAAGAGTGGAGCCCGGTTGGGGTCGATCGGGGACCTTTGTCGATTTGGGGTTCTTCTTTTATTTTGGTTCCGTAGTCGGACCTTGATTGTATCTGGATGATGTAATGCTTTATTCATGTATTTGTGTGAAGTGGCGATTGTAAGCCAACTATGTATCTCTTTCCCTTATGTATTACATGGGTTGTGTGAAGATTACCTCACTTGCGACATTGCTTTCAATACGGTTATGCCTCTAAGTCGTGCTTCGACACGTGAGAGATATAGCCGCATCGAGGGCGTTACATCCCTGCGCCTTGGGCCTTGGTGGAGGGGCGCACCAGCCTACCTGCGGCTGTTCCCCTCCCACACTTGGCCCACGCAGCCTTCTGGGGCTGGTGGTCCCACCTGGTGGACCCCCGGGACCCTCCCGGTGGTCCCGGTACGTTACCGATAGTACCCAAAACTTTTCCGGTCACCAAAACGGGACTTCCCATATATAAATCTTTACCTTTGGACCATTCCAGAACTCCTCGTGACGTCCGGGATCTCATCCGGGACTCCTAACAACATTCGGTAACCACGTACATCTATTCCCTATAACCCCAGCGTCATCGAACCTTAAGTGTGTAGACCCTACGGGTTAGGGAGACACGTAGACATGACCGAGACAACTCTTCGGCCAATAACCAACAGCGGGATCTGGATACCCATGTTGGCTCCCACATGTTCCACGATGATCTCATCGGATGAACCACGATGTCGAGGATTCAATCAATCCCGTATTCAATTCCCTTTGTCTAGCGGTATAGTACTTGCCCGAGATTCGATCGTTGGTATCCCGATACCTTGTTCAATCTCGTTACCGGCAAGTCTCTTTACTCGTTCCATAACACATCATCCCATGATCAACCCCTTGGTCACATTGTGCACATTATGATGATGTCCTACCGAGTTGGCCCAGAGATACCTCTCCGTCACACAGAGTGACAAATCCCGGTCTCGATTCGTGCCAACCCAACAAACACTTTCGGAGATACCCGTAGTGTACCTATATAGCCACCCAGTTACATTGTGACGTTTGGTACACCCAAAGCATTCCTACGGTATCCGGGAGTTGCACAATCTCATGGTCTAAGGAAATGATACTTGACATTAGAAAAGCTTTAGCATATGAACTACACGATCTTTGTGCTAGGCTTAGGATTGGGTCTTGTCCATCACATCATTCTCCTAATGATGTGATCCCGTTATCAACGACATCCAATGTGCATAGTCAGGAAACTGTAACCATCTATTGATCAACGAACTAGTCAACTAGAGGCTTACTAGGGACATGGTGTTGTCTATGTATCCACACATGTATCTGAGTTTCCTATCAATACAATTATAGCATGGATAATAAACGATTATCATGAACAAGGAAATATAATAATAATAACTAATTTATTATTGCCTCTAGGGCATATTTCCAACAGTCTCCCACTTGCACTAGAGTCAATAATCTAGTTCACATCGCCATGTGATTAACACTCACAGGTCACATCGTCATGTGACCAACATCCAAAGAGTTTGCTAGTGTCGCTAAACTAGTTCACATCATCATGTGATTAAGACTCAATGAGTTCTGGGGTTTGATCATTTTTTGCTTGTGAGAGAGGTTTTAGTCAACGGGTCTGCAACATTCAGATCCGTATGTACTTCGCAAATCTCTAGGTCATATTGTAATTGCTGCTTCCACGCTCCACTTGGAGCTATTCCAAATGGTTGCTCCACTATACGTATCCGGTTTGCTACTCAGAGTTATTTGGATAGGTGTTAAAGCTTGCATCGATGTAATAACCCTTTACGCCAAACTCTTTATCACCTCCATAATCGAGAATCATGTCCTTATTACTCCAAGGACAATTTTGACCGCTGTCCAATGATCCATTCCTGGATCACTCTTGTACCCCCTTGCCAGACACGTGGCAAGGCGCACATCAGGTGCGGTACTTAGCATAGCATATGTAGAGCCTACGTCTAAAGCATAGGGGACGACCTTCGTCCTTTCTCTCTTCTTCTGCCGTGGTCGAGCTTTAAGTCTTAACTTCATACCTTACAACTCAGGCAAGAACTTCTTCTTTGACTGATCCATCTTGAACACCTTCAAGATCATGTCAAGGTATGTGCTCATTTGAAAGTACTATTAAGCATTTTGATCTATCTTATAGATCTTGATGCTTATTGTTCAAGTAGCCTAATCCAGGTTTTCCATTGAAAAACACTTTTCAAATAACCCTATATGCTTTCTAGAAATTCTACATCATTTCTGATCAACAATATGTTTACAACATATACTTATCAGAAATTCTATAGTGCTCCCACTCACTTCTTTGGAAATACAAGTTTCTCATAAACTTTGTACAAACCCAAAATCTTTGATCATCTCATCAAAGCGTACATTCCAACTCCGAGATGCTTACTCTAGTCCTTAGAAGGGTTGCTGGAGCTTTGCATACTTGTTAGCATCTTTCAGGATTGACAAAACCTTCTGGTTATATCACATACAACCTTTCCTCAAGAAACTTGTCGAGGAAACAATGTTTTGACATCCTATCTGCAAGATTTCATAAATAATGCAGTAACTACTAATCCAATTCCAACAGACTCTTAGCATCGCTACGAGTGAGAAAGCCTCACCGTAGTCAACTCCTTGAACTTGTCGGAAAACATCTTAACGACAAGTTGAGATTTCTTAATGGTGACAGTTACCATCATTGTCCGTCTTCATTCTAAAATCCATCTGTACTCAACAGCCTTACGACCATCGGGTAGTTCTACCAAAGTCTACACTTTGTTTTCATACATGGATCCTCTCTCATTTTTTATGGCATCGAGCCATTTGTCGGAATCCGGGCCCACCATCGCTTCTCCATAGCTCGTAGGTTCATTGTTGTCTAGCAAAATGACCTTCAAGACAGGATTACTGTACCACTCTGAAGTAGTACGCATCCTCGTCGACCTACGAGGTTTGGTAGTGACTTGATCCGAAGTTTCATGATCACTATCATAAGCTTCCACTTTAATTGGTGTAGGCGCCATAGGAACAACTTCCTGTGCCCTGCTACACACTAATTGAAGTGATGGTTCAATAACCTCATCAAGTCTCCACCATCCTCCCACTCAATTCTTTCGAGATAAACTTTTCCTCGAGAAAGGACCCGATTTAGAAACAATCCCTATTGCTTTCGGATCTGAGTTAGGAGGTATACCCAACTGTTTTGGGTGTCCTATGAAGATGCATTTTATCCGCTTTGAGTTTGAGCTTATCAACCTGAAACTTTTTCACATAAGCATCGCAGCCCCAAACTTTCAAGAAACGACAACTTAGGTTTCTCCAAACCATAGTTCATATGGTGTCGTCTCAACGGAATTACGTGGTGCCCTATTTAAAGTGAGTGCGGTTGTCTCTAATGCCTAACCCATGAACGATAGTGGTAATTCGATAAGAGACATCATGGTACGCACCATATCCAACAGGGTGCAACAATGATGTTCGGACACACCATCACACTATGGTGTTCCAGGCGGTATTAATTGTGAAACATTTTCCACAATGTCTTAATTGCGTGCCAAAACTCGTAACTCAGATATTCATCTCTATGATCATATCAAAGACATTTTATCCTCTTGTCACGAAGATCTTCAACTTCACTCTGAAATTACTTGAACCATTCAATAATTCAGACTTGTGTTTCATCAAGTAAATATTCACAGTACCTACTCAAATCATCTGTGAAGTAAGAACATAACGATATCCACTGCGTGCCTCAGCACTCATTGGACCGCACACATCAAAATGTATTACTTCCAACAAGTTGCTTTCTTGTTCCATTTCACTGAAACCGAGGCTTTCAGTCATCTTGCCCATATGGTATGATTTGCATGTCTCAAGTGATTCAAAATCAAGTGAGTCCAAATGGTCCATCTGCATGGAGTTTCCTCATGCGTATATACCAATAGACATGGTTCACATGTCTCAATCTTTTCAAAAACGAGTGAGTCCAAAGATCCATCAACATGGAGCTTCTTCATGCGTTTTATACCAATATGACTTACATGGTAGTGCCACAAGTAGGTGGTACTATCATTACTATCTTATATCTTTTGGCATGAACATGTGTATCACTACGATCGAGATTCAATAAACCATTCATTTTGGGTGCAAGACCATTGAAGGTATTATTCAAATAAACAGAGTAACCATTATTCTCCTTAAATGAATAACCGTATTGCGATAGACATAATCCAATCATGTCTATGCTCAATGCAAACACCAAATAAGAATTATTTAGGTTTAACACCAATCTCGATGGTAGAGGGAGCGTGCGATGCTTGATCACATCAAGATTGGAAAACACTTCCAACACATATCGTCAGCTCACCTTTAGCTAGTTTCCGTTCATTCCGTAGCCTTTTATTTCGAGTTACTAACACTTAGCAACCGAACCGGTATCTAATACCCTGGTGCTACTAGGAGTACTAGTAAAGTACACATTAACATAATGTATATCCAATATACTTCTATCGACCTTGCCAGCCTTCTCATCTACCAAGTATCTAGGGTGATTCTGCTCCAGTGGCTTTTCCCCTTATTACAGGAGCACTTAGTCTCGGGTTTGGGTTCAATCTTGGGTTTCTTCACTAGAGCAGCAGCTGATTTGCCGTTTCATGAAGTATCCCTTCTTGCCCTTGCCCTTCTTAAAACGAGTGGTTTCACTAACCATCAACAATTGATGCTCCTTCATGATTTCTACTTTCGCGGTGTCAAACATCGCGAATATCTCAAGGATCATCATATCTATCCCTGATATGTTATAGTTCATCACGAAGCTCTAGCAGCTTGGTGGCAATGACTTTGGAGAAACATCACTATCTCATCTGGAAGATCAACTCCCACTCGATTCAAGTGATTGTTGTACTCAGACAATCTGAGCACAAGCTCAACGATTGAGCTTTTCTCCCTTAGTTTGCAGGCTAAGAAAATCGTCGGAGGTCTTAAGCCTCTTGACGTGGGCACGAGCCTGAAATCCCAATTTCAGCCCTCGAAACATCTCATATGTTCCGCGACGTTTTGAAATCGTCTTTGGTGCCTCAACTCTAAACCGTTTAACTAAACTATCACGTAGTTATCAAAAACGTGTATGTCAGATGTTCGCAACATCCACAGACGACATCCGAGGTTCAGCACACTGAGCGGTGCATTAAGGACATAAGCCTTCTACGAAGCAACGAGGACAATCCTCAGTTTACGGACCTAGTCCGCATAATCGCTACTATTAACTTTCAACTAAATTTTCTCTAGGAACATATCTAAATAGTAGAACTAAAGCGCAAGCTTACGGCATAATTTGCAAAGACCTTTTGACTATGTTCAGGATAATTAAGTTCATCTTATGAACTCCCACTCAGATAGACATCCCTCTAGTCATCTAATTGATTACATGATCCGAGTCAACTAGGCTGTGTCCGATCATCACGTGAGACGGACTAGTCATCATCGGTGAACATCTTCATGTTGATCGTATCTACCATACGACTCATGCTCGACCTTTCGGTCTCTTGTGTTCCGAGGCCATGTCTGTACATGCTAGGCTCGTCAAGTTAACCTAAGTGTTTCACGTGTGTAAATCTGGCTTACACCCATTGTATGTGAACGTTAGAATCTATCACACCCGATCATCACGTGGTGCTTTGAAACAACGAACTTTCGCAACGGTGCACAGTTAGAGGGAACACTTTCTTGAAATTTTAATGAGGGATCATCTTATTTACTACCGTCATTCTAAGCAAATAAGATACATAAACATGATAAACATCACATGCAATCAAAAGTGACATGATATGGCCAATATCATTTTGCTCCTTTGATCTCCATCTTCGGGCTCCATGATCATCATCGCCACCGCATGACACCATGATCTCCATCATCGTGTCTCCATGAAGTTGTCTCGCCAACTATTACTTCTACTACTATGGCTAACGGTTTAGCAATAAAGTAAAGTAATTACATGGCGTTGTTCATTGACACGCAGGTCATACAATAAATTAAGACAACTCCTATGGATCCTGCCGGTTGTCATACTCATCGACATGCAAGTCGTGATTCCTATTACAAGAACATGACCAATCTCATACATCACATATCATTCATCACATTCTTTTTGGCCATATCACATCACATAGCATACCCTGCAAAAACAAGTTAGACGTCCTCTAATTGTTGTTTGCATGTTTTACGTGGCTGCTATGGGTTTCTAGCAAGAACGTTTCTTACCTATGCAAAAACCACAACGTGATATGTCAATTGCTATTTACCCTTCATAAGGACCCTTTTCATCGAATCCGATCCGACTAAAGTGGGAGAGACTGGCACCCGTTAGCCACCTTATGCAACAAGTGCATGTCAATCAGTGGAAACTGTCACACGTAAGCGTACGTGTAAGGTCGGTCCGGGCCGCTTCATCCCACAATACCGTCGAAACAAGATTGGACTAGTAACAGTAAGCATATTGAACAAAATCAATGCCCACAACAACTTGTGTTCTACTCGTGCATAGAAACTACGCATAGACCTAGCTCATGATGCCATTGTTGGGGAACGTAGCAATAATTCAAAATTTTCTACGCATCACCAAGATCAATCTATGGAGTAATCTAGCAACGAGGGAAAGGGGAGTGCATCTACATACCCTTGTAGATCGCTAAGCGGAAGTGTTCAAGTGAACGGGGTTGATGGAGTCGTACTCGTTGTGATCCAAATCACCGATGATCCTAGTGCCAAACGGACGGCACCTCCGCGTTCAACACACATGCAGCCCGGTGACGTCTCCCATGCCTTGATCCAGCAAGGAGAGAGGGAGAGGTTGGGGAAGACTCCGTCCAGCAGCAGCACAACGGCGTGGTGGTGGTGGAGGAGCGTGGCAATCCTGTAGGGCTTCGCCAAGCACCACAAGAGACGAGGAGGGAGATGGGTAGGGCTGCGCCAAGAGGGAGAGAAACTCATGTGTTGGGCAGCCCCTAGACCTCAACTATATATAGGGGGAGGGGAGGGGGCTGCGCCCCCTCTAGGGTTCCCACCCCAAGGGGTGCGGCAGCACCAGATCACATCTAGGGTGGCGGCCAAAGGGGGGAGAGGGGGAGGCGCACCTGGGGTGGGCCTTAGGGCCCATCTGCCCTAGGGTTTGCCCCCTCCCACTCTTCCCTGCGCCTTGGGCCTTGGTGGGGGGCCCGCCAGCTCACCTGGGGCTGGTCCCCTCCCACACTTGGCCCACGCAGCCTTCTGGGGCTGGTGGTCCCACCTGGTGGACCCCCGGGACCCTCCCGGTGGTCCCGGTACGTTACCGATAGTACCCGAAACTTTTCCGGTCACCAAAACGGGACTTCCTATATATAAATATTTACCTCCGGACCATTCCGGAACTCCTCGTGACGTCCGGGATCTCATCCGGGACTCTGAACAACATTCGGTAACCACGTACATCTATTCCCTATAACCCTAGCGTCATCGAACCTTAAGTGTGTAAACCCTACGGGTTCGGGAGACACGTAGACATGACCGAGATAACTCTCCGGCCAATAACCAATAGTGGGATCTGGATACCCATGTTGGCTCCCACATGTTCCACGATGATCTCATCGGATGAACCACGATGTCGAGGATTCAATCAATCCCGTATTCAATTCCCTTTGTGTAGCGGTATAGTACTTGCCCAAGATTCGATCGTCGGTATCCCGATACCTTGTTCAATCTCGTTACCGGCAAGTCTCTTTACTCGTTCCATAACACATCATCCCGTGATCAACCCCTTGGTCACATTGTGCACATTATGATGATGTCCTACCGAGTGGGCCCAGAGATACCTCTCCGTCACACGGAGTGACAAATCCCAGTCTCGATTCGTGCCAACCCAACAGTCACTTTCGGAGATACCCGTAGTGTACCTTTATAGCCACCCAGTTACGTTGTGACGTTTGGTACACCCAAAGCATTCCTACGGTATCCGGGAGTTGCACAATCTCATGGTCTAAGGAAATGATACTTGACATTAGAAAAGCTTTAGCATATGAACTACACGATCTTTGTGCTAGGCTTAGGATTGGGTCTTGTCCATCACATCATTCTCCTAATGATGTGATCCCGTTATCAACGACATCCAATGTCCATGGTCAGGAAACCGTAACCATCTATTGATCAACGAGCTAGTCAACTAGGGGCTTACTAGGGACATGGTGTTGTCTATGTATCCACACATGTATCTGAGTTTCCTATCAATACAATTATAGCATGGATAATAAACGATTATCATGAACAAGGAAATATAATAATAATAACTAATTTATTATTGCCTCTAGGGAATATTTCCAACACTATAACCCTATTTCGTCGCAGAAAATACCCCCGTGATGTTTTCTGATCGTCACCCCCACCGTCACCGAAGCGCCGTCATGAAAAAATAAAATTTTGATGCTACCACTTTTTACGTCACGCAAGATATCATTTTAGGTGATGAACCAAATAATGTTACCGATAGCAGTTTCCGGTAACGGCCCAACATGTCACCTATGATATCCCAATCTATCACGTAATATCATTTTGGCGATGATAAATCTGTCATCGGTAATCGATTCGGGGGTTGACCGGTCAAAGAGTCAGATGGGTGGGGCCAGGAATTGCTTACATGCCTTCTTCCATGTGGGTTCGCTATGGGTTTTATCACCGACGGTCACATCATTGATAACTCGGCGTCCATTTTGAACTTTCAACGAAGGCGACATATGGGCCCAGAAGAGGATGATGTGTCTACTTACATGTAGGATCAGAATGTGCTGATGTAGCTGCTTACATGTGGGCCTGGATGGTGCTGACGTGTCTGCTTACAAGTGGGGACACGACTGTGGTGACGGTTACAATTTCCATCATCAGTACCGTCACAAGTTTTACTTCCTTCAAGGGAACACAAGCTAAAGATGATCTTCCACCACAAGACCACAAGCTAAAAGGCAAGGACAGGCTTCAAGAGGAGATTGATGCATTTGAAGAAGCTCCGAAGGCCTTGGTCAAGTGGGTTCCCAAGACTACATCAAGTTCTACTTCATCAAGTACTTCTACAACCCCAAGGATTCCCATCAAGTTGATGTGGATCCCAAAGAAGAAGAACTAGAGAGCTCTTGAGGGTGACTCCGCCAGCATACTTCACTCATATTCATATTGGCAAGGACAACTACAATCAACTTCCACATCTTGCACTAGTTCAAGGAGTCACAAACCCTCTTGTTGGTAAGTCAAGGGACAAGGTAACCAAATGCTTTCTTGGACATCATCCTATGTGTACTTCACTCTATGTCTATGGATATCCTTGTTTGTTCCTTGTGGGACTAACCCAAGTAGGTATTGAAAGTGCAACTCACTCCAATGGATTGCTCCAAATGATCTACATCAACATTGAGCATCCACATCTTCAACATCCACATGAAGTCCTCATCGAAAAAACCCAAGGTTAGTTCATCCCTCTAAAAAGGGATAACACATCTAGGGGGAGCTTTACTCTAAGAATTGAGCTAAAGCAACTCTAATGGTTGATACATCTCCAACGTATCTACAATTTTTGATTGTTCCATGCTATTATATTACCCGTTTAGGATGTTTATGGGCTTTACTTTACACTTATATATATCATTTTTGGGACTAACCTACTAACCAGAGGCCCAGCCCGAATTGCTGTTTTTTTGCCTATTTTAGTGTTTCGAAGAAAAGGAATATCAAACGGAGTCCAAACGGAATGAAACCTTCGGGAGCGATCTTTTTGGAACAAACGTGATCCAGAGAACTTGGAGTGGACGTCAAGCAACAGAGGAGGCGGCCACGAGGGTGCCCGACGCGCCCCCTACAGGTGGGCGCGCCCCCCACCCTCGTGGGCCCCTCGAGCATCCACTGGCCTACTTCTTCCTCCTATATATACCCACATACCCTGAAACCATCGGGGAGCACCACGAAAAACTATTTCCACCGCCGCAACCTTCTGTATCCGCGAGATCCCATCTTGGGGCCTTCGTCGGCACTCCGTCGAAGGGGGAATCGACCACGGAGGGCCTCTACATCATCTCCAAGGCCCTTCCGATTAGTTGTGAGTAGTTTACCACAGACCTTCAGGTCCATAGTTATTAGCTAGATGGCTTCTTCTCTCTCTTTGTATCTCAATACAAAGTTCTCCTCGATCTTCTTGGAGATCTGTTCGATGTAACTCTTTTTGCAGTGTGTTTGTCAAGATTCGATGAATTGTGGGTTTATGATCAAGTTTATCTATGAGAAATATTTGAATCTCCTCTGAATTCTTTTATGTGTGATTAAGTTATCTTTGCAAGTCTCTTCGAATTATCAGTTTGGTTTGGCCTACTAGATTGATCTTTCTTGCAATGGGAGAAGTGCTTAGCTTTGGGTTCAATCTTGCGATGTCCTTTCCCGGTGGATGAGGGGCAGCAAGGCACGTATTGTATTGTTGCCATCGAGGATAAAAGATGGGGTTTATATCATATTGCATGAGTTTATCCTCTACATCATGTCATCCTTCTTAATCGTTACTCTGTTATTATGAACTTAATACTCTAGATGCATCTTTGGATAGCGATCGATGTGTGGAGTAATAGTAGTAGATGCAGCAGAGTCGGTCTACTTGTCACGGACGTGATGCCTATATACATGATCATGCCTAGATAATCTCATAATTATTCAGTTTTCTATCAATTGCTCGACAGTAATTTGTTCACCCACCGTAATACTTATGCTATCTTGAGAGAAGCCACTAGTGAAACCTATGGCCCCCGGGTCTATCTTTTATCATATAAGTTTTCAATCTACTTTTATTCGCATCTTTACTTTTCCAATATATATCATAAAAAATACCAAAAATATTATCTTATCATATTATCTCTATCATATCTCACTTTCGCAAGTGGCCGTGAAGGGATTGACAACCCCTTTATTGCGTTGGTTGCGAGGTTCTTGTTTGTTTGTGTAGGTGCGTGGGACTTTTGAGGAGCTTCCTACTGGATTGATACATTGGTTCTCAAAATCTGAGGGAAATACTTACGCTACTTTGTTGCATCACCCTTTCCTCTTCAAGGAAAACCAACGCAAGCTCAAGACGTAGCAATGGTGTGAAAACAACAATGCTTTATGTAAAAGTGGTACCTGACTTGTGCTTAAACGTCGAGTATGACCTATGATCAAATGTTCTCATTTGACTCCTAAGTCAATATACTCATATATAGGTGACCTAGTCATCGCCAATTGCTTGATAGATGCTAGAGTATTTGTGCATGCTTTGCCACATATTTCATTTGCTATCTTATTGTGTGAGCATGTTGGATGCATAATTTTCTCCATTCAAGGACATCCATTTGTTGCTTTGATTGTGTGCCTTTTTCCTTTTTGTCAAATGGATGGACAAGAATGCCTAAGTACTCCCTCTAGATATCTATGATTTTCTCGTCTCAAACTCTTTTCTTATTACATCACAAAGTTTGAACAAGTTGAATTTGGACCTCCGAGTGAGGAGCACTCAGAGCCACCGATCTGTCAAGGACTTAAACCTCCAAAACCTCTTAATGCATCTCGGTCGGACCGATCCACCATATTCGGTCTTACCGAAGTCATTAGGTTGATCTAGGTTTTCACCTCGATGCAACCAATTAGAACAGTTCGGTCACACCGAGTTGTAGTAACTGCTCACATTTTTGCATCTCGGTGCCACCGAGTCATTCCACTCGGTCACACCAACAATGGTTGGGTATATATACTCCGCGGGTTTGACTTTGGAAATTTCTTCAAACTCACAACCGCGCCTACCCAGCTCTGCCGCCCCTCCAGGTCTCCAGATCGTCTCCTTGTCTCCAGTGACCTCCTACTGCCGGTCTCCACCGCCGTCAATGAGAATCTCCATCGCCGTTGTCGTTGTAGCTAGTTCACCGCCAAGTTAGGGTACGGACTCGACCTCTCTGTGCTCTTTTTAACCTTGATTCTTGCACAAAGATCAATGCCAAGTTTCTTGCCACGATTGAGATTAATCTGTCCACCTAAAACTTCCTTTAGATTAGATTTGATGCAAAAACTTAGGATTAGGTTTCCGCCGAATTCATCTCGGATCGACCGATCTGAGAGTCTCAGTCTCACCGATTTGGCTCAGGCCATTGCACATGTACTACTCGGTCTGACCGAAGTGTACGAATCGGTGTGACCGAAATCACCGACTTTGTGAAACCCTAGCATCTCAGAGTCACCAAACTGCATCTCGGTCTGACCGAAATCACATGTTTAGACTCTGTAGCTGCTTCGGTGTCACCGAGTTGGGAAAATCGGCAGCTCCGAAATGCTTTCTGCATTAAACTAAAATTAAGTTTTTGAGTTAACATTTTGCCAAAATAGTCGTGCTTTGTGATGCTCATCTACTCTACCTATACATATCTATTCACATGAACAATTTTCAGAGATGTCAGATGATACGTCTCCGTCGTATCTATAATTTTTGATTGTTCCATGCCAATATTCTACAACTTTCATATACTTTTGGCAACTTTTTATACTATTTTTGGGACTAACATATTGATCGAGTGCCCAGTGCCAGTTCCTGTTTGTTGCATGTTTTTTGTTTCGCAGAAAACCCATACCAAACGGAGTCCAAACGAGATAAAAACTGACAGAGATTTTTTTGGAATATTTATGATTTTGGGGAAGAAGACTCAACGCGAGACGATGCTCGAGGGGCCCACGAGGCAGGGGGCGTGCCCCTGACCCTCGTGGACACCCCGTAATGTGGTTGATGTCCTTCTTTTGCCACAAGAAAGCTAATATCCAGATAGAGATTGTGTCCAAATTTCAACCCAATCGGAGTTATGGATCTCCGGGAATATAAGAAACGGTGAAAGGCCAGAAAGAGGAATGCATAGAAAGGCAGAAACAGAGAGAGACAGAGAGACAGATCCAATCTTGGAGGGGCCCTCGCCCCTCCCACACCATGGAGACCATGGACCATAGGGGAAACCCTTCTCCCATCTAGGGAGAAGGTCAAGGAACAACAAGAAGAAGGGGGGCTCTCTCCCCCTCGCTTCCGGTGGCACCGGAATGCCGCCGGGGCCATCATCATAACCGCGATCTACACCAACACCTCCGCCATCTTCCCCAACATCGTCATCACCTTCCCCCATCTATATTCAACAGTCCACTCTCCCGCAACCCGCTGTACCCTCTACTTGAACATGGTGCTTTATGCTTCATATTATTATCCAATGATGTGTTGCCATCCTATGATGTCTGAGTAGATTTTCGTTGTCCTATCGGTAATTGGTGAATTGCTATGATTGGTTTAATTTGCTTGTGGTTATGTTGCTGTCCTTTCGTGCCCATCATATGAGCGCGCATGTGGATCACACCATAGGGTTAGTTGTATGTTGATAGGACTATGTATTGGAGGGCAAGAGTGACAGAAGTTTCAACCTAGCATAGAAATTGATGCATACGGGACTGAAGGGGGACCAATATATCTTAATGCTATGGTTAGGTTTTACCTTAATGAACGTTAGTAGTTGCAGATGCTTGCTAATAGTTCCAATCATACGTGCATAGAATTCCAAGTCGGGGATGACATGCTAGCAGTGGCCTTTCCCACATAAAACTTGCTATCAGTCTAGTAAAGTAGTCAATTGCTTAGGGACAATTCCGCAACTCCTACCACCACTTTTCCACACTCGCTATACTAACTTTATTGCATCTTTATCTAAACAGCCCCTAGTTTTTATTTACGTGCTCTTTATATTCTTGCAAACCTATCCAACAACACCTACAATTTCATACTTGTTTTAGGTTAAGCGAATGTTAAGCATGCGTAGAGTTGTATCGGTGGTCGATAGAACTCGAGGGAGTATTTGTTCTACCTTTAGCTCCTCGTTGGGTTCGACACTCTTACTTATCGAAAGAGGCTACAGTTGATCCCCTATACTTGTGGGTTATGAAGACCTTTTTCTGGCGCCGTTGCCGGTGAGTTATAGCGTGGGGTGAATATTCTCGTGTGTGCTTGTTTGCTTTATCACTAAGTAATTTTTATTTGATGTTCTAAGTTGTTCTCTATCTTTAGTTATGGACATGGAACATGAAATACCAAAAATATTAGGTGTACTTGCTACTCATGGAGATGGGGAACCTCCTAAAACCCTCGATGCTGGTTATGTGAAAAATATTATGTACTACTTTAATAATCCCGAGAAAACCCCATTCAATTATTTTATGGGAGACACGTTGGATCAACGTGAATACTTTAGGGATTATCGCTTGACTCAAAAAGGGAAATTATTATGGGATCAAATTCATATGTTGCATTGGTATGCTCAGGAACTATGCTTGAGATATGATTATACTTGTTGCTCTAGGATGAAGGCTCAACACCTTCCCTTTTCATGCAAATTTAATGATGATAAAACCTTGGCTTCTTATGCTAATGGTATATATGATTACTATGATGTGGAACAAATAGAAGAATTTGTTGCTTTTATGGGTGCTTATGAAATTGAATCATTGTTTAAAGAGTGAAAATCTTGATGATGCTGTTTATAGACCTGAAAATTTTGCTATACTTAAATATTGCTATGAGAATTATGAATTCAATTCCGATATTGATTATTTTATTGAGAGAGTCTCCGCTGTCCAAGAAGAGACTAATATTTTGCTGGAGTCTATGGAAGAAGAAATTGATGAAACTGTGAGATCATTGGATGAAAAAGATGAGGAGGAGAGCGAAGAACAAAAGGAGGAAGAGCGGATTGATCACCCGTGCCCACCTTCTAATGAGAGTAACTCTTCAACTCATACATTATTTAATTTCCCTTCGTTCTTACCGAAGGATCATTGCTATGATGACTGTTATGACCCCGTTGGTTCTCTTGAAATACCCCTTTTTGATGATGCTTGCTATGCTTGTGGCCATGATGCCAATATGAATGATGCTTATGGAGATGAACTTGCTATAGTTCCTTATGTTAAAAATGAAATTGTTGCTATTGCACCCACACATAATAGTCCTATTATCTCTTTGAATTCTCCAAACTACACTATATCGGAGAAGTTTGCTCTTATTAAGGATTATGTTAATGGGTTGCATTTTACCTTTGCACATGATGATTTTGATAGATATAATATGCATGTGCTTGCTGCTCCAACTTGCAATTATTATGAAAGAGGAACTACATCTCCGCCTCTTTATGTTTCCAACACGATAGAATTGCAAGAAACTGCTTCCACTATGCATTGGCCTTTACTATGTGTGCATGAGTTGTTCTTTTATGACATGGCGATGCATAGGAAGAGAGTTAGACTTCGTCAGATATATGTTACTTTGTGCTCACTACTAAATTACAAATCATTGTTAATTAAAATTGGCTTTGATATACCATGGGATCCGGGTGGATCCATTACTTGAGCACTATATGCCTAGCTTAATGGCTTTAAAGAAAGCGCTGCCAGGGAGACAACTCGAAAGTTTTAGAGAGTCATTTATTTCTGTTGAGTGCTTTTATATAGTTTAAAAACAAAAAAAATAAAGAGGGGAACCCAAAACTTTTCCCCATCTATATTCAGTGGTCCACTCTCCCGCAACCTGCTGTACCCTCTACTTGAACATGGTGCTTTATGCTTCATATTATTATCCAATGATGTGTTGCCATCCTATGATGTCTGAGTAGATTTTCGTTGTCCTATCGGTAGTTGGTGAATTGCTATGATTGGTTTAATTTGCTTGTGGTTATGTTGCTGTCCTTTGGTGCCCATCATATGAGCGCGTGCGTGGATCACACCATAGGGTTAGTTGTATGTTGATAGGACTATGTATTAGAGGGCAAGAGTGACAGAAGCTTCAACCTAGCATAGAAATTGATGCATACGGGATTGAAGGGGGACCAATATGTCTTAATGATATGGTTGGGTTTTACCTTAACGAACATTAGTAGTTGCGGATGCTTGCTAATAGTTCCAATCATACGTGCATAGAATTCCAAGTCAGGGATGACATGCTAGCAGTGGCCTCTCCCACATAAAACTTGCTATCGGTCCAGTAAAGTAGTCAATTGCTTAGGGACAATTCCGCAACTCCTACCACCACTTTTCCACACTCGCTATACTAACTTTATTGCCTCTTTATCTAAACAGCCCCTAGTTTTTATTTACGTGCTCTTTATATTCTTGCAAACCTATCCAATAACACCTACAAAGTACTTCTAGTTTCATACTTGTTTTAGGTAAAGCGAACGTTAAGCGTGCGTAGAGTTGTATCGGTGGTCGATAGAACTTGAGGGAATATTTGTTCTACCTTTAGCTCCTCGTTGGGTTCGACACTCTTACTTATCGAAAGAGGCTACAATTGATCCCCTATACTTGTGGGTTATCATCAGACAATAGTGATAGCTAGAACAGGTCAGAGGAGCAGGCAAATCTGAGTGAGGGCACTAGTCCCTCCAACGGCAGCTTTGATGAAGGAAGTAGAAGCACTCCAAGCAATCTGCCTAAGGCGACTGTCAGGCAAATTAAAAAAGAGAACTTCTAACTCAGAGGATGAGGATTTTGAAGTTGAGAAGTAACCTCAAAGAAGAAGGTTGTTAAGAAGGAATTTGGTACTACTGCCTCCACCAGGCCTGGCATGAAGAAGAAAGCTCCTGCCAAGAGAGTGCCCATGTCCAAAGCCAGAGCCTCCACTCAGGAATCTATGGAGTTCAGTCTTGAACCAAGAGAAAAGAGGCTGCTGGAGGAAATAAAAGGAAAGAAAGAGTCAAGAAGACTATGGCCAGAGTCATTGGCAAGCCTTCTATGGTCAGGGATTCTGAAGAAGAAGAGGAGGAAGAGTCTGTTGAACCTTCTTCAAAGACCCAGAAGCTTATGGGGGGTGCTATCTATAGGATCAAAAGTATGTCTAGAGGGAGGGGGGCGATTAGACTACTTGACCAAATAAAAACCTAGCCTTTTCCCAATTTTAATTCTTGGTAGATTTTAGAACTTAGCACTAGTCAAGCATTCACAATACAATTCAAGCAAGCATGCAAAGAGTATACGAGCAGCGGAAAGTAAAGCATGCAACTTGCAAGAAAGTAAATGGGAGGAGTTTGGAGGGAGCAAACGTAATGTTGACATGGAGATTTTTGGCGTGGTTCCGATAGTGGTGCTATCATACATCCACGTTGATGTGGACTTCAACCCACGAAGGGTAACGGCTGCGCGAGTCCACGGAGGGCTCCACCCACGAAGAAGCAACCTTGTCTATCCCACCATGGCCATCACCCATGAAGAACTTGCCTGACTTGGTAGATCTTCACGAAGTAGGCGATCTCCTTGCCCATACAAACTCCTTGGTTCAACTCCACAATCTTGATGGAGGCTCCCAATTGACACCTAACCAATCTAGGAGACACCACTCTCCGAAAGGTAATAGATGGTGTGTTGATGATGAACTCCTTGCTCTTGTGCTTCAAATGATAGTCTCGCCAACACTCAACTCTCTCACACAGATTTGGCTATGGTGGAAAGATGATTTGAGTGGAAAGCAACCTGGGGAAGGCTAGAGATCAAGATTCTTGTGGTTGGAATAGAATGTCTTGGTATCAACACATGAGTAGGTGGTTCTCTCTCAGAAAATGAGTAATGGAAGTGTAGGCACGTTCTGATAGCTCTCTCCATGAATGAAGAATGGGTGGACGGGTATATATAGCCTCCACACAAAATCTAACCGTTACACATATATTCCCAAACTCAGCAAGACCGAATGGTAAAACTCGGTCAGACCGACTGAGGTCAAAATATGAATGTTAGAGTTTTCGGTGGGACCGATATGATAACCTCGGTGGGACCGATGCGCTAGGGTTAGGGCATAACGTAATCTCGTTGTGACCGATCACATGAACTCGGTGGGACCGATTTCAGTAATGGGCACATAGAGAGTTGGTCAGGCAAACTCGGTGGGACCGATTCACTCATTTCGGTGGGACCGAAACATTATGAAAAGGAAACAGGGAGTTTGCATTGTGAACTCGGTGGGACCGATTCGCTCATTTCGGTGGGATCGAAACGTTACGAAAAGGAGACAGGGAGTTTGCAATCCCATATCGTGTTGGGGAACGTAGCAATTTCAAAAATTTCCTACGCACACGCAAGATCATGGTGATGGATAGCAACGAGAGGGGAGAGTGTTGTCCACGTACCCTCGTAGACCGAAAGCGGAAGCGTTAGCACAACGTGGTTGATGTAGTCGTACGTCTTCACGATCCGACCGATCCAAGTACCGAACATACGACACCTCCGAGTTCAGCACACGTTCAGCTTGATGACGTCCCACGAACTCCGACCAGCAGAGCTTTGCGGGAGAGTTCCATCAGCACAACGGCGTGATGATGGTGTCGATGATGCTACCGACGTAGGGCTTCACCTAAGCACCGCTACAATATTACCGAGGTGGAATATGGTGGAGGGGGGCACTGCACACGGCTAAGAGATCAATGATCAATTGTTGTGTCTAGAGGTGCCCCCTGCCCCCGTATATAATAGAGCAAGGGGGGAGGCGGCTGGCCAAGAGGAGGGCGTGCCAAGGGAAGGAAAAAGGAGAAGAAAGGAAGGGGGCGCCCCCTCCCTTGTCCAATTCGGACCAGTCCATGGGGAGGGGTGCAACCACACTTTGAGGCCTTTCTATCCTTTCCCGTATGGCCCATTAAGGTCCAATACTAATTCCCGTAACTCTCCGGTACTCCGATAAATACCCGAATCACTCGGAACCTTTCCGATGTCTGAATATAGTCGTCCAATATATTGATCTTTACGTCTCGATCATTTCGAGACTCCTCGTCATGTCCTCGATCTCATCCGGGACTCTGAACTACCTTTGGTACATCAAAACACATAACTCATAATATAAATCGTCACCAAACATTAAGCGTGCGGACCCTACGGGTTCGAGAACTATGTAGACATGACCGAGACACGTCTCCGGTCAATAACCAATAGCGGAACTTGGATGCTCATATTGGCTCCCACATATTCTACGAAGATCTTTATCGGTTAAACCGCATAACAACATATGTTGTTCCTTTTGTCATCGGTATGTTACTTGACCGAGATTCGATCGTCGGTATCTCAATACCTAGTTCAATCTCGTTACCGACAAGCCTCTTTATTCGTTATGTAATGCATCATCCCGCAACTAACTCATTAGTCACATTGCTTGCAAGGATTATAGTGATGTGCATTACCGAGAGGGCCCAGAGATACCTCTCGGACAATCGGAGTGACAAATCCTAATCTCGAAATACGCTATCTCAACAAGTACCTTCGGAGACACCTGTAGAGCACCTTTATAATCACCCAGCTACGTTGTGACATTTGGTAGCACACAAAGTGTTCCTCCGGTAAACGGGAGTTGCATAATCTCATAGTCATAGGAACATGTATAAGTCACGAAGAAAGCAATAGCAACAAATAGATAATCAAGTGCTAAGCTAACAGAATGGGTCAAGTCAATCACATCATTCTCCTAATGATGTGATCCCGTTAATCAAATGACAACTCATGTCTATGGCTAGGAAACTTAACCATCTTTGATTCACGAGCTAGTCAAGTAGAGGCATACTAGTGACACTATGTTTGTCTATGTATTCACACATGTATTGTGTTTCCGGTTAATACAATTCTAGCATGAATAATAAACATTCATCATGAAATAAGGAAATAAATAATAACTTTATAATTGCCTCTAGGACATATTTCCTTCAGTCTCCCACTTGCACTAGAGTCAATAATCTAGTTCACATGACCATGTGATTTAACACCAATATTCACATCTGTATGTGATTAACACCCATAGTTCACATAGTCATGTGACCAACATCCAAAGGGTTTACTAGAGTCAATAATCTAGTTCACATCAATATGTGATTAACACCCAAAGAGTACTAAGGTGTGATAATGTTTTGCTCATGAGAGAAGTTTAGTCAACGGGTATGTCACATTGAGAGCTGTATGTATTTTGCAAAAATATTCTATGTCTACAATGCTCTGCATGGAGCTACTCTAGCTAATTGCTCTCACTTTCAATATGTATCCATATTGAGACTTAGAGTCATTTGTATTGGTGTAAAAGCTTGCACCGATGTAACTCTTTACGACGAGCTCTTTTATCACCTCCATAATCGACAAATATTTAGTCCTTACTAAGGACATTCTTGACCGCTGTCTAGTGATATACTTCTAGATTAAAAAATTTACTCCCTTGCCAAACTTAGAGCAAGGTATACAATAGGTCTGGTACACAACATAGCGTACTTTATAGAACCTATGACTGAGGCATAGGGAATGACTTTTCGTCCTCCTTCTATTTTCTGCCATGGTCGGGTTTTGAGTCTTACTCAACTTCACACTTTGCAACAGAGGCAAGAACTCTTTTTTTGACTGCTCCATTTTGAACTACTTCAAAATCTTGTCAAGGTATGTACTCATTGAAAATCTTATCAAGCGTCTTGATCTATCTCAATAGATCTTGATGCTCAATATGTAAGCAGCTTCATCGAGGTCTTTCATCGAAAAAACTCTTATTCAAGTATCCTTTTATGCTATCCAGAATTTCTATATCATTTCCAATCAACAATATGTCATCTATATATAGTTTTAGAAATGCTACAGAGCTCCCACTCACTTTCTTGTAAATACAGGCTTCTCCAAAAGTCCGTATAAAACCATATGCTTTGATCACATTATCAAAGCGTTTATTCCAACTCCGAGATGCTTGCTATCACATCCCTAGTCCTGGTATGACCTAGACTAGCTAGTCATGTGTGCATCATGTTTAAATTCCATTTAAATTTGAAATGGGGATTTGTCCAAAAAGGTCCAAGAAAACCATATGCTTTGTTCAAACCTAGATAAAAATTGGTCCAAAAAGGTCCAAGAAAATGTTCATGTTGCTCTATGAAAATATTGGACAAAGATAAAAATCAAACCAATATTTTTAGGAGCTCATAAGTATTTATTTTGGGCATTTGGAATTAATGCAGTAATTATTTTCTTTGGATATATATTGTTATATATAAAAAATATTTTCCAAAAATTATGCCAGTTGTTGAGAAGCTCTAGAATAATACCACTGGCCCCTACAAAAATTGACATAAGAAATAAAATGATTTAGTATTTTTATTAAATCAAAACAAATGTCAGAAAATAGAAAAAAAGAGGCACTACCTAGACTTACCTGCAGCCCCTGTGCAGCCCAGCATTGTGCAGCCCAGCGGCCAACAGGCCGGCCCAGCCAGCAGGCAGCCCAGCCCAACTGCCAGGAGCTTCTTCAAGCTCCTGCCAGTAGGAGCTGCTGTGTACCCGCACCGCAGCCGGCCGCGTCCACGTCTCCCCACCACCTCCTACTTCTCCCCCTCGTCGCTCTGGCCTCCTTGGACGTCGCCACGACGCCCCGCACCTCTTTCACTCTCTCTCGTTTCCCCGCCTCTCCTGGTCCTCTCCCTCTCGACCCGCCCGAGCGCTGCCGTCGCCGCCGCTCGCCATTGTCGTAGCCCCGCCTCCCCCTCGCCTCTCCGACACACCCACGAGCTCTGCCTCCTCGCTCTGTAGCCCTCCGTCGAGCCACGCAAGCCGAAGCGCCCCATGGAGCCGTCGCCGTCGCCATCTTCGCCTCTGATCGCCGTGGATCCCTATCGCCGCCCCGCCGACTCCAGCCTCCCCGAGCTCTCCGACGATGTCCCCGAGCCCGCCGTGAGCCCTTGCATCGGTTCCCCCTTCTCCCCTGCCTCCCAACGCTCTTTAGCCATGCGCCCGCTCGAGCCGAGCTCCGGCCGCCGCCGCGAGCTTCGCTCCGGCGAGCTCCGCCGTCCCCGCAGCCTCCCGTCTGCTCCCATGGATGCAGACGAGCCCGGGCTACGCCCCGGTGCCCTTAGCCACTGTCCCCATGGCCTGTAGCACGGACACCGCCGTGTCCTGTGGTCGCCGGCGACGACCTTGGCAGCCTAACGTGCGGGCCCGGCCTGCCAGGTGATTAGCTTAAGGCTAATCACCATTTAACTAAACCCTGACACTGATAGTGGCCCCCTGCGCCCTAATCTTTTAATTAGATTAGTAAAATCCCCTCTGTTTAACACTGTGTCACTGATGTGTGGACCCCACATGTCAGGTTTACCCCAGTCAGCGATGCTGACTTGCTGATGCAATGCTGACGCAGTTATTTATTTTCTGGATTTAAAATAAATCAAGAAAATCCAGAAAATGCTATAAACTTCAGAAAATCATAGAAATTCAGCCGTAGCTCAGATTGAAATAATTTATATATGAAAAATTATTAGAAAAATTCAATCTATCCGTATGTACCAGTTTCATGCATGACAACCCAACTTATACCTGTTGTATAAGTGAAACCCTATAATGGCATTTATAAAGAGCTTACTTTGGAGATGCATTTGAATCTTTGGTTCAAATGGACTTCAAAAAAAATGAATGCTAGCTGCATTAGCTCAAACAACATCACATCTTCATGCCATGTTCATGCATCATATTGTTGCATATGCTTGTGTATTGATTGTCGACACCGTTCCTTGTCGATAGGTCCTGCTCCGGAGAGTGCTCCAGAGTACTTGTCTAAGGAGCAGTGCCCCCCTGTTGATCTACCAGGCAAGCAAACCCCCTTGTTTGTTCCGATACAAACCTAATATCTTGCTCTTGCTCTTAGTTATTGCATTAGGACAACAATGATTCATCTACTACTTTGTGCTACGGTAGTTGAACCCATTCCTCTGCATGACCTCTCATTGCCACAGTAAATAGTTGAAACCCACTAGCATGTGTAGGAGTTGATTGAGCCATGTTCTGTTCCTACCATGCCATGCCTGCTATTGCTTAGAGTTGTGTCAGGTCTGATTCATTGGGAATGAATTGGAGTGCAGTGCTCTATGTTCTGATGCTGAGAGTGAAGTGTGTGAACACGATTTGGTAAAGGTAGCGGTGAGAGGCCATGTAGGAGTACATGGTGGGTTGTCTCACTGGAACCGTCCTTAAGCATCGAGTTCTGTGTATGTCGTCCAATGACTAGTTACTACCACACATTGGGCTCCGGGTGCTCCAAGCCCTCTCGACTTATTAACCAACTTGATCTGTGTCCAGGAGTCGCAACTAGTTTCTGGTGTTTGTAGGTAGTGCTATTTTTCTACCAAGTGGCACCCGGCAGGGTGGGCTTGGGATAGACTAGGCACACGTGGCCTGGTGTACCAAGTGGCACTCGGATGGTGGGCTCGGGAACCCTGCACACATCGTTTGGGGCCGTGAGCGAAACCTCGGCCGGATCTCCTTGCGGATGGAACCCGAATAGGCGATAAACCTGGACTAGAGTCTTGTGTGGTTAGTCAGGTCATGGCCGACACCCTCGCCAGGCTTCCGCTTGAAGGTTGCCGAGATACATGACGTGTACATGGCGGTAAGTGGTGAGAGCTTGTGTGAAGAAGTACGCCCCTGCAGGGTTAACATGATCTATTCGAATAGCCGGGTCCGCGGATATGGACTTCTTGGATGCTTACATGGTACATAGACAACTTGAAGTGGATACTCTAAAATGCTCAAGACAAGAGTGAGTGCTATGGATGGCCTTCTCGTAGGGAGATGGGGATGAATCCATAGTAGTGTATTATGTGGTGATTAGTGGACTCGTGTGCGTTGTCTCACCTCAAAGAAGTTCCTCATAGTCATAGAACAGGATAGCCACTGAGTCAAAGCTGGCTTGCTGCAACTAAACCCCACATTACCTGCTTGATACAAATGCATGTATGATAGGATCTGATGTAAGTCTTGCTGAGTAACTTTGCACTCATGTTGCTTTATTTATGTTTTTGCAGCGGAGACTTCGGTCTTACTAGTGTTCTCGTGAACTATGACAAGTAGCTTGTACCTCAGCTACGATCTTGATCGGATGTTGTAGATAGTCAGGCTCTTCAGCCTTTTTCATTTGTAGATGTCTGTACTCAGACATGTAATGCTCCCGCTTGTTGCTTGTTTGCTCTGAATGTTGGGTCATGTGACCCCTGTTTGTAATAAATGCTATGACGGCTCTTCTGAGCCTTTATCTATATAAGTTGTTGAGTTATGTTGTGATGCCATGTTGTACAACACATACTTGCATGTTATGCGTACGTGTAATGTGTATTGCTATGTGTGGGATCTGACTATCTTGTTGTTTATCCTTAGTAGCCTCTCTTACCGGGAAATGTCTCCTAGTGCTTCCACTGAGCGCTGGTAGCTTCCTACTTCTCCGGAACACTTAGGCTGGCCGGCATGTGTCCTTCTTCGTTCTCGTGTCTCGTCCTTCAGGAAATGTCATGCAGTGTTCATCAAGTCTGTTAGCTGCTATAGCCAGATCCTCCGAGTCCTGCTAGCCTAGCTGCTACAGCCCGGATTCACTCGTGATGGTCGACACGTTCGTTCTTTGGGTCATGTTTGCCTGTCCCTGTAAGTTAGTGCCACTTTGGGTTCACGACTAGCCATGTCAGCCCGGGTTCTTTGTCATATGGATGCTAGCGACACCATCATATACGTGTGCCAAAAGGCGCAAACGGTCCCGGGCATGGTAAGGCGACACCTGTGGGAATACCGTGCGTGAGACCGCAAAGTGATATGAGGTGTTACAAGCTAGATCAGTGTGGCATAGAATCGGCATCCTGACAGCTTTGGTATCAGAGCCTGACTGCCTGTAGGATTACCAAGCCAAACTGGCCGAAGTTGAGTCTAGAAATTCTCTAGTTATCTAAGAGAATTGATGTGGGAAGGAACGTAAGGCTCTTTTTACTCCTTATACCTCATGGCCTTCTGATCTAAGTCATCCTACCTTTCCTACGGGGTTAAGGAACTAGGCTTTCTTTTCCGTCTATCAGGATCACGTGTTACTACTCCGTAGTCCCATAGGATTGGTTGATCAGAGTCATACCCCAGTTTTCGAGTACTTCCGGTGTAGTCTGTTTAGTACTATCTCAGAACCTTGAGTGATGATGTTGACTATGTTACTACTCCATTTTAGCAGGATGTCCCATTTTGAGCATTCTACTGCCGTTATGCTGTCGGAATTGCCCTAGGAGTTCGAAAGATACTAATTTCCTTGTCCTACATTCTATAGCCTATAGTTGATGCTGATTCCGTCCTTGGTTTCGTTTCTCAGGATGTCATCAGTTAAGCGAAGTTCTGTTGCTCGTAGCCAGAACCACGGAGATGGTAGGGATGAGGATCCTCCCGACCAGCCTTTGTTGGCAGAGTTCATGTTAGAGATGGAGAGAAACAAGTGTGAGTCTAACCGCCTGTTGGCATGTATCGGGGAGAACACCGCACATCAGTTCAAAGAGTCTGCGACCTTTCATGACTTCATTCGCTTGCACCCACCCACCTTTCATCATTCCATTGAGCCACTCGATGCAGATGACTAGCTCCGTAGCATCACTCATAAGCTGCGTTCCGCAAACGTAGCTGAAGATGACAAGGTCACCTATGCCACATACCACCTGGAAGGTCCTGCTAGTCTTTGGTGGCAGAACTATGAGGCTATGCTTCCGGCTGGCGATTACTACGGAGGATTTCATTGAGGCTTTTCATGAGCATCACATTCCCTGTGCCCTCATTGATCGCAAGAGAGAAGAGTTCTGTAGTTTCACCCAGAGAAAGATGGCTGTTGATGCTTACAGTAGAGGGTTTGAGAACCTCGCCCGTTATGCCACAGAAGAGGTGTCTACGGTCGCCAAGAAGCAAGCTAGGTTTTGGAGGGGTCTCAACCCCAAGTTGCATCGCGATCTCCACCTGCATCATTGTGATACATTGCAAGCTCTTGTGAACAAGGCCATTAATGCAGAGACAGCTCAGCTCACTTATGAGGAGTCTCGTAAGCACACCCGTGATTTGGGATCTTCCTCCAGTTCTGGTTCTCAGAAGCGCCGGATTTGGGTTCCGAACTCCGCTCTTCCTTCCGGATATTCACCGAGGCCATCTTATGTGGTGCCTCCCCCAGCTCATTCGTATGTTCCACCCAGGCCTATTGGTAGAACGCTTGTCAGTGCAGGTCCATGTCCAACTTTAGGGACTTGCTTCACATGCGAGAAGCCAGGACACTATGCACATGACTGCTCTTAGACTAGCTATGCTCCACCCCAGCCCGAGAAGACTGTTGGCTGTGTTAAGCCATTAGGCAAGACGATCAGTGCTAAGCCAGCTTGCACTAAACATGGACGTGTGCATCACGCCTCAGCTAAAGACGCTCATGATGGTCCGGATGCCGTTCTTGGTACACTCCTTGTCAACTGTCATCCAGCATCGGTTCTGTTCGATACTGGAGCGTATCACTCCTTCATTTATGAAAGCTATGCTAGCTTGCACAACATATCATTTTGTGATATGCCCTCTCCACTGGTCATTCAAACTCCTGGATCCAAATGGAAAACTTCTAGTGTAAGCCATGGTAACGAAATCCTTGTTGACAGACTTGTATTCCTTGCATCACTTATAGCCCTCAAGTCTACAGATATTAACATCATCTTGGGTATGGACTGGATGAAAGCTCATTATGCCAAGATTGATTGTTACACCAAGTCCGTTCAGCTTACACACCCATCTGGCAAGATAGTCACTATCTCCACTAGAGTTGCAAAGCGTCAGCTCTATTCTCTTAATGCCAGCCCTCTTCCAGACCTTGAAGTTATCCCGGTAGTCCGTCACTTTCCGGATGTCTTTCCAGAGGAACTGCCAGGTGTTCCACCTGACAGAGATGTAGAGGTCGTCATAGATCTTATCCCAGGAACCGCTCCAATCTCCAGGAGACCTTACAAGATGGCACCCTTAGAACTAGCCGATCTTAAAAAACAACTTGATGAGTTCTTGCAAAAGGGTTTCACCCGTCCTAGTTCTTCTCCTTGGGCTTGCCCCATCCTCTTCGTCAAGAAGAAGGATGGTACGTGTCGTGGAAGTATCACGTCAGATGTCCTAGCAAAAGGACTTAGTCGTGGAGCCATCGCCACGAGATTAGCCTGAAGGGGTTAAACCGGAGAAGGGACACGAGAGTTTTATACTAGTTCGGCCCCTTACGATGAAGGTAAAAGCCTACATCTAGTTGTGATGGGATTATTGGGGTTTCGATGACCAGGAAGCAAATATGCTTTGCCTAGGTCTCGAGTTGTTGTCTGTTGTCCCTGAACCGCCGCCGGGTCGTCCCTTTATATACAAAGGTTGACGCCCGGCCGGTTTACAGAGTCCCGAGGCTGACTCATACAAGTGTTCAGCTTGGTCTCTCCCTTTCCCTAACTTACAATACAAGTTATACAACTATGTCGGTTTACCACTATGGGCCCTAATCCGCCTTTGGCTCTGGGCCTCTAAGCTTTATTAGTAAAGCACCATCTTCTTGTCTTCATGGGCTTCAGTATAGTTGAGCATGAACCGGCCCCTCCTGGGCGGTTTACACTCAGTAGTTATATCCTCAACATTAGGCCCCAGATTGATTTGAACATGTTCATGTCAATCTTTAATACTTAGAAAAATTCCATGAGCGTCTTCCAATGATTCTTGTAAACCGCCATGTTGTCATCTCCCTGTAAGCTTTGGTGAACTGCCGTGACGTCATCTTTTGACGCTGCAGTAAATCATCATGATGTCATCTCTGCATAAAAAGATTTATGAAGATTCCCTTCTCTTAACTAATCCTCGAAGATCGAGGCGACAGCTGCGCCCCCTTTTGCCGCTTCAGGCCCCTCGATTCTCGCGCCTGCCGTTTATCCCCTTTTCTTTATAAATAAGACCGGGGGGTCCTTCCATTCCCGCCCCCCTTGCCTCTTCGCATCATCTTCCTCCTCGCAACCCGAAGAACTCAAGCATCACCATCGCCGTCGACCTCGAAGCTCTGCCTCATCTCAGGCCACTGCATCAACCTGAACGTTTCCAGAGATCCGCAACTCTCCTCCGCTGCTCCTGAGATTCCGGTAAGCTTTCGTCCTATAACCCTAGATCTCCATTAGGGCTTCATGTTCTTCCCTGTTCATCGACGTTCATCAACGCTTATCCGCTTTTCCCTTGGCATCTTACTGAATCTTAGCTAGGCCTGATAGTTTCCTTTTGCGGTAGATCCCTAGCTTTTAATCTGCCATACTATAGCACTTTGTTGTTCCTGGATAAATCCCATCTAGACCTTCTCTATTCTGCTTAACACCATTGTAGGGCCCAGAAAAATATCTTTACTGAACCACGGTAGATCCAAAATTATATCACTACTTCGTGAAACTTGTTTCTGCAACACTTAATAGATTTCAAATCTGCTTCTTCCATGAAAGGCGGTTTAATCTTTAGTAGTTGATAATCCGCTAGATACCATTAGCCCTCACTTAAACCGCCATCTTGAGTTGACCAGTAGTTTCCGGTTTACCTTTCATATATGCTCTGATTAAATTCCCCGGTTTAACACCGGTTAGTCTACATCAACTTTGAACCGTAAACCGGCCTTCACATCTCTTTTTCAGTCTGCTTTCCAAAATGACCAAGCATTTCGCCGCTTGCAACTGGGTTCCTTCCCAGATCACGGAAACGCAACTCAATGGATATGTTCTGACTGGCGCTTTGGGCCAGAAAAATGTCCTTCATTGGCGAGTCCCTGGCCCTGAATGCCCTCCTAAACCTCAAGATGGAGAAGTGATCATGTTCATGCAGCATCTAGACCGGGATTTTAGCCCTCCCGGATCAAAGTTTTTCTGGGATGTACTCGCTAGCTTCCAACTCCATCCACAAGATATTGGACCGAATTCTGTGTCCAACATATGTAATTTTCAAGTATTCTGTGAAGTTTACCTTCAAGAAGAACCATCTGTTGAGCTCTTTCGGGACTTTTTCCATCTAAACCGCCGAACTGAGTTCTCTGATGGTCCCAACACTGAACTTGGTGGAGTGTCGATCCAGAAGAGGAAAGAAGTTGATTTCCCTCATGAAAAGCATCACAGCCACCCCAAAGACTGGAACCAAACTTGGTTTTATTGTCAGAACACTGCTCATGCTCGTTGTCCGCTTCAACATAATTGGCAACCCGGGGCGAGTCAAGACGAATGTCACTGGGGAGAACCGGCTCTGCTCCGTAGACCATGAAGAAGGGCGTATAACCTGTAGATCAGTTTGGGGTGGTGTTTATGCTCCATAACACAGATGGTAATTCTTCCACCCAACAACCCGGCATCCGCTTCAAAGGAACCATAAGCCGGGGCTTGATGCCTCTCAGGATTTCTTGATTAGCTCTCTCAGCTTGACCATTAGACTGGGGGTGAGCCACGGACGCTACATCAAGCCGGATGTGCTCTTGTTGACAAAATTCCTCCATCTCACCTTTGGAAAGGTTCGTGCCATTATCTGTGATGATGCTATGTGGAAAACCAAAACAGAAGATCACCTTCTTGATGAATTGAACCGCCGTGGCTGCGTCACATTTGCTTATGTAACGCCCCGGACACACCCGCCGGTGGTCGTTACTCCTGGCGGGATCTAGACTGGCCCCACAGATCAATACTAGTCTTTTCTGCGCACTTTGTCCTCACTCGCGCACTCCGGAGCAACTTCGGTCGGTCACCCATCTGAAACTACTCCAAGCTGAGCACGCTTAACTTTGGAGTTACATTGAATGGGATCGCGGAAAGAAGGAATTCCTTATTGATATGAGTAGTCTATCATCCCTAATAAGCCGAGCTATTACATACACCCCGACTTCAGAGGAACAAGCGTCCTCGTCGGGCCACGAAACGTTCCCTCTTGGCACAACCGTCTGCGTGCATCGATCCGGTACATGTGCCATGCCGTGCCACGACGGGTCACAAGCGTCATGAACAACATGACCGCGCAAGACCTGTGTCGCAACCATCCGTAACCGCGAGGGTCGGCTCGATACCAACTTGTAACGCCGGACACACCCGCCGGTGGTCGTTACTCTGGCGGATCTAGGCGGCCCCACAGATCAATACTAGTCTTTTCTGCGCACTTTGTCCTCACTCGCGCACTCCGGAGCTAACTTCGGTCGGTCACCCATCTGAAACTACTCCAAGTGAGCACGCTTAACTTTGGAGTTACGTTGAATGGGATCCCGGAAAAGAAGGAATTCCTTATTGATATGAGTAGTCTATCATCCCTAATAAGCCAGGCTATTACAGCTTACTAGCTCTGCTTCAACCCACTTAGTAAATTTATCAACGGCCACCAAGAGGTGGGTCTTATTATCCTTGGATCACTTAAAAGGACCTACCATATCAAGCCCCCAAGTAGCAAACGGCCAAGTTATTGGAATCATCCGTAGCTCTTGAGCCGGAACATGTGCTCGGCGTGAAAACTTCTGACAAGCATCACACTGCTTTACCAGGTCCTCAGCATCGGCATGAGCCGTCAACCAGTAAAAACCATGACGAAAAGCTTTAGCCACCAAGGATTTTGAACCGGCGTGATGACCACAGTCTCCTTCGTGGATCTCGCATAAAATCTCACAGCCTTCTTCAGGAGAAACGCAACGCTGAAATGCCCCTGAAACACTGCAATGATGCAACTCGCCATTGACAATTGTCATGGACTTGGATCGCCGGATTATCTGTCTGGCCAGAACTTCATCTTGCTGGGCTACCAGGTCTGAGTCTCCAAAGCATCGTACACGGCTTAAGTTCATCTCCTTAGCCACTCGAAGACCATGGAGTAAAGCTTCATACTCAGCTGCATTGTTAGTACAAGGGAACATTAAGCGAAGAACATAATGAATTTTATCACCTCGAGGGGAAGTAAGGACAACTCTAGCCCCCGAGCCCTCCAATTGCCTGGACCCGTCAAAGTGAATAGTCCAGTATGTATTGTTCGGTTTGTCCTCCGGTATCTGCAACTCTGTCCAATAATTGATGAAATCCACAAGGGCCTGGGACTTGATTGCTGTTCGAGGCATATACTGCAAACCGTGTGGTCCAAGCTCAATAGCCCACATAGCAACCCGACCAATTGCTTCCCTGTTCTGGATTATATCCCCCAAAGGAGTAGAATTGATCACTATGATGGGATGACCTTGAAAGTACTGTTTAAGCTTCCGACTTGCCATAAAGACCCCATACACCAACTTCTGCCAATGCGGATATCTTTGCTTTGACTCAATGAGCACTGCGCTGATATACTAAACCGGCCTTTGAACCGTGTATTCCTTCCCAGCCTCCTTGTGCTCCACCACAATGGCAACACTGACAGCTCGGGCATTAGCAGCCACATATAACAGCAGTGGCTCCTTATCAACTGGAGCGGCAAGAACCGACGGTTCAGCCAACTGCTTCTTCAAGTCTTCAAAAGCCGCATCGGCATCATTGCTCCAGACAAAACTGTCTGTCTTCAACATCTGGTACAGAGGAATCACCTTTTCGCCCAACCTACTGATAAACCGGCTCAAAGCCGCAATACGACCCGCCAAGCATTGAACATCATTGATACATGCCGGTTTAGCCAGAGATGTGATAGCCTTCATCTTTTCCGGATTAGCCTCAATGCCCCGATTGGACACCAGGAAACCCAAGAGCTTGCCGGCCGGTACACCAAAGACACACTTAGCCGGATTGAGCATCATTTTATAAACTCTCAGATTATCCAATGTTTCTTGCAAATCAGATATGAGTGTCTCTGCCTTCCTAGACTTAACCACAATATCATCCACATAGGCATGAACATTGCGCCCAATCTGAGTATGAAGACAATTCTGCACACAGCGTTGATAAGTTGCCTGGGCACTCTTGAGCCCAAAAGGCATAGATACATAACAGAAGGCTCCAAAGGGAGTAATGAAAGCTGTCTTCTCCTGGTCCTTAACTGCCATCTTGATCTGATGATAACCAGAATAAGCATCCAAAAAACTCAAACGCTCACAACCTGCCGTAGCATCAATGATTTGATCAATACAAGGGAGGGAAAAGGGATCAGCTGGGCAAGCCTTGTTCAAATCTGTGTAATCCACACACATATGCCAAGTGCCGTTTTTTAAGTACCAGCACCGGATTAGCCAACCACTCTGGGTGAAACACTTCCATGATAAACCCTGCTGCGAGGATCCGGGCTACCTCTTCTCCAATGGCCTTGCGCCGCTCCTCATTAAAGCGGCGAAGAAACTGTTTGACCGGTTTGAATTTCGGATCAATATTAAGAGTGTGCTCAACGAGTTCCCTCGGTACACCTGGCATGTCAGAAGGTTTCCATGCAAAGATGTCCCGGTTCTCACGGATGAACTCGATGAGCGTGCTTTCCTATTTGGGATCAAGTTGGCCGATGTTGAAGCGCTTGGATGAATCGCCAGGAACAAAATCAACCAGCTTAGTCTCATCAGCCGATTTGAATTTCAAAGCCAGATCATGCTCTGTAGTGGGCTTCTTTAGAGAGGTCATGTCTGTCAGATCAACATTGTCCTTATAAAACTTCAACTCTTCCGTTGCACAAACCGATTCAGCATAGGCCGCATCACCTTCCTCACACTCCAGAGTGATCTTATGACTACCATGAACCGTGATGGTTCCTTTGTGACCCGGCATCTTGAGCTGCAGATAAGCATAACACGGCCTTGCCATGAATTTAGCATAAACGGGTCGTCCAAATAAAGCATGGTACGGACTTCTGATCTTGACCACTTCAAAGGTCAGCGTCTCGGACCTTGAATCATGATCATCTCCGGAAACCACCTCCAGAGCTATCTTTGTGATCTTTGTGAAGACATAGAAAGCTCAAGATCAGATGAGGATTAGAAAGCAACACCCCCTGCCAAGATCCTTACCGAAGACATCCACAAGACCCCCAGCAAGATCCTTGCCGGGGATGCCAGCGCACCATGGCAAGACCCTTGTCGGGCCACCTGACAAGAGCCCTACCAAAGGCGACAGCAGGGCCACTGCCAGGCCCGCACCAACCAACTCCCCGCCATCGTTCACATGCAGCTGCCAGCCCAACCAGCTGGGCAGGCACCTGCATGGCAACATGCAGCTTCCAGACCAACTCAGCACACACCTGCGTGGCGGCATGCAGGTCTTCATGGAGGCTCCACCACCGCGCCACCTCAGCTATTTGCCTGCCTACATGGCACCACATGCATCGCTGGCCAGGGCGCGTGTCGAAGCAAAGAGGAGCGGCGACAGACGAGACAAGCCTCGCTCCCGTCCCCGATAAAGTGAAGGGACACCTAAGCCATGCATTTAATGCACCTTGTCCTGTAATACGAGCGATAAGCTCACGCTACTGTAGGCCTTTCCACCTCCTGTGTGCCACTGTGGCAGCCCCCTTTCGCCTATAAAAGGGGGCCCATGGCATACAGGAAAAGGATGCGGCTCTTTGGAACCACGCAGCATCCATAGCTAGTTCGAGAGCTCAATACATCCACCAAAGCAGGACTAGGGTTTTACGCATCCTCGTGGCCCGAACCTGGGTAAACGATCCTCGTGTCAACTACTAATCCTGCTCTTCTCACAACCCCGCGCCCCGCAACCATAGTAGGGATTCTTGTGATCCCATAGGTGTCGTTTCCCACCGACATCTTTGGCGCGCCAGGTAGAGGGCGCAATTGTGAGAATATGGTCTAGTAGTTGGCCCGGCAAGGGTCAGCAGTTCTTCATCGCCACAGCTCCCGCAGAGAGGGTGGACAAGAGAGTGGCGCCGCCTGCGAGCGCAAGGGGTGTCAGGGCGGCAACGAAAAAGCTAAGTCATACCAACCTTTAAACCCTTCTTCTTAATATGAGGTTATCATCCTCGGAGATTTCTGCCTATGTATGGAAAACCTGTATGCAGAGTGGCCCTCCCACGATTGGCAACACCTTTGTGCTATTTCGAGTCTGCTCAACAGTTCGAGCGGCCGCCTCGAGAGCGGCAGGGTAGCCTTCCACCGTCGGCAACGCTCTCGACTCTGACTCGAGTCAAACTCGATAGATCGAGCGGCCGTGGTGAGGGTGGTGAGGCGGTTTCCCCGGCAGCAAGCACACCCGGTAGGCTAATGAGGATCCGTCCTCAATATGCCACCCTGGGTTTACGCGCCGGCAAGCCTACCCAGTTAGCGAAGGGTGGACATACAAAGGAAAATTGAACAGGAAAATAACGTGCATAATGTCAAGAGTACTATAGAGTTATATTACATAAATTGCCACCGTGGTTCTAACTAAAGGTAGCAATTGTCTTGGTCATGAACTTGCAGCAGAGGTAAGAAACGGGGTGCCTAGTCCCGGCACTGGCCCTCCAACCTCTTGATTTTGTCGATGCGGCTGAGGATGTTCTTGATACGCTCATGGAGCGCCGCGATGTCAGCATCCTCCGGCAAGCTCTTCAGTGCAGCTTCGAAGTCAAGGTCAGGATGCCAGTGCGCTATCTTGGCAAGCACCCTGGCCATGACACCCTGACAAAGCATCCAGGACTCCTCGGCCAGGGAGGCCGTCCGGTCAGCATGAAGCCGCTCCAGAGTGCTGACAACCTTTTCAAAGTACAGGGTCAAGTTGGCGTTGGGGCTCAGGCTCGCCTCCAGGGTGTACCTCATGTACGGCATCCCCATGATGCCCAGCTGCGTGGCGGCCGACTCCACAACGGCGGCGAGGTGTTCAAGCCAACGCTTCTCGCCCGCCACTTGGTCGTTGAGGTTGGCGGTCTCGTTCATCAGCAGCTGCTTCTCGGTCTCCAGCTCCTTGGTCAGGATCCCCTCTCGGGCTTTGGTCTCCGACATCATCTTCTCGAGATCCCCCAGCTTCTGCTTGAGGTCTCTGATGGAGTTGTTGGCTTCGGAGAGCTCTCCGGCCTTGCTGACATACGCGCCCTGCGCCTCCACCAGGGTGCCGTTGAGCATGTCCTTCTCCGTGGACAGCTTCAAGGCTTGCTCCTCCAGCTCCTTCACCTTGTCGGCGTGGGCTAGAGCCTGCGCATTGAGTGCCTATTGATGCCTCTGCTCCAGCTCTTGGGTCCGCCGCACGACAAGCTTGTCCACCTCCTCATCCTTGCTGCAGAGCGTGGCGGCAAGTTTCTTCTCGCGCTCGGCAAGGTCCTCCTCCTGGGAGTTTAGTGCGGCCTCGCGCTCAGTCCGGACGGCCGCGGCTTCATTAGCCAATTTCTCCGCCGTCTCCTGGGCCTTCTCGACGTCGGCCAGCTTCACGGTGAGCTCCACGTTGCGCTTGGCCAGCTCACCCTGAGCGGCCTTCAGCTCATCCTGAGCCTGGTGGAACCAGTCCTGCGCCTCGGCGATGCGCCCTTCGAAGTCCGCCTCCGCTTTCTCCACTGCCGCCGTCCTGGACTTGGCCTTGTCCAGACGGGCGCGGTGGAGCGCCTGAAGCTTCCGGAAGCTGGCGCCCATAGCCTGGAGCAGCCGCTCTTCCTGGGAGCCGATGCCACCAACGCCCGGCTCATCGACGACTTTGAGCCCGGCGGCGGCAAGCACTTCCTCGTCGAACACCTCTCCCTCAAGGGGAGCCCTGGTGCTCGACGCGCCTAGGAGGTGGACGAAGAGGTCTTCGCTCACCCTCAAGTAACTTCCGGAGCCGGAGGCAGCGGAGGAGGAGGGCAGGTCGTCAAACACCACCTCCTCAGCAGCGCCCTTGTCGGCTTCCCCAGCAGGCTCCTTGTCGGCTTCCCCGGCAGGCCCCTCGCCGGATTCTTCGGTGGGCTCCTTGGCGGCATCCTCAGCAGCACCCTCGGCACCCTCCTCGGCAGCGATCTTCTCGTCCTGCACCGCGGCATCCGCGGCGACGTCCTTGATGACGGTGTCGACGTCCTCTGGGTCCATCGAGGAGGGGTCTGGATGCCAAAAAGGAGACAGGGTGGGGCCGAGATCAAAGCCAGCAAGGAAAGGAAGGAAAGAAGAACGCAAGCAGAAATGGAGGGCGAGTGGCCTACCCGTGCTGGGCCGAGAGGCAGAAGTCCCTTCCCCGCCAAGATTTGGCGTTGAGGCAAAGTCGCCGGCGCCCGTGTTCTCCTCCTCCTCCTCCGTGTGCATGGCCTCGGCGCTTGGTGCCCTTGCCAGGGACGCCCCTCGGGGCGGCGTGGCCGATGGGGGCGGCACGATGGGTGAAGCCCTCTGCGGCTCCCCTTGATGTTGCTCCCCTCCTACATTCACGGCAGGGTCAGTACCAAAGCATCGTGCATTGCGCATGTTGACGAAGGATGAGTAATGAACTCGCGTTGGGGGCTGGGCTGGGGGCTGCTGTCCGGGCTCAACACCCCCAGTGGCGTGCTGGAGGTGCTTGCCGGGGGCTGGCCACTCGTCGCAATCCTGGCCCTCTTCACCCTCTGGGCCAGCGTCTCCACGTCGCTGCAAGATAAGGATAATTCAGAATGGGCGGCACCATTGGAGGAAAAGAGAGAGAGAGAGAGGGCAGGGAGAAGACAGAGCTTACTCTTCCTCCTCCTCCTCCTCTGTTGTCTTCCTCTTCCTCTCTGGGCTAAGGGGCCCGACGTCAAATGCAATCCCCGTGCCGATGTTTGCCTACGAGGAGGGAGGCAATGGTGTACGGGCGCGCTTGGACGAGGAAGAAGCAGATGCCTTCTTCTTCGATGCCACGACCTTTGCCGCTTTCTTCGTCGCCACTGCCCTCGTCGGGTGCACAGGCACCTCCTGGGCCTGCCGCAGTTGCGCAGCCCGGTCAGAGCGGACCGGCTCGCCGGAGGTGGCCCGCCATAGGACCCGCCCTTTTCCGACAATTGGAGGGTCGACCGTCGCGGTCTTCTCCCCCTCGCCCTCCTCCTTCGACGACCCGTCGGCTGCGTCCTCGACAAGGGGAGCCCCGATGCCGGTGCCGCTGGTTTCCCTAGCGGCTGCTGCCCATCGGGCGAGCTCCTCTTCCTCCGCCTCCGTCGCGGCCTTATCTGCCACGCCACCGGCGCTGCCGGCCTCCTTCACGAGCTTCGCCTCTTCTGTGGCAAGCCTCGCCTCCTCCACCCTGGCGGCGATGTAGTCCAGCTCCGTCGAAGAAGTGTCCTTGATAAGCCACGGCTCGGCAGTGACGTACACCTCATGCAATGTGTCAGAGAACTCCTGCACCTTGAGCTCGTCCGGCTCGACCCAGTCCGGCTCAAGGCCATGCGCGTTGAAGAGCGACTTCATGGCGATGATCTCGGACCGACGAGAGTTGTTGCTCAGCGGGACCACCCCCTCCGGCAACTTGAAAACAGGCTCCTTGACGACCCTGTGGGCTTTCGCGGCAGCCCTGGCAAGCTTGCCGGACCGCTCCACCTCGCCTTCGTCATTGACATCGAGCTGGAAAATCCGCTGGCAGAGATGGGCGTGCCGCAACACCGTCAGGTTGTTATCGAGGCCAGGGCGGAACCTCATGATGTCAATGGCGTTCACGAAAAGCCAGGCCGGCCTCCCCTTGTCATGCAAGGGAGAAATCCGGCGGCGGATGAAGTCCGCCCCGATCATCTCAAGGGTGAGCCCGGCCTAGGTGAGCCGAAGAATCCTGGTGGTGGCGACTGTGAGCTTCGCGTTGTCAGCGTCGACGTCGCCCCAATCGCCCCCACGCACCAGCGGCTCCTGGCGAACCTCGCAGAATGCCGGCGGGTCCTTCTCCTCAATCCAGCACCACCAGCCCCGCCATTCTTCCCACCTCTCCATTGTGGCACCGTCCGGGTACGCCCCCTTGGCCCTCGGGATCCAGGCGATGCAGCCAGAGATGGCGCCCCCTTTTTGGATCCGACGAGAGAAGTAATGGCGGAAGAGCACCGTGTTGGGGTGCACCCCAGCGAAGCCCTCGCAGAGGTGTGCGAAGAGAGCCATGCATGCCACGGCATTCGGGGTAAAATCCAGAAGACAAAAGCTGTAGGTGTGCATGATATCCTTGAAGAAATCAGAAAAGGGGGGACAGAGCCTGCAGGAGAAGTAGTCGATGAAGAAGGGGTACCGATTTGGGGAGGCCCCGGCGCTGGCAAGGACGACATGCGCGGCTGGGTTCCCCGTCTTCTCTCCACCCGTCTTCACCCCCCACAGATCCTTGAACATCTCCTGGAGCTCGGACACGTCGACCGTCGAGGGGAAGTAGGCGAACTGCACCCGTCGCGCCACCAGCTCGCTCTCCGGCTGCTCCGTCGTCCGACGTCCTTAGCCACCCCTTTGCTTTTGGTGGATTTGGGCGCCATGGCGAATGCGAGAAGCAGGAAAGCAGAGGATGGCGGAAGCGATGGCGATGGACGGAAACAGGAGGGCTCGAGAAGAAGGAAGAAAGGGGGCGGCGGTTCTGAGATTGGAGGAGGCGCAAGAAGGGTAAAGTGAGCAGCGCGCCCGTGGTTATTCCTTTTTACGGGGAAGGCGCGGGCTGCCTCCTTTCCCATTAACTGCGATGCGACGCATGCGCGCGGGAACCGTCCCACGCATGCCACCCATGTCATGCGCACGCGCACGACCCCCATGTAGCGCGTTCAACGCAGGTCGTGGGGAAGCGCAGCGGACGGGGCAGTTATCGCGGTAAAATTTGCCCCGCCTGCCCGCGCACCGTTCTGGACCCGGCCCAACAACGTGTCACGCTTATGAATGGCCCAGGCCCAAGGGCTCCTGTCGGTGTACAAAAGTAAGGGCTCTCCTTTTGACCCCTTTACTTGTACACGGGCAGTTAGAGCCACGCACCGCGGCCACACATAGCAGGGCAAAGGAGGGAAGCCGGAGAGAAGCCGAAGGTTCGAGACGAACAAGGCAACATCAAGGACCAAGGCCACAAAGCGCAGATAGGTGAAGCAAGTTGCTCCGGCAAGACCCTTGCCGGGGGCAGCCTCCGCAGCACCGGTAAGCCCCTTGCCGGGGCAGCTCGCCCACACCAGCAGAGTGAGCCACCCTTGAACCCACGGCCTCCAATGTCAACAAACAATTTGGACCAGGGCTCGGGAGGCACCTCCATGGTGGCATGCAGATCTTTGTGAAGACATAGAAAGCTCAAGATTAGATGAGGATTAGAAAGCAACACCCCCTGCCAAGATCCTTACCGAATAAATCCACAAGACCCCTGTGTCGGATTTAGGTTTCCGGCAGACCCTTGAGGTTCAAACACTGGGATGCGCGCGGAGATCACACCCCCAGCCTACCCATGTTTCACCGCCTCGTAAGGATCTAAACTACTCGAAGAACAACATAAGGGACATAAGATTTATACTGGTTCAGGCCACCATTGTGGTGTAATACCCTACTCCAGTTTGTGGTGTGTGGATTGCCTCTGGGGCTGAGGAGGAACAATACAAGGGAAGAACAGCCTCGCGAGGGTCTGTTCTTGGTTGGTGCGATGAACTGCTAAGGGAGTTCAGTCGCCTCTCTCTCTCTCTCCTTCTCTAGTTGATCTCTCGATGTGGATCCGATCAGATCTCCCCCCTACCCTGTGGGTGGCTAGTCCTATTTATAGGCGAAGGCCCCGGGCCTCTTCCCAAATATTGAGCGGGAAGGGCACCAACAATTGGCCATTTTGAAGGGGAACATCTAGTACACTTATCCTGACTAAAGTTGGTCCTCGCCTGCCAAAAGACCCTGACGATGACGCCGGCTTGGGCTCCATGATGACCTCCGTTCTACCGTCCTGCTGGTCTTGGTCTTGTTGCACCGAACTGGTTGCCTTTGCTTGATACCCTTGCCTGCGCTTGCCCCCTTTGCACCGAAGGGGAAACAAGGACTCTGACACAGCGCGGCGGCGGGCGCTGGCCTGCTGCCTTGGTCTTCATGGCTTGCGTCATGGGCACCTCGTGAGGTACCCCACCTTGATCTCTCCGCCTCCTCGTGAGCCAGCCTGACGAGGCCGTGCCTGAGGAAGCCTCCTGTCGTCCGCCCCGCGAGGCTTGGCCCCTCGCGAGGGTCTTGAGCATGTGTTGATGAAGATGGGCTGTACTGGGCCACTCCTTGAGCCACGCCGCAGGCCGCATGCAGGCAAGTCTGGGTACCCCCATTCCCAGAACGCCGACAGTAGCCCCCGGGCCCAAGGCGCGCTTGGACTTGGCTTAGCGGAGAAGCGAAGACGCAAGTGCGAAGCGCCGTGGGCCCCAATAGCCTGCGGCCTTGGGCGCCGCGTGGTAGTTGATTGGACGTGGGCGTCCTGGCTCCCCCACGACGCCTTGGCAACTGCACAAGCTGATAAGGGTGCGGTACCTGTCCAGGCTTACCTTCTTTGCCTTCTCCTTCACCGCCCAGATCTCCTTTCTTTCTCCTATCCTTCTTGCTTCCGAAATCCCCAGATCCACTCCAACTCTGCATCCTAGCAAGGCATGGCGCCTCGCCAGACCCCAGCCGGAGCTTGGTACTCACCCGCCTTGGATCCTCCGAATGTGACGGAGAAGAATCTTGCTTGGACGTGCCAGATGCTGGTGACGTAAGGCCACGACGGGGCGGCCGCGCTCAAGGTCGGCACCGCCCTTCCTGAGGGTAGAGGAAGCACCTTCTACCCGCTCTTTGTAAGCGCCATCGCCGCCGGTCTGGTGCCCCCTTTTTCCGAGTTCTTCCTTTCTGTTCTTCACCATTACAATCTGCAAGCCTTGCACCTTCACCCCAACTCCGTTCTTCTCCTGGCGATTTTTGCCTACTACTGCGAGGCTCATGTCGGGGCGAGGCCTTCGGTGGCCTTGCTGCGCCATTACTTCTACCTCTGGGTCTCCCGTGGCCCCATCACCGCGTGCGCAAGCTTTATCGCGCACGGCAGCTCTAACACCATCTCGAAGCCCGGGAAGAGAATTGAGGGCTTCAAGAGCAAGTGGGTCAGGGTGGATGCTGGGCGCACCCACTCCCGGCTGATTCTGCCCACGAGGCAGCCCAAGTCCGCTGACGATTGGTCCCGCGCAGAGCTCGTCGATCCCCGCGCAAGGCCGGTGCTGGAGAAGATGGACGCGAACCTGTGGCCGGACAACGTGGCGACGGCGAAACTGACCGGGGCATCGCTCCTGAGGGAGTTCCTGGAGCATGGGGTGGCTCCTCTCCGGGAACACTCGCTTCCGCTGTGGAAGCCTGGGAGGACCGATGCCGCCCTTGGCTCGAACCCCGAAGTCCTAGCCGACGAGGATCTGGCCGCGGTCCTCCAATCCTTGGTTGGGGGAAACATGGCGAGGTTGGAGGATGCTCCCGTGCCCTTGTTCCTTCGGGATGACTGGGAGCAGGTGGTGAACTCCATGTCCGCTTTCAACGAGGGCGGGCCTGTGCCCGCGGAGGTTCCTGAGGCCCCGGCGGTCCTGGCGGCAGTGGATCAGATCTTCCAAATGACTTGGCGGAGAGGAGGAAGAAGAGGAGGAGGAGGAGGACGAGGATCCCAATTCGGAGGCGACCTACGGGGAGTCGAGGACGCCCCTCCCTCGGCGTAGGTCCCGCACTCTTCGCCTCATGCCAGATGACAATGAGGACAGCAACGAGCGGGGTGGCGAGAGCTCGCCCCTGATCCCGAAGAAGGACAGGACGGGGCTGGTTCCCCGTGGGGCCGCTCCGACTCCGACGCGATCCGCAGACACGCCTCCTGCTCCCGAGCCTCTTGAAGTTGACCCCAGCGTCCGGCTCTTGGGCTTCAAGTTCGTCCGGAGGTTGCTTGAGCCTGCTAGCGGCGACGAGTAAGTGCTCGATTCTCGTTTTGCTTCCTGCTTCATTGTTGAGGCTTGACGTCCATATTTCTTGGCTAGGCCGGCGCTTGCAGCGAAAAAGATGAAGGGGGCTCCTGAGGCTTCGTCCGAGGCAGCACCCCCATCCGCGGGAGAAGGGGGCGACAAGACGCGAGCCTCTCTTGCCCGGTCATCCTCGCGAGGCCTGGCGGGGCCAGCTAGAGCGAGCTCAGCCCCCATGGCCCAAGCGACTCCCGTGGTGTCTTTGCCTGATGCCACCGCCGCAGTCGTCGGGGCGCAAAAGGTCCTGACCCTTGGTGCTGTGATCATGTTGCCGTCTTCTCCTCCTACCCCGCCAACCGATGTCTCTCCGGCTCCTCCTACTGTTCTGGATCATGCCGCTGCTGAGCTGGACCGGCTACGAAAAAATCTTCTAGGCGCTGACCCCCGCTTGGTGGCCGGGCGCCTGGAGTTGGTCTCTGGCTGGGTCCGCTCTGATGCTTCAGTCCGAGCGGCACTGGCCCAGGTCGCGACAGTCTGCGACGAGGAGAAGCAGGCCGTCCTTGAGGCAAAGGCCGCTCGCGACGCCGCCTTGGGTGAGGTTGCGGATGTCCAGGGCCGCTACAAGGTGCTGGAGAGCGAGCTGCAAGCCCTGCGTGACCAGCTTGCCAAGGAGGCCCGTGTCCGCCAGGAGAAGGAGGAAGACATGAAGGCTCGCGAGGCTGCCGCCAAGGACCGGGATGCCGAGCTTGACGAACGCCAAGGCCGCCTGGATACGCTGGAGCAGCCGTTGGAGGCGAAAAAGATCGAGCTGGACGGCAAGGCACGGGTCCTGGCCGAGGACCGTGTGGCCTTCGCAAAGCTAGAGGTGAAGGCTCGCACCCTGCTGAAGTCACTTTATGACAGCGGCCTAGAAAGCCCGCTGGCCGGCGCCGAGGAGGGCCCCGCCAAGATGCTTCCCTTCCTGGTCCGCGCCCTCGAAGATGTCACCCTCGGCCTTGGCCCCACGACTGAGGCTGAGGCGCACGCCCTTTCTTCTGCGGTGCTGATGCGCGTCTTCACCCATGTCTACCTCCGCGACCACAGCGTTGACCTCGACAGTCTGCTGGAGCCTGTGAGCGGCGAGCTTGCTGCCGTCGCTACTGAGGCCGTGAAGGGTCGCGCGGAGGCTCTGCTGGCGAAGTTCCGGGCCTTCAACACCAAGCCGAAGTGAGGCGCTGCCGGTCCTGAGGCTCCACGAGGCGAAGTCGCCCAGCGCAGCTCCGTCACCAGCGATGGCGCCGCCAAAAAGTGACTCCTTCGTGGCTCCCATCCTGCTTTTAATTCCTACAACATGCATTCTGCCTCGTGGAGGCGTTTAAACTTTGTGTTTGGCATTGTCAAAAGTACTCTATGGACTGTAATATTTGCTTTTGAATTTCTTGAGATTTGCGTTTTTCCTTCCTACTTGCTTGTGTTCTACGTCGGCAGAGCCCGGGCCCGCGCATACCTCAGCCGCCGTTAGCCCAGACCGGAAAACAGGACGGGACCAAGGAGTGAGGGGCTACGTGACAAGTTAGGCTCCTGAGTCGCGATGCTCAGGAGTCCCCCTTGACGCACGAACAACAAGTAGGGAGGTGAGATGTATGGGTGAGATTACCATTCTACGTCGGTAGAGCCCGGCCCCGCGCATACCTCAACCGCCGTTAGCCTTTCGGAACTAAGGGGTGAGGGGCTACGTGACCAGTTAAGCTCCTGAGTCGCGATGCTCAGGAGTCCCCCTTGACGTTCAAACGGCCTTCGTACCTTGGCTCCGCTCGGGGAGAGGCGTGCGACGAACCAGGCCCGAGGGGCCTGGCTGGGTGGCGTGCGCCTGGGCGTGACCCAGGCGCAGCCCCCGTGCCCAGCCCCCTCGCACGGCACTCCCGAGGGGAGGTGTTATGATGAGTCCAGACATTGAGCTCTGGGCTCCCTGAGGTTGATGCAGCCGGGGGCCACGCTCAGTTGTTTATCACCAGCGCGGAGCATAGCGCTTCAGTATGTGTACGGGCATAGCCGCCTCGGCGATGTCGCCACCAACAGCGAGCATGGTGCTTCCACTCGGTGCGGGAGGGCTCCCCCGGGAGGAGCCCCTGGGCGATACAGCCCATACGACACGTGGCTGGCACGGTAGGGCCTGGCGAGGTGTATCTGGGCACCCGTGAGCTAGCGCGGGACTCACGGGGCCCTACCTCAAGGCGGGTTGCGCCTGGATCTGGGCCTTTACTTGTGATGTGTCCCTGCAGATTTGGTTAGATGTCGGTGATGAAGTCATGTACCTAGGGTAGGGTCATGGACCTATCCAAGGTACCCTCCCCAAGGACATCTTTAGAAGAAACTCCCTTCTAGTCGACCTGGAAGGATTCCACTCGACGGACTCGAAGACACTCGGCCATGAAGACTCACTCGACCACCAGGAGTTCAAGAACCACTCTGTATCCAAACGGTCTGTAATTAAGTAGTCTTTATGGTCATGATGACACTTTATGTAAGGCGTTACTAGTAACGCCAGACCTTAATGTACTTTAAACCCTCCGCTATGTGGGCTGGCTGGGGTCCTGGCAGACTCTATATAAGCCACCCCCTCCACTGGCAGAAGGGTTCGCACCCCTGTAATTCATACGCATATAATCCAGTCGACCGCCTCCGGGCTCCGAGACGTAGGGCTGTTACTTCCTCTGAGAAGGGCCTGAACTCGTAAATCCCTTGCGTATACAACTACTCCATAGCTAGGATCTTGCCTCTCCATACCTACCCCCTATTCTACTATCAGTCTTAGTACCACGATAGTTGGCCCCCACCATGGGGCAGGTGTCTTAGCGACTTATTGGAGAAGTTCTAATTGTTCTGATCGCCTTCATCATGGTTTCTGGCGGAGTTCTGGTCGAGGGCCGTGAGATCCGTCTCGGCGCACTCACGTTCATCGCCTACGATTCCGCTTGGCTCCAGGAGGCTCCACTCGACATCGACGCGCTTCCCGTCCGCGGGGCGACGCACTTTCGTGCATGTGTCCGCAGCGTCCTGCTGCGGCAACCATCGGCTCCGTATCGGTCGACTCCTGTGTCGTCCTCCTCCCCTGCTCTCCTGCCCGGTATAAGCGCTCTGGTCGATCGAGGCTTCAGCGGTGGGTGAGACACGCATGGCTCGCCAATCGCCACCACCTGTTGCGTGATCGAGCCGACGAATTTCTACGGCTGTTCGATCTCTCGACCGGCTCAGAGAAGCGCATCCGAAAGTGCGATAAAGAATGATCCATCCGGCGAGGTCCTGATGGTCAATGGGCCCTGTAGTCCTCCCGGCTTCCCTCGCACCGACGGAGCGGACGGTGGAGGCGACCCCGCTCAGGTCCATGAGGAGTATCAACCCGAGCCACTCACTTCTCTGCAAAGGGAAGATCTTCGCCGCCGGAATATGGATGCTCTGCGTACTCCTATCGTAGGAGAAACCCCCGAGGCTCGTGCCTTGGAGGATGCGCGTTTGGCCAACTTGGCTGAGCGCACTCGACTCGAGAACCTCTAGCGAGCACTTTCGTGGCTGCAACGAAAGTACCAGACTCCAGTCAACGTCAACTCTTTCCGCCGCCGACTCAGGTATATCGAACCACAATTCAGAATCTAGCAGCTGCAGCCCATATAGCGGAGTCGATTCAACCCTCTCAGTCAGAGGCTGGCAGAGGCTTGATGCAGATCAGAGATTTGCTCCAGGCAGCAGGAGATCAGAATCCAGTTGTATCATAGTCACGCAATAGGATTCACAGTCGATTCGTCGCTGTGAATACAGTCCAGTCGGCCCATAGCCCAAGATCGCCTCCACGGCGTGAGGGACGTGGGGGTCGACATGATTAGTATGATGACCGATTCGATCGCGATGATCGGCGTCGAGTGCCCACTCCTCCCCCATGGGGTGGGTCTTACGCCCCTCGACAGCAAGATGACAGACACCAGCACAGTGTTGGGCGAAGAGCTCCGGTCGACCCCAGGAAACCAGGCTTTGACGCGAGATCCATTATCATGCAAGGTTTGGTCGACCGGAACAGAGCTCACCGAGAAGGCCATGACAGAGATATGCCCACCAGCAGCCGAGTTCATGTTTCAGGACCAGAGTGTTTTAGCAGAGCCATCGAGCATGGTGATCCCTCCCAACTTCAAAGTTGGCGACTGGGTGAGTAAGTTCACTGGTGAGTCCAAGCCCGATACTTGGCTTGAGGACTACCGAGTGGCTGTTCAGATTGGCGGTGGCAATGATGAGGTGGCCATGAAACACCTACCGCTTATGTTGGAGGGCTCAGCCAAAGCCTGGTTGAATCAGTTGGCTCCTAGCAGCATTTACACTTGGGAAGATCTTGCCCAAGTGTTTTTCAGGACATTTGAAGGAACTTGCAAGCGACCAGCAGGGCTGACAGAGCTGCAGGTCTGCGTGCAAAAGTCAAATGAGACTCTAAGAGATTACATCCAGAGGTGGATCACATTGCATCATACGGTGGAGAACGTATCTGATCATCAAGCAGTCTGTGCCTTCAAGGAAGGCGTAAAGAACAGAGAGTTAAGTTTGAAGTTTGGTCGGACTGGAGACATGACTCTAAGTTAAATGATGGAGGTTGCCACCAAATATGCCAATGGTGAAGAAGAGGATCGACTCCGGAGTGGCAAGTACAAGCCGAGCCAGTCGGAAAAAGGAAACTCCAGTCGGAAACAGAAGCGGAAAGCCGAGCCAGCTGCTCCTGGAGAAGCCTTGGCTGTGACTCAGGGCAAGTTTAAAGGGAAGCCCAAAGGATCCTGGAACCCCAAGAAGGTGAAGGACAAGGAAGGAAACAACGTGATGGATTTGCCATGCCACATCCACACGAAGAAAGACGAAGAGGGTAACTTCATTTACCCGATACATACCACTCGCCAGTGTTGGCTCTTAATCCAGCAGTTTCAATGGAAACAGCCCAAGGATAAGGAAAAGGAGTCAGACAAGGCTGAAGACAAAGAGGACAGTGATGAAGGATACCCCCATGTCAATTCCACCCTGATGATTTTTGCTGATGTGGATAGCAAAAGTCGATTGAAAGTTATCAACCGTGAGGTGAATATGGTTGCTCCGACGACACCCAGCTATCTAAAATGGTCTCAGACCGTCGTTACATTCGACCAATCTGATCATCCTGAAGGAAATATGCCCTAGAGGCAATAATAAAGTTATTATTTATTTCCTCATATCATGATAAATGTTTATTATTCATGCTAGAATTGTATTAACCGGAAACATAATACATGTGTGAATATATAGACAAACAGAGTGTCACTAGTATGCATCTACTTGACTAGCTTGTTAATCAAAGATGGTTATGTTTCCTAACCATGAACAAGGAGTTGTTATTTGATTAACAAGGTCACATCATTAGTTGAATGATCTGATTGACATGACCCATTCCGTTAGCTTAGCACACGATCGTTTAGTATGTTGCTATTGCTTCCTTCATGACTTATACATGTTCCTATGACTATGAGATTATGCAACTCCGTTTACGGAGGAACACTTTATGTGCTACCAAACGTCACAACGTAATCGGGTGATTATAAAGGTGCTCTACAGGTGTCTCCGAAGGTACTTGTTGAGTTGGCGATTTCGAGATTAGGATTTGTCACTCCGAATGTCGGAGAGGTATCTCTGGGCCCTCTCGGTAATACACATCACTTAAGCCTTGCAAGCATTTCAACTAATGAGTTAGTTGTGAGATGATGTATTACGGAACGAGTAAAGAGACTTGCCGGTAACGAGATTGAACTAGGTATTGGATACCGACGATCGAATCTCGGGCAAGTAATATACCGATGACAAAGGGAACAACGTATGTTGTTGTGCGGTTTGACCGATAAAGATCTTCATAGAATATGTAGGAACCAATATGGGCATCCAGGTCCTGCTATTGGTTATTGACCGGAGACATGTCTCGGTCATGTCTACATTGTTCTTGAACCGTAGGGTCCGCACGCTCAAGGTTTCGATGATAGTTATATTATGAGTTTATGTATTTTGATGTACCGAAGGTTGTTCGGAGTCCCGGATATGATCACGGACATGACGAGGAGTCTCGAAATGGTCGAGACATAAAGATTGATATATTGGACGGATATATTTGGACACCGGAAAGGTTCCGGAGAAGTTTGGAGCTCCGGAGGTTACGAAACCCCCGGAGGTATATGGGCCTTATTGGGCCCATGTAGGAGGAAGAGAGAAAGGAGCAAGGGGCGTGCCCCAAGCCCAATCCGATTGGGGAGGGGCCGCCCCCTTCCTTTCTCCTTCCCCTCTTCCTATTACTACTACTAGTACTACTTCCTAATACTAGTACTCTTCCTTCCCTCCAAATAAGATAAGGAAGAGAGGAAACCTACTTGGAGTAGGTTTCCTCCCTATGGCGCGCCCCTAGGGCCGGCCACCTCCTCCCTCCTCCTTTATATACGGGGTAGGGGGCACCCTAGACACACAAGTTGATCATTGATCGTTCCTTAGCCGTGCGGTGCCCCCTCCACGATATTACACCTCGATCATATTGTAGCGGTGCTTAGGCGAAGCCTGCGACAGAGAACATCAAGATCGTCACCACGCCGTTGTCTTGACGGAACTCCCCTCGAGCCTCTCTTGGATTGGAGATCGAGGGTGCGTCATCGAGCTGTACGCGTGTCAAGAACTCGGAGGTGCCGGAGTAACGGTGCTTGGATCGGTTGGACCGGAGGACGACGACTACTTCCTCTATGTTGCGTCAACGCTTCCGCTTGGTTCACGAGTACGTAGACAACACTCTCCCTCTCGTTGCTATGCATCACCATGATCTTGCGTGTGCGTAGGAAATTTTTGAAATTACTACGTTCCCCAACGGTGGCATCGAGCCAGGTTTTATGGTTTGATGTTATATGCACGAGTAGAACACAAATGAGTTGTGGGCGATATAAGTCATCTTGCTTACCAAAGCATGTCATACTTTGGTTGGCGGTATTGTTGGATGAAGCGGCCCGGACCGACATTACGCCAGACGCTTACGCGAGACTGGTTTTACCGCCGTGCTTTGCACACGGTGACTAGCGGGTGTCGGTTTCTCCAACTTTAGTTGAACGAGTGTGGCTACGCCCGGTCCTTGCGAAGGTTAAAACAACATCAACTTGACAAACTATCGTTGTGGTTTTGATGCATAGGTGAGATTGGTTCTTGCTTAAGCCCGTAGCAGCCACGTAAAACTTGCAACAACAAAGTAGAGGACGCCTAACTTGTTTTTGCAGGCATGTTGTGATGTGATATGGCCAAGACATGATGCTATATTTTATTGTATGAGATGATCATGTTTTGTAACCGGTTATCGGCAAGCTGGCAGGAGCCATATGGTTGTCACTTTATTGTATGAAATGCAACGCATCGTAATTGCTTTACTTTATCACTAAGCGGTAGCGATAGTCGTAAAAGCAATAGATGGCGAAACGACAACGATGCTACGATGGAGATCAAGGTGTCGCTACCGGTGGCGATGGTGATCATGATGGTGCTTTGGAGATGGAGATCACAAGCACAAGAAGATGATGGCCATATCATATCACTTATATTGATTGCATGTGATGTTTATCTTTTATGCATCTTATCTTGCTTTGATTGACGGTAGCATTTTAAGATGATCTCTCACTAAAATTATCAAGTAGTGTTCTCCCGAGTATGCACCGTTGCCAAAGTTCGTCGTGCCTGGACACCACGTGATGATCGGGTGTGATAAGCTCTCGTCCATCTACAACGGGTGGAAGCCAGTTTTGCACACGAGAATACTCAAAGTTAAACTTGACGAGCCTAGCATATGCAGATATGGCCTCGAACACGGAGACCGAAAGGTCGGCGTGAATCATATAGTAGATATGATCAACATAAGATGTTCACCATTGAAAACTACTCCATCTCACGTGATGATCGGTTATGGTTTAGTTGATTTGGATCACGTGATCACTTAGATGACTAGAGAGATGTCTGTCTAAGTGGGAGTTCTTAAGTAATATGATTAATTGAACTAAAATTTATCATGAACTTAGTACCGATAGTATCTTGCTTGTCTATGTTGTTTGTAGATAGATGGCCCGTCTTTGTTGTTCCGTTGAATTTTAATGCGTTCCTTGAGAAAGCTAAGTTGAAAGATGATGGTAGCAACTACGCGGATCGGGTCCGAATTTGAGGATTATCCTCATTGCTGCACTGAAAAATTATGTCCCGAAGCACCGCTGGGTGCCGAGCCTGCTTCTTGATGTAACCGACGACGTTAAGAACGTCTCGCGAGCAAAGTCGATGACTACTCGATAGTTCAATGTGCCATGCTTTACGGCTTAGAACCGGGACTTCAACGACGTTTTGAGCGTCATGGAGCATATGAGATGTTTCAGAGTTGAAGTTGATATTCCGAAGAATGCCCGGATTGAGAGATATGAAGTCTCCAATAAGTTCTATAGCTGCAAGATGGAGGAGAATAGTTCTGTCAGTGAGCACATACTCAAGATGTCTGGGTATTGTAATCACTTGATTCAACTGGGAGTTACTCTTCCGGATGATAGCGTCATTGACAGAATTCTCCAATCACTTCCACCAAGCTACAAGAGCTTCGTGATGAACTATAATATGCAAGGGATGGATAAGACGATTCCTGAGCTCTTCGCAATGATAAATGCTGCGGAGGTAGAAATCAAGAAGGAGCATCAAGTGTTGATGGTTAACAAGACCACTAGTTTCAAGAAAAAGGGAAAAGGGAAGAAGAAGGGGAACTTCAAGAAGAACAGCAAACAAGTTGCTGCTCAAGAGAAGAAACCCAAGTCGGACCTAAGCTGAAATCGAGTGCTTCTACCGCAAGCGATCGGTCCTTTGGAAGCGGAACTGCCCCAAGTATTTGGCGGATAAGAAGGATGGCAAAGTGAACAAAGGTATATGTGATATACATGTTATTGATGTGTACCTTACTAGAGCTCGCAGAGCACTGGTATTTGATCTGGTTCATTGCTAATATTTGCAACTCAAGCAGGACTACGGATTAAGCAAACACCGCAAAGGATGAGGTGACGATGCGGCGTGGGAAATGGTTCCAAAGTCGATGTGATCGCGGTCGGCACGCTACCTCTACATCTACCTTCGGGATTAGTATTAGACCTAAATAATTGTTATTTGGTGCCGCGTTGAGCATGAACATTATATCTGGATCTTGTTTGATGCGAGACGGATATTCATTTAAATCAGAGAATAATGGTTGTTCTATTTATATGAGTAATATCTTTTATGGTCATGCACCCCTGAAGAGTGATCTATTTTTGATGAATCTCGATAGTAGTGAAACACATATTCATAGTGTTGAAGCCAAAAGATGCAAAGTTGATAATGATAGTGCAACTTATTTGTGGCACTGCCGTTTGGGTCATATCGGTATAAAGCTCATGAAGAAACTCCATACTGATGGACTTTTGGAACCACTTGATTATGAATCACTTGGTACTTGCGAACCGTGCCTCATGGGCAAGATGACCAAGACGCCGTTCTCCGGTACTATGGAGAGAGCAACAGATTTGTTGGAAATCATACATACAGATGTATGTGGTCCAATGAATATTGAGGCTCGTGGCGGATATCGTTATTTTCTCACCTTCACAGATGATTTAAGCAGATATGGGTATATCTACTTAATGAAGCATAAGTCTGAAACATTTGAAAGGTTCAAAGAATTTCAGAGTGAAGTTGAAAATCATCGTAACAAGAAAATAAAGTTTCTACGATCTGATCGTGGAGGAGAATATTTGAGTTACGAGTTTGGTTTACACTTAAAACAATGTGGAATAGTTTCACAACTCACGCCACCGGAACACCACAACAGAATGGTGTGTCCGAACGTCGAATCGTCGTACTTTACTTGATATGGTGCGGTCTATGATGTCTCTTACAGATTTACCGCTATTATTTTGGGGTTATGCTCTAGAGACAGCCACATTCATGTTAAATAGGGCACCGTCGAAATCCGTTGAGACGACACCTTATGAACTATGGTTTGGCAAGAAACCAAAGTTGTCGTTTCTTAAAGTTTGGGGTTGCGATGCTTATGTGAAAAAGCTTCAACCTGATAAGCTCGAACCCAAATCGGAGAAATGTGTCTTCATAGGATACCCAAAGGAGACAGTTGGGTACACCTTCTATCACAGATCCGAAGGCAAGACATTCGTTGCTAAGAATGGATCCTTTCTAGAGAAGGAGTTTCTCTCGAAAGAAGTGAGTGGGAGGAAAGTAGAACTTGATGAGGTAATTGTACCTACTCCCTTGTTGGAAAATAATACATCACAGAACCGGTTTCGTGGACGTCAAAACCAACTAGTGAGGAAGTTGATGATAATGATCATAGAACTTGAGATCAAGTTATACGTAACCACGTGGGTCGAGCAGAGTAAGATCCGCACTGAGTGGTACGGTAATCCTATTCGGAAGTCATGCTACTAGATCATGATGAACCTACGAACTATGAAGAAGCGATGGTGAGCCCAGATTCGCAAAATGGCTTGAAGCCATGAAATCGAGATGGGATCCATGTATGAGAACAAAGTATGGACTTTGGTTGACTTGCCCGATGGTCGGCAAGCAATTGAGAATAAATGGATCTTCAAGAAGAAGATTGACGCCGACGGTAATGTTATCGTCTACAAAGCTCGACTTGTTGCAAAAGGTTTTCGACAAGTTCAAGGGGTTGACTACGATGAGACCTTCTCACCAGAAGCGATGCTTAAGTCTGTCGAATCATGTTAGCAATTGCCGATTTTATGATTATGAAATTTGGCAAATGGATGTAAAACTACATTCTGAATGGATTTCTGGAAGAAGAGTTGTATATGATGCAACCAAAAGGTTTCATCGATCCAAAGGGAGCTAACAAAGTGTGCAAGCTCCAACATTCCATTTATGGACTGGTGCAAGCCTCTCGGAGTTGGAATAAACGTTTTGATAGTGTGATCAAAGCATTTGGTTTTATCTGCACTTTTGGAGAAGCCTATATTTACAAGAAAGTGAGTGGGAGCTCAGAGCATTTCTAATATTATATGTGGATGACATATTATTGATTGGAAATGATATAGAATTTATGGATAGCATAAAGGGATACTTGAATAAAAGTTTTTCAATGAAAGACCTCGGTGAAGCTGCTTACATATTGGGCATTAAGATCTATAGAGATAGATCAAGACGCTTAATTGGACTTTCACAAAGCACATACCTTGACAAAGTTTTGAAGAAGTTCAAAATGGATCAAGCAAAGAAAGGGTTCTTGCTGTATTGCAAGGTGTGAAGTTGAGTAAGACTTAAAGCCCGACCACCGCAGAAGATAGAGAGAAAATGAAAAGTGTTCCTATGCTTCAGCCATAGGCTCTATCATGTATGCAATCTGTGTACTGACCTAATGTGTGCCTTGCTATAAGTCTAGCAGGAGGTACCAAAGTAATCCAGAGTGGATCACTAGACAGCGGTCAAGAACATCCTGAAATACCGAAAAGGACTAAGGATATGTTTCTCAGATATGGAGGTGACAAAGAGCTCATCGTAAATGGTTACGTTGATGCAAGCTTTGACACGATCCGGACGATTCTAAATCGCAAACCGGATCGTGTTTACATTAAACGGTGGAGCTTGGTTGGTGCAGTTCAAAGCAAAGCGTCGTGGCGGGATCTACATGTGAAGCGGAATACATAGCTGCTTCGAAGCAGCCAATGAAGGAGTGCGGATGAAGGAGTTCATATCCGATCTAGGTGTCATACCTAGTGCATCGGGTCCAATGAAAATATTTTGTGACAATCTTCGAGCAATTGCCTTAGCGAAGGAATCCAGATTTCACAAGAGAACCAAGCACATCAAGAGACGCTTCAATTCCATCCGGATCTAGTCCGTGGGAGACATAGAGATTTGCAAGATACATACGGATCTGAATGTTGCAGACCCATTGACTAAGCCTCTTCCACGAGCAAAACATGATCAACACCAAGACTCCATGGGTGTTAGAATCATTACTGTGTAATCTAGATTATTGACTCTAGTGCAAGTGGGAGATCAAGGAAATATGCCCTAGAGGCAATAATAAAGTTATTATTTATTTCCTCATATCATGATAAATGTTTATTATTCATGCTAGAATTGTATTAACCGGAAACATAATACATGTGTGAATATATAGACAAACAGAGTGTCACTAGTATGCCTCTACTTGACTAGCTTGTTAATCAAAGATGGTTATGTTTCCTAACCATGAACAAGGAGTTGTTATTTGATTAACAAGGTCACATCATTAGTTGAATGATCTGATTGACATGACCCATTCCGTTAGCTTAGCACACGATCGCTTAGTATGTTGCTATTGCTTCCTTCATGACTTATACATGTTCCTATGACTATGAGATTATGCAACTCCGTTTACGGAGGAACACTTTGTGTGCTACCAAACGTCACAACGAATCGGGTGATTATAAAGGTGCTCTCTGGTGTCTCCGAAGGTACTTGTTGAGTTGGCGATTTCGAGATTAGGATTTGTCACTCCAATGTCGGAGAGGTATCTCTGGGCCCTCTCGGTAATACACATCACTTAAGCCTTGCAAGCATTTCAACTAATGAGTTAGTTGTGAGATGATGTATTACGGACGAGTAAAGAGACTTGCGGTAACGAGATTGAACTAGGTATTGGATACCGACGATCGAATCTCGGGCAAGTAATATACCGATGACAAAGGGAACAACGTATGTTGTTGTGCGGTTTGACCGATAAAGATCTTCGTAGAACATGTAGGAACCAATATGGGCATCCAGGTCCCGCTATTGGTTATTGACCGGAGACATGTCTCGGTCATGTCTACATTGTTCTCGAACCGTAGGGTCCGCACGCTCAAGGTTTCGATGACAGTTATATTATGAGTTTATGTATTTTGATGTACCGAAGGTTGTTCGGAGTCCCGGATATGATCACAGACATGACGAGGAGTCTCGAAATGGTCGAGACTTAAAGATTGATATATTGGACGGATATATTTGGACACCGGAAAGGTTCCGGAGAAGTTTGGAGCTCCGGGAGGTTACCGGAACCCCCCGGGAGGTATATGGGCCTTATTGGGCCCATGTAGGAGGAAGAGAGAAGGAGCAAGGGAGGGGGGCGCCCCCCCCAAGCCCAATCCGAATTGGGGAGGGGGGCCGGGCCCCCCTTTCCTTTCTCCTTCCCCCTCTTCCTATTACTACTACTAGTACTACTTCCTAATACTAGTACTCTTTCCTTCCCCCTCCAAATAAGATAAGGAAAAGAGAGGGAAACCTACTTGGAGTAGGTTTCTCCCCTATGGCGTGCCCCCTAGGGCTGGCCACCTCCTCCCTCCCTCCTTTATATACGGGGTAGGGGGCACCCTAGGACACACAAGTTGATCATTGATCGTTCCTTAGCGTGCAGCGGTGCCCCCTCCACGATATTACACCTCGATCATATTGTAGTGGTGCTTAGGCGAAGCCTGCGATAGGAGAACATCAAGATCGCCACCACGCCATCGTCTTGACGGAACTCCCCTCGGAGCCTCTCTTTGGATTGGAGATCGAGGGTGCGCCATCGAGCTGTACGCGTGTCAAGAACTCGGAGGTGCCGAGTAACGGTGCTTGGATCGGTTGGACCGGAGGACGACGACTACTTCCTCTACATTGCGTCAACGCTTCGCTTCGGTCTCACGAGGGTGCGAGACAACACTCTCCCCTCTCGTTGCTATGCATCACCATGATCTTGCATGTGCGTAGGAATTTTTTTGAAATTACTACGTTCCCCAACACATCCGACATACATAGCCACCCCTGGGAGGCAAGCTTTGGTAGTCGACCCAGTCGTCGAAGGCACTCGAGTGACTAAGGTTCTGATGGATGGTGGCAGTGGACTGAATGTATTGTATGCGGAGATGTCGAAGGGAATGGGCATTCCGATGTCCAGACTCAGTTCCAGCAACATGAGTTTCCATGGAGTCATTCCTGGAAAGAAGGCTGAGTCACTCGGCCAAATAGCTCTTGATGTGGTTTTCGGCGATTCGAAGCATTTCCGCAAAGAAAAGCTAACATTTGAAGTCGTGGATTTCCAGAGTGCTTATCAGGCTATTTTGGGCAGGCCAGCTTATGCGCGGTTCATGGCTCGACCATGTTACGTATACCTCAAATTGAAGATGCCTGGTCCCAAGGGTGTGATCACCATCACTGGCAATCGGAAAAGGCAGAAGAGTGCTTTCAGAAGGGCTCAAAGATTGCCAATGCTCAGATAACAGTGGTGGAGCTACAAGAATATCAGAAAAATGTAGATCCGAGTGATTTATTGCGGGCCAAGAAGCCCGCCACAGAGTCAACGTTCTAGTCGTCTGGTGAGACGAAACCCATTCACATTCACCCGACCGACCCCAGTGTTGCTCCGACTCATATTTCCACAACACTCGACTCTAAATAGGAAGAAGCGCTCATCCAGTTCCTCCGTGAGAACTGGAACATCTTTGCATGGAAGCCTGCTGACATGTCGGGTGTTCCCAGGGGGCTAGCTGAGCATCGTTTATGAGTCGACCCAAAAGCAAAACCTGTCAAAGAACATCTTTGACAGTCCGCCGTCCAGAAGAGAAAGGCCATTGGTGAGCAGGTGGCTCGGCTCCTGGCAGCAGAGTTTATCCGAGAGATTTACCACTCCGAGTGGCTCGTCAATGTTGTCATGGTCCCCAAGAAGGACAAGTCACTTCGCATGTGCATTGATTTCAAACATATCAATCGGGCCTGCCCGAAAGATCATTTTCCTCTCCCTCGCATCGACCAAATTGTCGACTCGACTGCGGGATGTGAGAGATTGTCTTTTTTAGACGCCTATTACGGGTACCATCAGATCCGTCTGTATGGACCCGACGAGATCAAAACAGCTTTCATCACTCCATTCGGGTGCTTCTGCTATGTTACCATGCCATTCGGCCTCAAGAATGTCGGAGCCACGTTCATGAGGATGATTCAGAAGTGTTTACTCACTCAAATCAGTCGGAACGTGGAAGCGTACATGGATGATATTGTGGTCACACGGAAGGGTTCCGACCTGTTGACTGACCTCGCTGAAACATTTGCCAATCTCAGGAGGTATGATATCAAGCTCAATCCATCAAAATGCACATTCGGAGTTCCTGGTGGAAAGTTACTCGGTTTTGTCGTTTCCGAACGAGGAATCGACGCTAACCCAAAAAAAGTTGGCACTATACTCCAATGAAACGCCTACATGCGTGTGCACGATGTCCGAAGCTTCTTGGATGCTTGGCGCGTTAAGTCGATTCATCTCTCGCCTCGGTGAAAAGGCATTGCCTCTTTACCGACTGATGAAGAAGTCAGACAAGTTCGAGTGGACACCAGAAGCTGATGCAGCGTTTGTCGAGCTAAAAGCTCTGCTCTCCACCCAGCTGGTGCTTGCTGCTCCAATCAGCAAAGAGCCTTTGTTGCTTTACATTGCAGCCACAGGACAAGTCTTCAGTACAGTACTTACGGCCGAGCGGGAAGAAGAAGGGAAAGCCTTCAAAGTTCAGCGCTCAGTATATTATCTTTCCAAAGTGTTGACCCCATCGAAGCAAAGATACCCTCATTATCAGAAGCTCATATATGGGATCTACATGACCACGAAGAAGGTTGCTCATTATTTCTCTGATCATTCCATTACGATCGTCGACGCCCCTCTGTCGAGAGATTCACGCACAACAGAGATGCAACGGTCGAGTGGCGAAATGGGCGATTGAACTCCTTCCCCTTGATATCAAGTTTGAGGCAAAGAAAGCCATTAAGTCCCAAGCAGTAGCAGATTTCCTTGCCGAGTGGATTGAACAACAGCAGCCGGCTCAAGTTCACTCGGAGCATTGGACCATGTTCTTTGACGGTTCTAAGATGTTAAATGGTTCCACTGCTGGGATAGTATTGGTTTCCCCCCGAGGAGATAAGCTCAGATATGTGCTCCAGATCCACTTTGATTCCTCCAACAATGAAGCAGAATACGAGGCGCTTTTGTATGGGTTACGCATGGCCATTTCACTCGGTGTCCATCGCCTTATGGTTTATGGTGACTCAAACTTGGTGGTCAATCAGGTGATGAAAGAGTGGGACGTTAGAAGCCCAGCCATGACTGGATACTGCAATGCAGTGAGAAAGCTTGAAAAGAAATTAGAAGGGTTAGAGCTCCATCATATACCCCGACTGAAGAATCAAGCGGCTGATGATTTGGCGAAGATAGGTTCCAAGAGAGAAGCCATTCCCAGTGATGTGTTCTTGGAGCATATCCATACTCCATCAGTTCAAGAAGATCCTTTTACCGAAGAAGCTCCGCAACCTAAAAGTGTCACAGATCCGACTGAAGTTGAAGTTCCAGCAGTGGTCGACCTGATCATGGAAGCGTTGGTGATCACTCCTGATTGGATAGTGTCATACATCGTGTATATCTTAAGGAAAGAGCTCCCAGAGGATGAAGAAGAGGCTCGACAGATCGTCCGCCGATCTAAGGCCTTTACCATGATAAAGGGACAGTTATACAGAGAAAGCGCGACTGGAGTTGGTCAGAAGTGTATAACGCCAGAAGAAGGTCGGATAATCCTTGACGATATCCACTCGGGGACCTGCGGCCATCATGCGTCCTCTCGGACCATTGTGGCTAAAGCATACCGAAGCGGATTTTACCGCCAAGAGCGAATGAAATGGCAAAGGAGATAGTCGACGAGTGTGAAGGATGTCAATTTTACTCCAATATGTCACACAAGCTCGCCTCACCTTGAAGACCATTCCACTTGTCCGGCCTTTATTTGTATGGGGATTGGATATGGTTGGACCATCGAGAACAAAGGCGGCTTCACCCATGTGCTAGTAGAAGTCGACAAGTTCACCAAGTGGATTGAGGCTAAACCCATCAAGAATCTTGATGCCGGCACTGCTGTCAGCTTCATTAGGGAGTTGATATTCATATATGGAGTTCCACACAGCATCATCACTGACAATGGGTCAAACTTTGATTCCGGGGAATTCAGAGCCTTCTGCACATCTCAGGGCACACGAGTCGACTATGCTTCAGTCGCTCACCCTCAGTCGAATGGACAGGTAGAACGAGCAAATGGCTTAAATCTCAAAGGGTTGAAACCCCGATTGATGCGCGATCTCAAGCACGCAGCTGGTGCATGGGCCGACGAACTTCTGTCAGTACTTTGGGGATTAAGGACCACACCTAACCGGTCGACTAGGAGAACTCCGTTCTTCTTGGTCTAAGGAGCTGAAGCAGTCTTGCCGAGTGACCTGCTTCACAACGCACCCCGAGTCGAACTCTACACTGAAGCTAAAGCAGAGCAAGCCCGGCAGGACGCAGTCGACCTTCTAGAAGAAGAAAGAGAGATGGCCTTGATTCGATCGACCATTTATCAGCAGGACTGGCGTCGCTTCCATGCCAAAGACGTGAAGAGTCGAGCCTTCCAAGAAGGAGATTTGGTTCTTGTCACACCCTGCATTTTGTAACATTTCTTATGCATTATTAAAGCATGAAAATTTGGACCAACAAAAACTTTTGCATTATTTGGCTTTAATTTTTTGGAGTTGGATTTCTCTGTGTGGTTTTTCAAGTGCTCTTTAAAGTCAACTACTCCACCTTCTCTACTTCATCTCCTTGCCCCAAACTCTTGCCCAATGATCATGCCATGTGTATAGAGAAACATAGTATTTTCTTACAAAATAATTTGGCCAAAAAGTATTTTCTAAAATTAGTTTTTCAAAAACCCCTAAATTGAGGTTTGCACTGCAAGTACTTGATTTGGGGTATGAAAAATATTTCAAAAGGTATATTTGAATCCTATTAGATGTAGGACTCCCATAAACCACAAAAATATAATTATAAAAGCTATTTTCCTATTTTATTTAAAAGATTTTTCTTAAGGCCAGAAATGGTCTTTAATAGGGAAAAAATATTTTTATTGTTTCAAAAATATTTTACAAAAATTAGGGAAACTCAGTGGACATATATTTTCCATATATAAGAGTTTCAACACATGGTCATGTTCAAAATATTGGTCAAACCCCTCAAAAACCCTTTCTGGATATTTCAAGCTTTTGAAATAGTTACAAAGGAAATATTCTCCACAAATTCCAAGAAAATTCTAGCATGTCACATATGACATTTTGGATGATCTTGGTAAGTATCATGTCATGGAGAATAGTATAACCCCATGAAATCCCCTCAAAACCATTTCTGTCCATTCTGAAGTTTGAGAAACTTTACATTGCCAAACATATCCAAATGCTCTCAAATCTTGTGAACATGCTCAAATGGTCTAATCATTTATCTAGACCAAATGGCACAAGTTGGAGAACAAGTTAACTTGATCAAAGTGCCCCAAAACCCTTCCTATCCAGAACCAAATTTGAACAACTCTACATTGGCAACTTTCTCCTTTTGATCTCAACTTTTGTGGACATGTTCATAACCTCAAATAATGACACTACACCAAGTGGTGCATCAAGGAGAATAGGTTTGCATGACTAAATCTTGGCAAAGCTATTTCTGCTGATTTCTAGGGTTTACCAAAGTTGCATTGGCTACTTTGCCCAAATTAGCTCAAACTTGGTGGAACACCCTACTTCCATGTGCCATTCCATACTGTTAATTCTCATGTCAAGTGGAATTAATTTTCTTGCCCAAACCAACAACAAACACCTTCTGCCATTTTTCCAAAATCATCATTTTGACCACTTCCACTCTTCTCCATGACCTCAAATTTTTACCACAGCTCCTCCTAGTCCCCTTTCACCTCGAGTAACAATGGCAAATCCACAGCTCACTTATTGGAGGGGTAAAATCTCTCTCTCCCTCTCTGGACAGCCACTTTCTCTCTCTCCCTCACCCTCCCTCCTCTCCTACTGGCTCTCCAGGGCATCCAATGTCCCTCCCGTCTTCTTTACTCCCTCCTAGAGCTTCCAGACATCAGTGGCCGCCCCCACAAGGCATATAATATGCCATGGCATGCCAAATGCACGCCCGGGAGGCTACAAGGCGGACTAGGCATCAGAGCCGCTTCGCCTAACGACTCCGACGACCTCGGGACTCCCCGCACTTTGCCGATGCGCCTCGGTGTCTGAAGACGCTACAGTCGGGCCTTCTCTCTCCTCCTCCTCGCGCCTCCAGCTAGAACAGAGGCCGCCCGAAGCGCTTAATGGAGCGGCTTCACGCTGCGTTCCCGACCTCTCCCCGTTCCTCTCTCTATCTCACCGACGTGGTCGACGCCCAGAACACCCTGCACACTACGCCGCTTCCCCGAGCCTCGCAGCGACGAAGCGTGAGCTCGTCGGGCGCACGGTCTCACTGACCTTGCCGTTTGCCTATTTAAAGGCCTCCCCGAGCCCTTCTCTGCTCACCACTCGCTCTCTGCACCACCAAACCCTCCCCCTGCACCACCAGTTCCTCTCCAGAGCCACCTGAGCTCGAGATCGAGCTCGAGCTCCGCAATTTCGGCTCGCCGGAGTTCGCGAGGTATAGGCCTCCCCCGCTCCTCATCTGCCTCGATCTGGAGTCCCTGCATTCCCCTGACCCTTTCCCCCTTGTTTCCTCTCTCTTTAGCTGCTGGAAACGGCCGGAGCCACCGCCTCCCGAAGCTCCTCCGCCGCAGCTCCTCGTCGCCGGCGAACCAGGCACCCCCGCCGGCCAAGCCCACCACCCACCGACATGCGGTAGTCTCTGAAGCCATCCTCGTGACTCGCGGAGCTCGCTGTGGCTGCATTGCCGCCAAGTGAGCACCGCGACCCCCGCCCACGGGTTAGTGATGACAAGTGGGTCCCTTTGTCATCCTCTCCCTCATTCAGCGCCTCTCTCTCTCGACTGCGGGCCTGGCCGTCGGGTTTGAAATGGTGGGCGGGCGCACAGGCTTGGCTGGCTCGGCTGGGCGGCCCTGGCTGGCTGGGCCTCTTGCCAGACTGTTCCGGCCTCGGCAGAACAGGCCCTTTTTCTTTTTCTTTTCTGTCACTTTATCCAGAAATTCCACAGGACAAAACATATGTCCAAATAAATTAATTCCAAATCCTAAATTTCTAGAATATTGCAACCTATTTAATGGTGCAACTTTCATTCAAATCCAGCAACCTTTTCTTCATCAGAATATTTAAATGTGATTTTAAGCATTTAAATATGCCCTTGTAAATCCATTTCTCCTATTCTGCTACACCAAATCCAAAACTAGGAATTTTCCCCTTCTTAGTTTTCAACCTAGTATTTTACAAAAATGAGTTGACATTTTTCTGAGCACTTTGGTTTTTCTGTTTTATTATTGCCTTATTTTTCTCGTTATTATTTTTGCGACGATAGATTGCATTGCTGACGAAGGAGTTGGACCAAAAGACTTCGAAGACCCAGAAGACTTTGTTGAGCCAGTCAAGAAGCCCTTTGACCATGTCTATGAAACCCTTTTTATGCATGTCATATAGCACCATATTGATGTTGCAACTGAATCATGATGAGGTGGTATCCACTTTGATGGTTTGCCACCGTACTTCCTCGTTGATACTTGCATTGTGCATGACCCTACCTTCTTATGAGGGTTATGACGGTGGGAGTAGATAGGATGCTAAAGTAGTGCTACGCAAAAAGGGACGGGAATATGCTTGGTGATGAAGACAAAGTATTTTCAAAAAACTTTTCCGAAAACCCCGTCGGGTGCCACTTATGCCCGAGGGAGATGATGAGATGGGTAACCACTTGATGACGAAGTGGTGTACCGAGGCAAGTGTGTGTGTTGTTTTCGAAAACGGATTAGATTTAAGATTTGATGACTGTCCCAACCTTACATGCGCAACCACTCTACCCTTATATGGGAAATGGCATTATTGATTACCTAGGTCGATACTAGCCTTGAGCCTGCATTACTAGTGATGGGGGAGAGTTGGTGCTCTCTCTCGGGACGGGGTCGTGCCAGGTAGGGCGGCCATGACTGTTTTCACAGGGCACCGGATACACCGTTGTGTCCTCTCTCGGATGTTACGATCTCGAGTGAGTCTTGCAAGATGTACATCGTGAGGATACGGAACAATGAGCGGACTCCTTGTTAGTGTCGTCTAGGGAAAGGTAGTGATCGGGTGCTTACCCCGGGTACTTGAGGTATCGCGGGTCGTGGATGACATGGAAGTTCCCCGGATCTTGTGGATGACATGGAAGTTCCCCGGGTACTTGTGCTTACCCCGGGTACTATTCGAATAGCCGTGTCCACGGTCAAGGACGGTTGGGCGGTGCTGCTTAAACTATATCCAGAGTTTTGCAACCGTGTGTGTGAGATGATAAAACTACTTGGGTCAAGTCAAAGGACTTGACATGATTGAGTTGGGTTGGTGCCCACTCTATTTATGTTGATATCTGTAACCTGTCCTCATGGTTACGTGAATTCTCTTGATGCATGTCTTACTAGTTGTTGAACATGTCATTGCACTCAAAACTAGCTTTCTGCAAAAATTTACCTATATCATGCATTGTTGTATCTTGAACCAAAACATGGGTTGCTTAAGTAGTACATTCAAAGTATTCATTGGCTTGCCACTGGTTATTTAATTGACCGGGCATGGAAGAACCGGAGTTCAAGAAGAGTTCTTTGGAGACTAACATGCGAACTAGGACGCTTCCCAGTCGTAATGCTGTAGGGTTAAGGCAGATGGCATGGGTTCTACTTATCGATTTAAGATTTCCGTTGCTTGTGTTTCATTTGATGTTCAGCCCTTAAGGCTTTATCAATGTAAGACTTGACCATAATGGTCATAATTTGTGTAAGACGGTATGTATGGATGTAAGACTCTTGTTATTCAGCTTCTGTGTGTTCAGTGAGCATTGATCTCTAGGATCACTGTACACGTGCATTCGGTGATCTCGACTTATGTGTCGGGGTCCCCACAGAGCTGGTATCAGAGCCATCCTGACTGTAGGAAGCCTTAGTTAGCATGGACGTTAGTTAGCTTGAGACCATCTAAACTTCTCTTCTTTTCTGAAGCATACCCAACCCAAAAATATATTCCCCTTATTGACCTCTCCCATTAAACCTTTGTAGATGGCTACCGTACCCGAAGACTTCCTGACCACCGGATTTCCCGTGCTTCTCGAGGATAGCCTCAAGAAGTGCCAGTTTCACCGAGCCCCCATTTTCACCTACCATGAGCATTGGATCAATGACACTGAGACAGAGTATCATGTGGAAGTGATCGTGAAGGCCAATGACTCTCCAACAAGCTGGTTTTTCGAGGGACCCCAGATGGCAACTCTGGTTCTTGCCGTCGAGACGGCAACCCTCAAGGCACTCACCCGCCTCCGAGACCTTCTTCCAGAGATGGCATACGAGTTGGCAACCCGCTTCTTGCCTTATCGGAAGAAAGGTGAGGATGAGAGCAGTGCACCAGCTCCACCATTAGAAGAAGGACTTCCACTCCGATTCCAGACCTACTTCAGCCTTTGTGCCGATAGTTTGGCACAACACTTGGCCTCTGAATCAATGGAGCTCCGAAAGGAACTTCATGAGACCAAGGCACTTCTTCTTCAAGCACAAGGGAAGACGGATAGGATCAAGAAAGAAGGTGCTCCCCCTGGACAGCCCGCAATCGCATACAGAGGCGGAAGACCCCCAAAGGATGAAGAACCACCACAGCAACACCGCATGAGCGCAAAGGAATACCGCAAGCTCTTCGCACCACCAGCAAAGCAACGCCGTGTTGAACTCCTCCACTCCCCCACCCCTTCAAGTGAAGAGGAAAGTCAGGATGCTGATGATGAGGAGGAAGACCCAGAAGAGCCAGACTACGCGGCCGAGCATTCCACCACTTAGGCATCATTCACAACTTGGATATGCCCGTTAGTAACCCTACGGTAGGATAGGTCGTGTACCCCTATGCGAAGTCGAGTCCTTGTAATGGTTCATATGAAACCATGTAGTGTTGTGTTTGCTTTTGATGTGTTTGATGGACGCCGTGCTTTCCTTCGGGAACTTGTAAGTGACTACATCACCCATTTGGACTTTAATGAAAGTGTTTGGCCCTTTTGGCCCTTGCATGAAAACAATTAGTGTCATACCAACCCCCTTACTAGGCGTCCCATCTATATTGCTATCCCCATCTTTCCCCAATCATGAGTCCTTGACCACTCCAATAGGATGCTGTTGTAACTCAGACTGCACGTCTACCCAAAGAAGAAGAAGTCGGAGGTTCTCACAAGGCGAGTCACCAGACCAAGCCCGAGGACGACTCCACCCCCACCAGCTCCTCCAAGCATGGACATGGCTCAGCTTCTCCAAGCCTTCCGAGAGGAACGCCAAGCCAACACTGCAGCCCTCCAGATGATTGCTCAAGCTGTCAATCGCCAGCCGGCGGGACACGGCAATGGACGTTCCACGTTAGTGGAGTTCAAGAAGCATGCACCACCCACCTTCATCGAGACTGCTAAACCCCTGGATGCAGACGACTGGGTCCGCACCATTGAGGATCTTCTGGCACTAGTCGGATGCACTGAGGACCATGAGAAGGTGGCGTATGCTGCTCACTATCTCGGGGGCACTGCTAGAGCTTGGTGGGATGGATTCAAGGCCATGCATGCTGAGCAAAACATCACTTGGAATGACTTCAAGGCAGAATTCCGCAAGGCCCACATTCCTTCCGGAATCATGGCCATCAAGAAGCGTGAGTTCCGAGCCCCAAGCAAGGAAGTAGCATTGCCAAGGAGTACATGCAAGTTCGGTGTTCTCTCAAGGTATGCTCCCGAGGATGTTAGCACCGATGCCGCCAAAAGGAGCGCTTCATGGAAGGCCTTAACCAGACTCTGCGATGCTTCGCTTGTTGTGTGTGACCGCCCGACCTTTCCTCGATCTGGTGAACAAGGCACTCATGCTTGAGGACAAGCAGCGTGCTTTGGATGATACCCGAAGCGCAAGATGATCGGCAAGGGTAGCTCCAAGAACGAGAAGCCTCGCCTGTGGCAGCCAGCCCGGTCAAGCCAACCTATCGCCAGCCAAGAGCCCCGCACCCGCACCAACTATCCACCTCAAGAAGATAACCCTGTGCCAGCTTACAACAACCCCAATAACAATGTCGGGTAAGAGCAGAACCCCAACCAAGTCACTTGCTTTGGGTGTGGTCACCAGACACTACTCCAAGAATCGCCCAACAAGAAGCCCGACGCCCGCGCCCCAATGCGCAGAACCCAGACAAGGCCGTGGAATGCCACCATGGAACCAAGCTCCCCGCAACCTGCCCAACAACGGCAAGGGTCGTGTGAATCATGTCACTGCAGAAGAAGCCCAGGAAGACCCGGGCGTCGTGCTGGGTACGTTCCTTGTCAATTCAGCACCTGCAATTGTCTTGTTTGATTCTGGAGCCACGCATTCATTTGTCACCCAAAAGTTTGCATTAAAAAGTGGCATGACCCCTACACCCCTGAATAACCCTATGGTGGTACAAACCCCCGGAGCAGAGATGAGAGCCAAGATAGGATGTAAAGGAGTCGGGATTGTCATTAATGGGGTAGACTTCCTAGCAGACCTTATCATCTTAAGATCGCAAGGCTTGATGTGATCTTAGGAATGGATTGGCTCATCAAGCACCAAGGCTTGTTAGATTGTGCTAACCGGATCACACCGTGACCAATGACCAAGGAGTCGAGGTTAAATTTGCCTCCAACCCCTCCTCTACTCAAGCCCACCAAGTCAACTGTTTGACTGAAGTTGAATTGGAGCAAGTGCCGGTAGTATGCGAATACCCCGATGTCTTTCCTGATGAGCTACCGGGAATGCCTCCTGACCGAGACATTGAGTTCATCATCGAGCTCATACCCGAAGCGGGACCCATCTATAAGAAGCCTTATAGAATGGGATCGGAGGAGTTAGCAGAATTGAAGAAGCAACTGGAAGAGCAGTTGAGGAAGGGATTTATCCTCCCTAGTGCCTCCCCTTGGGGATCACCTGTTCTATTTGTGGCAAAGAAGGACGGTACCATCCGCTTGTGCATTGACTACCTCTCCCTCAATGAAGTTACAATCAAGAACAAGTACCCACTTCCCAAGATTGAAGATCTGTTTAATCAACTCAATGGGGCCAAGGTGTTCTCCAAGATCGACCTCAGATCTGGGTACTACCAGCTGAAAATCAGACCCCAAGATATTCCGAAGATGGCATTTGTAACCAGATATGGCCTGTATGAGTGCACGGTCATGTCCTTTGGATTAACCAATGCCCCAGCTTACTTCATGTATCTCATGAATAAGGTCTTCATGGAATATTTGGACAAGTTTGTCGTTGTCTTCATCGATGACATTCTTATCTTCTCGAAGACGGAAGAAGAGCACGAGCAACACCTGAGGATGGTCCTAGGCAAGCTTCGAGAGCACCAACTGTATGCCAAATTCAGCAAGTGCGAATTTTGGCTGCGTGAAGTTGGATTCTTGGGTCATGTTTTGACCAAGAAGGATTGTCGGTTGATCCCGCTTAAGATTGAAGCCGTGGATCGAATGGCAATCCCCAAGAAATGTGAAGGAAGTCGAAGCTTCCTCGGACTCGCAGGTATTACCGCAAGTTCGTTGAAGGATTCTCAAGCATTGCCCACCCATGACTCAGCTCTTGAAGAAGGACAAAAGTTTGAATGGACGCCAAGTGCGAAGAGAGCTTCTGTGAGTGAAGAAGAGATCGACCACCGCCCAGCTTTTGGCCACACCAGATATACACAAGGAGTTTGTGATATATTGTGATGCGTCAAGAACCGGACTGGGAGGTGTTCTGATGCAAGATGGCAGAGTCGTAGCTTACCTTTCAAGGCAACTACGGCCTCATGAAGAGAACTATGCTACTCATGATCTTGAGTTAGCAGCAGTGGTTCATGCCCTGAAAACATGGCGACATTATCTCCTAGGGAAGCGGTGTGAGATATACACGGATCACAAAAGTCTGAAGTATATTTTCACTCAAAAGGAATTGAACATGAGGCAAAGAAGATGGCTAGAGTTGATCAAGGATTATGACCTTAGTGTTCAATACCACCCTGGAAAGGCTAATGTGGTAGCAGATGCATTAAGCAGAAAGGCTTGTTCCTTGAATGTTATGCTTAAGGACAAGTTACCCGCCTTGTATGAAGAACTTGAAAGCTTCGGGTTGGAACTGGTTGCACCAGGATTCTTGGCCAACCTCGAAGTTAGGCCTACCTTGATGGATGATATTAAGGAAGCTCAGAAGGGACACGAAAGTATTGAAGTCATCAAGAGGAAGATCAAGGCAGGCAAGGCCCCAGGATTCTCAAAGGATGAGAAAGGAATTGTGTGGTTTGGGAATCGCATCTGCGTGCCCAACAAGGTTGAGCTCGAGAATCTGATCTTGCAAGAAGCTCATGACACCCCGTATTCCATCCACCCTGGAGGAACCAAGATGTATCAAGACCTGAAGGAAAGATTTTGGTGGCACGGGATGAAAAGGGAGATTGCCACCTATGTTGCAAAGTGTGATGTATGCCAAAGAGTCAAGCTGAATATCAGCGACCTGCTGGATTGCTCCAACCACACAAGGTTCCCGAGTGGAAATGGGATAAAGTCGGAATGGATTTCATCACTGGACTACCTAGGTCAAACAAGGGACATGACTCCATCTGGGTCATAGTCGATCATTTGACCAAAGTAGCCCATTTCATTCCTGTTAAGACTACCCATGATGGCAACCAGCTAGCAACTCTATACATCAACAGGATCGTAAGCCTTCATGGTGTCCCCAAGGAGATTGTGTCAGATCGAGGAACCCAGTTTACCTCAAGGTTCTGGAAGAAGTTCCAAGAAGCCATGGGGACCAAGTTGTCCTTTAGCACTGCTTTCCACCCACAGACCGGAGGTCAAACAGAACGAGCGAATCAGATACTCGAAGACATGCTCCGAGCCTGTGTCTTAGCATATGGAGCTAGGTGGGAAGATTGCCTCCCTTTTGCCGAGTTCTCTTACAACAACAGTTATCAGTCAAGCCTTCACATGGCACCATTTGAGGTGTTATACGGACGGAAGTGCCGCACACCCCTCAATTGGTCAGAGACCGGAGAAGGACTTGTCTTTGGGCCCGATATCCTCCGTGAAGCAGAAGGGCAAGTCCATCTTGTCAGAGAGCGTTTGAAGACTGCCAAGTCAAGGCAGAAGAGCTACGCTGACTCACGTCGTAGAGACGTAAACTTCCGAGTTGGAGACCATGTCTATCTCCGGGTCACACCTCTCAAGGGAACCCAGCGCTTCCATGTCAAAGGAAAGCTCGCCCCAAGATACATCGGCCCCTTCAAGATCACTGACCGACGAGTAGAAGTGGCCTACCAGTTGGAACTGCCACCTGAACTATCCAATGTGCACAACGTATTCCACTTGTCACAACTCCGGAAGCGCCTCCAAGTCCCAGACAAGCCTGATCTTTACAAGGACGTCGATCACCAAGCCATTGATCTTCAGCCTGATTTGACCTACCGTGAGACGCCCATCTGCATTCTGGATGAGGCTGAGCAACACACTCGAAGCCGCACCATCAAGTACTTCAAGGTCCAGTGGAGCAACCACACTGAAGAAGAAGCCACCTGGGAACGTGAAGACTACCTTAGATCCGAAGCTCAGATCTCCTTAAAGTTTAATTTAGGAATCTCGGGACTAGATTCTTGTAAGGGGGTAGGTCTGTCACACCTGCATTTTGTAACATTTCTTATGCATTATTAAAGCATGAAAATTTGGACCAACAAAAACTTTTGCATTATTTGGCTTTAATTTTTGGAGTTGGATTTCTCTGTGTGGTTTTTCAAGTGCTCTTTAAAGTCAACTACTCCACCTTCTCTACTTCATCTCCTTGCCCCAAACTCTTGCCCAATGATCATGCCATGTGTATAGAGAAACATAGTATTTTCTTACAAAAATAATTTGGCCAAAAAGTATTTTCTAAAATTAGTTTTTCAAAAACCCCTAAATTGAGGTTTGCACTGCAAGTACTTGATTTGGGGTATGAAAAATACTTCAAAAGGTATATTTGAATCCTATTAGATGTAGGACTCCCATAAACCACAAAAATATAATTTTAAAAGCTATTTTCCTATTTTATTTAAAAGATTTTTCTTAAGGCCAGAAATGGTCTTTAATAGGGAAAACATATTTTTATTGTTTCAAAAATATTTTACAAAAATTAGGGAAACTCAGTGGACATATATTTTCCATATATAAGAGTTTCAACACATGGTCATGTTCAAAATATTGGTCAAACCCCTCAAAAACCCTTTCTGGATATTTCAAGCTTTTGAAATAGTTACAAAGGAAATATTCTCCACAAATTCCAAGAAAATTCTAGCATGTCAAATATGACATTTTGGATGATCTTGGTAAGTATCATGTCACGGAGAATAGTATAACCCCATGAAATCCCCTCAAAACTATTTCTGTCCATTCTGAAGTTTGAGCAACTTTACATTGCCAAACATATCCAAATGCTCTCAAATCTTGTGAACATGCTCAAATGGTCTAATCATTCATCTAGACCAAATGGCACAAGTTGGAGAACAAGTTAACTTGATCAAAGTGCCCCAAAACCCTTCCTGTCCAGAACCAAATTTGAACAACTCTACATTGGCAACTTTCTCCTTTTGATCTCAACTTTTGTGGACATGTTCATAACCTCAAATAATGACACTACACTAAGTGGTGCATCAAGGAGAATAGGTTTCCATGACTAAATCTTGGCAAAGCTATTTCTGCTAATTTCTAGGGTTTACCAAAGTTGCATTGGCTACTTTGCCCAAATTAGCTGAAACTTGGTGGAACACCCTACTTCCATGTGCCATTCCATCCTGTTAATTCTCATGTCAAGTGGAATTAATTTTCTTGCCCAAACCAACAACAAACTCCTTCTGCCATTTTTGCAAAATCATCATTTTGACCACTTCCACTCTTCTCCATGACCTCAAATTTTTACCACAGCTCCTCCTAGTCCCCTTTCACCTCGAGTAACAATGGCAAATCCACAGCTCACTTATTGGAGGGGTAAAATCTCTCTCTCCCTCTCTGGACAGCCACTTTCTCTCTCTCCCTCACCCTCCCTCCTCTCCTACTGGCTCTCCAGGGCATCCAATGTCCCTCCCCTCTTCTTTACTCCCTCCTAGAGCTTCCAGACATCAGTGGCCGCCCCCACAAGGCATATAATATGCCATGGCATGCCAAATGCACGCTCAGCTGCCACAAAGGCTTGGCTAGGCATCAGAGCCGCCTCTCGCCTAACGACTCGACGACCTCGGGCCTCCCCCGCACGCTGCCGATGCGCCTCGGTGTCTGCAGCACGCTACACGGTCGGGCCCCTTCTCTCTCCTCCTCCTCGCGCCTCCGCGCTAGCGAACAGAGGCCGCCCGAGCGCGCCAATGGAGCGGCTCAGACTTGCGCCTCGACCTCTCCCCGCTTCCTCTCTCTATCTCACCTGACATGGTCGACGTCCAGGAACACCCCAGACACTACGCCTGCTTCCCCCGAGCCCTACAGCGACGAGCGTGAGCTCGCCGGCGCACGGGTCACTGGACCTCGCCGTTTGCCTATTTAAAGGCCTCCCCGAGCCCTTCTCTCCTCACCACTCGCTCTCTGCACCACCAAACCCTCCCCCTGCACCCCCAGTTCCTCTCCAGAGCCACCTGAGCTCGAGATCGAGCTCGAGCTTCGCCGTTTCGGCTCGCCAAAGTTCGCGAGGTATAGGCCTCCCCCGCTCCTCCTCTGCCTCGATCTGGAGTCACTGCATTCCCCTGACCCTTTCCCCCTTGTTTCCTCTCTCTTTAGCTGCTGGAAATGGCCGGAGCCATCGTCTCCTGAAGCTCCTCCGCCACAGCTCCTCATCACCGGCGAACCAGGCACCCCCGCCGGCCAAGCCCACCACCCACCGACATGCGGCAGTCTCCTGAAGCCATCCCCGCACTCGCCGGAGCTCGTCGTGGCCTGCATCGTCACCGGTGAGCACCGCGACCCCCCTGTCCACGGGTTAGTGATGACAAGTGGGTCCCGCCTGTCATCCTCTCCCTCGTTCCCGCGCCCCTCTCTCTCGACTGCGGGCCCCGCCACAGTTTGAAATGGGTGGTGGATACAAGGCTGTGCTGTCTGTTGGCTCGGCTGGGCGGCTCATTGGCTGGAACTCTTTGCCCATGCCTGTTTCCGCCCGGCAGAACATGGCCCTTTTCTTTTTCTTTTCACACTTTTTCCGAAAATTCCACAGACAAAACATATGTCCAAATAAATTAATTCCAAATCCAAAATTTCTAGAATATTGCAACCTATTTAATGGTGCAACTTTCATTCAAATCCAGCAACCTTTTCTTCATCAGAATATTTAAATGTGATTTTAAGCATTTAAATATGCCCTTGTAAATCCATTTCTCCTATTACGCTACACCAAATCCAAAACTAGGAATTTTCCCTTCTTAGTTTTCAACCTAGTATTTTACAAAATGAGTTGACATTTTTACGAGCATTTTGGTTTTTCTGTTTTATTATTGCCTTATTTTTCTCGTTATTATTTTTGCATTTATAGATTGTGTTGTCGTGAAGGAGTTGGACCAGAAGACTTCGAAGACCCAGAAGACTTTGTTGAGCTAGGCAAGCAGCCCTTTGACCATGTCTATGAAACCCTTTTTATGCATGTCATATAGCACCATATTGATGTTGCAACGGAATCATGATGAGGTGGTATCCACTTTGATGGTTTGCCACCGTACTTCCTCGTTGATACTTGCATTGTGCATGACCCTACCTTCTTATGAGGGTTATGACGGTGGGAGTAGATAGGATGCTAAAGTAGTGCTACGCAAAAAGGGACGGGAATATGCATGGTGATGGAGACAAAGTATTTTCAAAAAACTTTTCCGAAAACCCCGTCGGGTACCACTTATGCCCGAGGGAGATGATGAGATGGGTAACCACTTGATGACGAAGTGGTGTACCAAGGCAAGTGTGTGTGTTGTTTTCGAAAACGGATTAGATTTAAGATTTGATGACTTTCCCAACCTTACATGCGCAACCACTCTACCCTTATATGGAAAAGGGCATTATTGATTACCTAGGTCGATACTAGATTTGAGCCCGCATTACTAGTGACGGGGGAGAGTTGGTGCTCTCTCTCGGGACGGGGTCATGCCAGGTAGGGCGGCCATGACTGTTTTCACTGGGCACCGGATACACCGTTGTGTCCCCTCTCGGATGTTACGATCTCGAGTGAGTCTCGCAAGATGTACATCGTGAGGATACGGAACAATGAGCGGACTCCTTGTTAGTGTCGTCTAGGGAAAGGTAGTGATCGAGTGCTTACCCCGGGTACTTGAGGTATCGCGGGTCGTGGATGACACGGAAGTTCCCCGGATCTTGTGGGTACAGTGTGCAACCTCTACAGAGTGCAAAACTATTCGAATAGCCGTGTCCACGGTCAAGGACGGTTGGGCGGTGCTGCTTAAACTATGTCCAGAGTTTTGCAACCGTGTGTGTGAGCTGATAAAACTACTTGGGTCAAGTCAAAGGACTTGACATGATTGAGTTGGGTTGGTGCCCACTCTATTTATGTTGATATCTGTAACCTGTCCTCATGGTTACGTGAATTCTCTTGATGCATGTCTTACTAGTTGTTGAACATGTCATTGCACTCAAAACTAGCTTTCTGCAAAAATTTACCTATATCATGCATTGTTGTATCTTGAACCAAAACATGGGTTGCTTAAGTAGTACATTCAAAGTACTCATTGGCTTGCCATTGGTTATTTAATTGACGGGCATGGAAGAACTGGAGTTCAAGAAGAGTTCTTTGGAGACGAACATGCGAACTAGGACGCTTCCCGGTCGTAATGCTGTAGGGTTAAGGCAGATGGCATGGGTTCTACTTATCGACGAAGATTTCCGCTGCTTGTGTTTCATTTGATGTTCAGCCCTTAAGGCTTTATCAATGTAAGACTTGACCATAGTGGTCATAATTTGTGTAAGACGGTATGTATGGATGTAAGACTCTTGTTATTCAGCTTCTGTGTGTTCAGTGAGCATTGATCTCTGGGATCACTGTACACGTGCATTCGGGGTCCCCACAGTTCTCCGTGTGGATCAGCAGAAGTCACACAAGCTTGCTCCTACTTGGGAAGGTCCCTTCATCGTCACCAAGGTTCTCCACAATGGAGCATACCGCCTTTACAATGTCGAGCACCAGATTGACAAGCCCCGAGCTTGGAACGCGGAGCTGCGCCGCCCCTTTTATACTTAAGTATGCACTCGGATGAGATGTAATAAAAGTACTTCTGTAGTTCATTTTTCAAAGACAATAGTGTTATAATTTCCCCAGTGATTGTTGTTACTTTTGTTCACATAAAGGTCCCCCAGTGGGTGGCTTAGCTGCGAATCCGTTTCACCTAAGTTTGTAAAAAAAATCCTTGCCGAGTGGTGAGCCAGCCTCCCACTCGGGGGCTTAGCTGCGAACCCATTTCACCTAAGTTTAACAAAGCCCTACCGAGTGGTGAGCCAGCCTCCCACTCGGGGGCTTAGCTGCAGTCCAAGTACTCGCCTAAGTTCAAAAAATTCCTACCGAGTGGTGAGCCAGCCTCCCACTCGGAGGCTTAGCTGCAGTCCAAGTACTCGCCTAAGTTTAAAAAAAAATCCTGTCGAGTGGTGAGCCAGCCTCCCACTCGGGGCTTAGCTGCAGCATAGCGCTCGCCTAAGTATAAACACAATGTGCACTCCGCAAGGGGGACGAGGCGCAGGTCGACTGCTACCCTCTCCTTTCGAGCTACGCCACAAATACAACGTGCGCTCCGCAAGGGGGATGAGGTGCAGGTCGACTGCTACCCTCTCCTTCCGAGCTACGCCACAAATACAACATGCGCTCTGCAAGGAGGACGAGGCGCAGGTCGACTGCTACCCTCTCCTTCCGAGCTACGCCACAAATACAACGTGCACTCCGCAAGGGGGACGAGGCGCAGGTCGACTGCTACCCTCTCCTTCCGAGCTACACCACAAATACAACATGCGCTCTGCAAGGAGGACAAGGCGCAGGTCGACTCCTACCCTCTCCTTCCGAGCTACGCCACAAATACAACATGCGCTCCGCAAGGGGGACGAGGCGCAGGTCGACTGCTACCCTCTCCTTCAGAGGTACGCCACAAAAATCCTACCGAGTGGAGAGCAGACCTCCCACTCGGGGGTTTAGCTGCAGCCCAGTGCTCGCCTAAGTTTTTGAAAATCCTACCGAGTGGAGAGCAGACCTCCCACTCGGGGGCAGCCCAGTGCTCGCCTAAGTTTTTGAAAATCCTACCGAGTGGAGAGCAGACCTCCCACTCGGGGGCTTAGCTGCAGCCTAGTGCTCGCCTAAGTTTTTGAAAATCCTACCGAGTGGAGAGCAGACCTCTCACTCGGGGGCTTAGCTGCAGCCTAGTGCTCGCCTAAGTTTTTGAAAATCCTACCGAGTGTAGAGCAGACCTCCCACTCGGGGGCTTAGCTGCAGCCCAGTGCCAGCCTAAGTATGACGAGGTACAAGTCGATTTCAATCTGTGCTTCATCCCTACCTGCAAAAGAGCATCTCAAACACTAGCATATAGACCGAGCGAAAGACAATGTTCATTCGGAGGCAGATGCAAACATATTCAACGTCAAATCCAAGATCAGATAGCGTCCTATGGAACCAGAAGTGCTCAGGCACCAAGTCTGTTAAAGTTTATCGGTTACAAAAACCACTCGGCATACCGAGGCAAATTTAAGGCATCAAGCATAGAAGTTTTTTACCCCTCCTGTGGAGGGCTGTAAGGCGCAACAAACTCGTCCAAGTCGAGTCCATCTGCAATCCGAGTGGCAGCAGCAATGAAGATCTCCATGAAGGATCGGAAGTCATGCTTCTTGGTATTGGCTACCTTGAGAGCCGCCAGCTTGTCCTCTCGCGCGTCCTTGCAGTGAACACGGACCAGAGACAGAGCAACATCGGCACCACACATGGCATAAGACTTCTTCCATTCTTGCACTCGACTTGGAACTTTGTTCAGTCGAGTCATACGAGACTCAAGGTCATTCTGAAGTGTTTCTCCTGGCCAGAGTGCCGTGTCGATGTGCGACATTGCAACCTTCAGTCTTGCAAGATAGTCAACCACAGTAGCAACACGAGACTCGAGTCAGAGCATGTTCATGGCGGATTCATCCTTCACAGGGGAGTTGATAGGATCTAGGCTCGTCTCCAGTCGACCAGTCTCCTCCTCAAAGTTCTGGCAGAACTCTGTAGACACAACCTGAAGTTAAGGCAGCAGTTTGGTGGTAAGACCATAATTAAAAACCTGTCGGATACAAAGGGTTACCTTCAACCATGAGGAATAGCTTCTTGGCGAGTCCTCCCAGATAAGCCTCTAGATCATTCTTCTTTCCCACCAATTCGCTGGCCTTGTCAATCAAGGCAATCTTGTCATTCTTCAGTCGACTGACCTCCTTGTTGGCCGCATCAAGAGCAGCTTTTAGATTGGTATTCTCCTCTTCAAGTTTGCTGATTGAAGCCAGATTTTCTTCTGCGAGCTTGGTCTTCTCTAAAGCTGCTTTCTGTGCCTCAGCAAGGTCAAGATCCTTCTTCTTCACAGAATCCCTCAGTTTATCTGCAAATTCACAGTAAGATCAGACTCGCGAATGGACAAGAAACAAAGGCAGTCGTCAAGGTTCTCACCAAACATACCTTTTGCCTCCTCCTTCGCCTTCGTGAAGTTCTCCTGGACAAGCTTCAGATCAAGTTCGAGCTGGATATGCTTGTTCTCCAACTCAGTATAATGAGCTGCAAGCTCGCAAGATTTCTGCGAAGAACCAATCGACAGACGTCAAAGATAGGTCACTTCCGAGTGACTAAAAAAATCGTAGTATTTCTAAGACTACAGCCGAATCTAAACATTCAACTGTAGTCTCGAGGACTACACCCAGTGGGTGCACTCAGCGTGCCCCCACTAGTTCTATCAGCTAGAGTCGATCAGTCAACCAAAAAAGATAGAAAGGCTAATCACCAACAGTTAGCCACAGTTTCAAAAAAAGAAAAAAAAAGAGTTGTTCTTCAGACCGTAGTCGACTGCCAGCAGTCGACCACGGTCTCGGGGACTACACCCAGTGGGTGCACTCAGCGTGCCCCCACCGGTTCTATGATTCCATTTGACCAGATCGAGTAAAGAAAGTAATGAGAAAAAGTTCGAGACATAAAGACTATGGTCGACTGCCAGTAGTCCACCATAGCCTTGGGGACTACACCCAGTGGGTGCACTCAGCGTGCCCCCACCAATCCAGATATTCAATTGACACACCCAGTGGGTGTACGACAGATACTAAGATTTTCAGAAAAGTTTTCAGGTATCATATCCTAACAGAACAGGCGGTGATCGACTAACCTGAACATTGCTCTGAAGGGCTGAACTGGCGTCGTAAGCTGGTTGACTAGCGTCTCGGATTGCCTTCACTTGATCCATCATGACCCCCGCCTGGCATATGGCTTCTTTAGCAGCGCTTGCTTGGTCTTCTGGGACGTGGTGGGTGGAGAAAAGTGAAGGCGGATCAACATTTGACGACGAAGGGCGAGCACTCGTCAGCGGCACCGCAAAGGATACGGTAGCCCGAGTGACGTTGTCCCCCTCCACAACCAACGTCTCAGGTGCTGATACGACCTGAGCTGTCTTGCCAGCAGACACCCTCCTATTCCTCCTCTGCCTCAGTGGTTCCTCGTCATCATCATCAGGAAGATCAATGATGATATTAGGTGGAGCTGCAGAAAAGATTCAAAGTTAAAAATGAAGATCCTACCGACTGAAAACGAAACTACAAAGGTCATACCATGGTTGGAAGTGACAGCATCCTCCATTTCTTGATCTTCAGGTCTGGTCGAGGTCTCGTAAGTAGCGAGACCGCAGTTTGTAAATCAGTCGGTCAGCTAACGAATCGACCAAGAATAAATCCACGTGAAACAAGAAAACACAAGTTACGCCATTACCCAGAAATAGTGGGAATCACCATCTTCATCTTCGGCAAGGCCTTAGTCGGCTTTGACAACGCCACTCGAGATTGCTTCGGCGCTTTCTCAGTCGGCGCCGGAGAGGTCGTCCGAGGACGCTTGGTCGACTGCACAACAGGCGCGACCCCCTTGCCGTGCTCGACTGCAGGGTCATGGACAAGCTTGGATCGTCTTTCAGAACGGGGAGGTGCGACTTGCTCCTCCTCCTCTTCCTCTTTGGAGCCAGCATCTTCATCACCCTCATCGCCATCCGATTCCCACTCCTCCTGACTTTCACCTCCACTTCCTTCCTCCTCCTCGGACTGTGCTTGCACCCCGTTGGGCATCGAATACAACACAGTAGTGATCTGAAAGACAACAAAACAAGACAAAAGTCAATCGACTGATTTGCAGCAAAACAGAATGGACGAAACATGATTACAGTCAGAGATAAGTGCTCATACCTTGTCTAGTTCATAAGACTGGTCGAGTGGCGGGATCCTCCTAGCTCCACGAGGGTTATCTTTGTTCCCTGTGATGGCAGTCATCCACCTCTCTAGTGTGGCGTCATCGACCTCCTCTGGGTGGACCCGAGTGGTGATTTCGATACCAAAGTACAACCACATCGGGTGGCATCGGTATTGGAGTGGCTGAATGCGCCGTCGAAGGAAAACCTCTAGAAGATCCATGCCAGTGACCCCGTCGCAAATGAGCTGGACTACACGCTCCATCAACATTTTAACCTGAGCCTTCTCCTCCGGAAGCACCTTCAGAGAGGACGGCTTGTTCACTCGACTCATGGAGAAAGGAGGGAGCCCAGTCGACTGCCCTGGCATCGACTGGTCTTGGCAGTAGAACCAGGTCGACTGCCACCCTCTAACTGACTCGGGAAGGGTCATGGCTGGAAAAGCACTCTTACTCCTCATCTGGACCCCAAGACCCCCGCACATCTGGATTACTTGGGTTTTCTCTTCATTCAGACTAGCCTTTTTCACCGTCTGAGAGCGACAAGTGAATATGTGTTTGAAGAGGCCCCAGTGCGGCCGACAACCCAAGAAGTTTTCGCACAAAGACACAAAAGCGGCGTGATAGGCAATGGAGTTGGTTGTGAAGTGATGGAGTTGTGCCCCTAAGAAGTTCAGAAACCCCCGAAAGAAAAGATTTGGCGGCAGAGAAAACCAGCGGTCAACATGGGTAGGTAAGAGGATGCACTCACCCTCCTGAGGCTGCGGCTGCCATTCCGACCCCGAAAGCCTTGCTGACTCGTGGGGGATCAGTCCTTCATTGGCCAGGTCGTCGAGGTCCTTCTGGGTGATGGTCGAACGGATCCGTTCGCCCTGGATCCAACCTTGCGGCAGGCTGGACCGCGATGAGGATCCGCCTCGACTGGTCGCTCTCCCCTTCGCCTTCGCCGTCGCCTTCTTCGCCCGCTCCAAAGCCGCCGTCTTCTCCTTCACCATTGTTGCCGGCGAGGCAGGCAAGGAGCGGCAGCGCTGAGCAGGTGGCGAGCGCAGCAGATGAATCTGGAGACAAGGGAAGGGAAAATGAGAGCGCACTGTTCAAAAAACCCCGCCCGGCGCCTTATATGAAGTTGCTTCCAAGTGACTGACTGGTAGGCCCGGGCGATCCTGTCAAATTCCGCAATAGTCGCGCACGTGGTACGTGGCGAAAAAGGTGGCACGGAGATCGAGGCATCTCTGCCTTATCCCATCCGAGTACCACGGTCTTCTCCGCTTCGCGCGCTTCCCGAAATCCGGATCACGCTAAATCCGTTAACAGCAGAGCAACTTGTCAGACGTCAGATTTCCTACGATCTGTCACTCGGAAATCTCCAAGTTCACAAAGTTCACTCAACAGATGAAAAGAATGGATCAAGGCGGCTGAAAGAAAATTTGACGCCATCACTAAGAAGTCATTGATCCAGGGTGAGACACACTCGCAGCACAAAAAGCAGGTTGGAAAGATTATCAACTCCTTCCTCACTCAAACCTTGATTCATTCGGGGGCTAATGATGAAGTTATGTACCTAGGGTAGGGTCATGGACCTGTCCAAGGTACCCTCCCCAAGGACATCTTTAGAAGAAACTCCCTTCCAGTCGACCTGGAAGGATTCCACTCGACGGACTCGAAGACACTCGACCATGAAGACTCACTCGACCACCAGGAGTTCAAGAGCCACTCTGTATCCAAACGGTCTGTAATTAAGTAGTCTTTATGGTCATGATGACACTTTATGTAAGGCGTTACCAGTAACGCCAGGCCTTAATGTACTTTAAACCCTCCGCTACGTGGGCTGGCTGGGGTCCTGGCAGACTCTATATAAGCCACCCCCTCCACTGGCAGAAGGGTTCGCACCCCTGTAATTCATACGCATATAATCCAGTCGACCGCCTACGGGCTCCGAGATGTAGGGCTGTTACTTCCTCTGAGAAGGGCCTGAACTCGTAAATCCCTTGCGTATACAACTACTCCATAGCTAGGATCTTGCCTCTCCATACCTACCCCCTATTCTACTGTCAGTCTTAGTACCACGACAGTCGGTGCTCTACGTCCCGGGTCCCGGCCCTCGAGCGGGGCTCAGCCGTCGCTGGTATGCTAGGTCGCGATGCCGTGGACAAGGCCAGAGGGTGAGGGCTGGAGAGCCAGTAAGAGCCCATGAGTCACGATGCTCAGGTACCCCCCCTTTAACGTGCAAGCAGCCGACATGAAGAAAGAAGGGTGCCATAGGCAAGCATCAAACAATGATCACGATGGGTCAAACGCACAACCCGAATAAACGCGAGAGGGATACATGCCACCGGGCCTGGCCCGGGTAGCTTGGGGATAATGCAGCCCGAGGGGCGCCCCCGATAAAGTAAGCTGAAAACATGAACTAAAGAGGATACACGCCGCAGGGACGGACCCACGCGGCCTGGGAATGATGCAGCCCTGGGGGGCACTCCCGGCTGAAAATGAAACTCGAAGGATGTCACCTGATGATGCTGAAGATGGAGGAATGCTGAAGTAGCGGACGGCGTGCGCTGCGGGAGACGATCTTCACGAGCTCCCAGGCCCAGGGGCCTCGGGAGGATCCGGGGGCGCTGGCGGCTCCTCGCGAACCATCTCCATCTCTGCCAGGACTGTGGAATGCCTGACCGCCCGAGCCTCCAAGATGCTCCTCATGAGGCGATGACGCACAGCAGCTGCGTTCGGCAGGCCGTGAGGCATTCGAACATAGCTGTGAGGTGGGCCTTCGCAGCGCCCCACGCGTGAGGGCCAGAGGCGCTCCTGAGATGCGGCTCGGTTGAGTCCTGGTATGTCGACGCAGACGCGCAACCCACCATCCTCGCCTGGATGGGGAGCTACGGCGGGCAAGCGGCGGCTGCCACTCATGACTCTTGACTCCTGCAATTCCTGAATGATCTCACTTATGAACTCCTGAGGGTTTGGCCCTCCTTGCCTTGCTTCCTCCTGAGGGAAACGTGCGTTAAAGCACGCCTCCAAGTGGTGCCCGAGCGCCTCCCTCGTAATCTTAGCAAAGTCGATGGCCCTCCAGAAGAGAGCCCCGAGCCTCGCCGAGGAGGCGCCAGCGCCGCTTCCTATGCGATAGAAGGAGGTGCCCCCTGAACGGGCGCTGACCCTGAGGGGCCAGCCTCCCAAGGGGTCGGGCTAGGTGATGTCTTCTTCTTAGGAGCAGCCTCGAGAGGCCTCCCGTTCCTGTGATCTGGTCTTCAATTGATGCGGCTTGGAAAGCACGCTCCAGGGAACACACAGCGTCTCTCTCTTCACAAGGCACCGTGATGACTCCGCCGCTTCCTGGCATCTTGAGGACATTGTAGCCATGATGGATCACGGCCATGAACTTGGCCAGGGCTGGGTACCCGAGGATGGCATTGTACGGCAGGCGGATGTGAGCAACGTCGAAGTCAATGAGCTCGGTGCGGTAGTTGTCGCGCGTCCTGATGAAAGTGCAACTAATCCCCGGGTGGTTTTGGTAATTAATAACAACATATATATCATTGAACTAATTATTTCTTGAGAATATTTCAGAAAGTTCAGTGATATGGGTATGGCAATGACTGATGATGTGGACCCCTCAAAATGCTAAGGAAAACATTGGCAAAAGCTCAAGACTCCATTTTTGGTTTAGTGATCCAAGATCACATTGAGTCCATAGGAAAGCCAATACTATTAAAAGGGATGAGGTTATGATGATGATCTGGTTGCTCAAAGTGCTTAGTGATTTATCTCTCAAACTATCAGCAATCTTTCATTCCAACATAAACCCATAAGTAATCTCGGTCCCACCGATTCCATAAACTCACCACACCGAGATGAACCACCTCACCATATACCCAAACCCTAAGAATTTCGGATTTTCCGATTCCAAACTCGGTCATACGAAATTGGTGTTGCCAAGCTTCAGAACCTTCAGACTCAAATCGGTGTCACCGAGATGAGAAAGTCGGTCCCACCGAGATTGGCAAACCCTAGACTTTGGAAGAATCGGACTAACCGAGATTGTATTTTCGGTCCCACTGAAAATCCCAACGCTCACAAGATTTGAACTTTCGGTCTCACCGAGTTGTCAACTTCGGTCCGACCGAGATTGGTCAAATGTGTGTAACGGTTGGATTTTGTGTGGAGGCTATAAATACCCTCCACCTCCTCTTCATTCGTGGAGAGAGCCATCGAAAGAACTACCACTCCTACCTTACATTTTCGAGAAGAAAACTACCTACCCTTGTGTTGAGATCAAGTTGTTCCACTCCCACCATATGAAACTTGATTTCTAGCCTTCCCAAGTTGCTTTCCACTCAATCCTTTCTTCCACCACAGCCAAATCAGTGAGGAGAGTTGAGTGTTGGGGAGATTATCATTGAAGCACAAGAGCAAGGAGTTCATCATCACCAACACCATCTATTACCTTTTGGAGGGTGGTGCCTCCTAGATTGGTTAGGTGTCGCTTGGGAGCCTCCGTCAAGATGTGGAGTTGAACCAAGAAGTTTGTAAGGGCAAGGAGATCGCCTACTTCGTGAAGATCTACCCGAGTAAGGCTAGTCCTCCGTGGACGAGGCCATGATGGCATAGACAAGGTTGCTTCTTCGTGGACCCTTCGTGGGTGGAGCCTCCGTGGACTCTCGCAGCCTGTTACCCTCCGTGGGTTGAAGTCTCCATCAACGTGGATTGACGATAGCACCACCTATCGGAACCACGAGAAAAATCTCCGTGTTCCAAATTGCGTTTGCTCTTCTCCACCTCTTATTTACTACATGTGCAATTTACTTTCCGCTGCCACTACTCTAGAATTGCATGTGTAGGGTGATACTTGACTTGGTTATCATTGTGAACTTGCTAAAACTTGCCCTAATCAAAAGGCTAAACTTTTAAGTTGTCAAGTAGTCTAATCACCCCCTCTAGACATACTTCCGATCCTACAAGTGGTATCGAGCTTTGGTCTCCATTGGATTGGTTTTCATTGCATTGATTCCATAAGCTTGGTTTCACAACCTAGGAGAGTATGGCATCTAGTGAGGGTAATTTCAGAGAGGTCCTTACTTTGATGGTTCAAATTTTGCTAGTTGGAAGCATAAAATGAAAATGCATATTCTTGGACATAACCGCCCGCATGGGGCATTATTTGTGTTGGCTTGCAAGGTGAGTTCTTCGAGGAAGGAAAAGTTCCGGATCGCGGGTTACAGCGGATGAGTTGCGGATGTTACGTAACAATGCTCAAGCTTGTGACATTCTCTTCAATGCTTTGTGTCCCGAGGAGTTCAACAAGATCAGCCGCCTTGAGAATGCAAAAGAGATTTGGGATACTTTGGTCGAAATGCACGAAGGTACCGAGTCCGTGAAGGAATCAAAGCTAGATGTTCTTCAAGGTCACTTGACAAGTTCAAGATGAAGGAAGGTGAAGGAGTCGCTGAAATGTACTCTAGGCTTGCTCTCATCACCAATGAGATGGCAGGCTTAGGAAGCGAAGAAATGACCGATCGATTCATCATCAAGAAGATTCTCGAGCTTTTGATGGAAAGTATGACACCGTGTGCACTTTGATCCAAATGATGCCAAACTACAAAGATCTCAAGCCTACCAAGTCATTGGAAGAATTGTTGCTCATGAGATGACACTTAAAGATAAGGAAGAGCTTCACAACAAGTCAAGTGGTGCTTACAAAGCTGCAGTTGAAGCTCCCACAACCTCAAGTGACAAGCTAGTTTCCAATGAAGAGATAAGCCTAATGGTGAAGAACTTCAACAAATTCTACAAGAGTAGAAGCAAGGAAAGAAGCTCAAAGTCTAGATCATATGATGAAAAGAGATCTTCTAGTCGTGATCGAATCTGCTATAATTGTGGAAGACCCGACACTACTCAAATGAGTGTTCGACTCCCACAAGAGAAGAGAAGAATTCCAAGAAGAAGAAGCTCAAGAGAAGAGTCGCCTCGAAAAGAAAGAAGGAGTAGAGATGATCGTTATGAACGAAGATCCTCTCGGAGAAGCAAGGATTCGGAAAGGAAAGACAAGTCATCAAGGAGCTACACAAGAAGAAAACATCAAGCTCATGTTGGTGAATGGGTTTCCGGCTCCGACTCCGACAATCACTCCGAAAGAAGCTATCACTCCAACTCCGAATACAGTCAAGATGAAGGTGTCTTGCTCTCGTGTCCTCCAACTCCAACTCCTATGACTTGTTTGATTCACCAAATGAGGGAATTGGAAGATGCTTCATGGCAAAAGGCCCCAAGGTATCACACCCTGAATTTATTGACTTTGATAGTGATGAGGATGACTTGCTTGGTGAAGATGAGCTTTTACATGATAAATCTAGTGAGCTTAGTAATGATGAACATGCTAGTAGTCTTTATAGTCGAGAAGAGTCGAATGACAATGCTATGAAGGAGATTGAGCGCCTAACTAAAGAACTAAACACTCTTAAGTTAGCTCATGAAACAACTCAAGAAGATCATAGAGAGCTCCTAAGATCTCATGAGAAGCTACGCTCGAGAAGCTCAATCTAGAGCAAGAACATGAGTTTCTAAAAGCTATCAATGACGATCTTCAAAGAAGAGTTCTTCATATCTTGCCAAACGACTTCTCTTGTCTAATTTCTTGCCACCTATTAAAACTAAGCATGACAAGCATAAGAAAAATTCTTCATCTAGTAGTAACAATAATCATGCTAAATCAAATGTTGTTACTTCTAGTAATTCTCTTGATTCCACTAACAATGTTTCAAGCCAAGTTTCACTTGAGCAAGAAAATAGTCTATTGAAAGGGATTATAGAGAAAGGTGTCTACAAGAGCCTTGCGGAAGCAAGAGCTTTGAGGAAATTGTTCGCAAGCAAGGAAGACACCGGAAGAATCAAGGAATTGGTTTTGAGCGAAAGTTCAACGCCGAGGGTGTTGAATGGGAAGAAGGTCAATATCCCACTCCAAAGTTTGTTTCTCAAAAGGAGAAGTATGATCCTACTTCTTCCAATGTGGAACAAGCTCAAGATGACCTTCCACCACAAGACCACAAGCTAAAAGGCAAGGACAAGCTTCAAGAGGAGATTGATGCATTCATTGAAGCACCCAAGGCCATGGTCAAGTGGGTTCCCAAGGCAACTTCAAGTTCTACTTCGACAAGCTCAACTACTACCCCAAGGATTCCCATCAAGATGATGTGGATCCCGAAGAAGAAGAACTAGAGAGTTCTTGAGGGTGACTCCGCCAACATACTTCACTCACATTCATTTTGGCAAAGAACTTGTGCAATCAACTTCCACATCTTGCACTAGTTCATGGAGTCACAAACCCTCATGTTGGTAAGTCAAGGGACAAGGTAATCATTGCTTTCATGGACATCATCTATTGTGTACTTCAATCTATGTCCATGGATATCCTTGTTTGTTCCTTGTGGGACTAACCCATGTAGGTATTGAAAGTGCCCGAATCCAAAGGATTGCTCCCAACTCTTGATGATCTTCATCAACATTGAGCATCCACATCTTCAACATCTACATGAAGTCTTCAACGACAACCCAAGGTTAGTTTGACCCTTTAAAAGGGGTTCTCACATCAAGGGGGAGCTTTGCTCTAAAGAAATGAGCTAAAGCATCTTCAAATGATGTGAACACATTGATGCTTTATGGAAAAGTGGTAACCCCACTTGTGCTTAAACGATGAGTATGACCTATGATCAAATGTTCTCATTTGACTCCTAAGTCAATATACTCATATATAGATGACCTAGTCATCGCCAAATTGTGTGCTAGTTGCTAGTGTTTTGATTGTGCATGTTTGACACATATTTTATTTGCTATCTTATTGTGTGAGCATGTTGGATGCATGATTTTATCCATTCGAGGACATCCATTTGTTGCTTTGGTCTTTTGGATTTTTTTGTTGACCAAATGGATGGACAAGAATGCCTAAGTTCCTCCCCTAGCTATCTATGCTTTCTTGTCTCAAACTCTATTCATGCTTATATCACAAACTTTGAACAAGTCTTTTTGGACAGATCGAGTGAGGAGCACTCTGAGCCACCGATCCGTCAAAAGCTTAAATTCCAAAACCTTCTAAGTACTTTCGGTCAAACCAATATACTCAAATCGAACAGACCAAATCACTTGGATTGATCTAGGTTTTCACCTCGGTGAAACCGAAGTTACAAATTTCGGCGTGATCGAAGTGAGTAATCGCACGCAGCTAACCATCTCGGTCCCACCGAAGTTTTCCAACTCGGTCCCACCGACAACGAAGGGTATATATACCGAGGGCAGCGCTGATTATTCCTTCAAACGCCTCGCCCCAAACCCTTAGTTGTCGCCGCCGTGGTCTTCGGATCGTCTCCGCTGTCGCTTCAGCGCGCCGCCATGGGTCTCCATCGCCGTCAGCGGTCAATCTCACCGCATCGTTGCAGCGCCGAGTGAAACTCCACCAGATTGGGTGAGTTTCATCCTCTCGTGCTTCAACCTCGATTCTATGCACGATAGGTTATGCCTAGCTTCTTGCCAAGATTGAAATCTTCCTATCCAGCAGATTAGATTGTAGAACAAAATTCGAGTGAAAATCTTAGGGTTAGGTTTCGCCAACACATCTCGGTGTGACCGATTCTACATTCTCGAATCGACCGATTTGGCCTCCGCCATTGACCGCACTTTTCGGTTAAACCGAAGTTGTGCAAATCGGTAAGACCGAAGTGAGGATTTAGTGAAACCCTAGTGCTCTCGGCTAGACCGAAACCCATTTCGTCCAACCGAAAGTGTGTGTATGGTTAGGTTTAGACACTTCGATTCACGAATTTTAGACTCGGTCGACCGAAATGCATTACGTGAAAACCTAAAACTAATGTTTGAACTCATTTTTTTGCAAAATCCTCTGCAGTTTGTGATAACTCTTCTATTCTCGCCTATACCTATTCTTTTCACAAGTTGTCGGTCATGTCCGATGCAAGTGACAGCGAACAGGTCTGAATCACCAGTTGAGATTCCAGAGGATTACAAGTCTGAAGCAAGCAGTTTTCAGATGATGGAGAGAGGAGCACTCCAAGTGGATTGCCTCCACTGCCACGTGGCCAGGAAGAAGAGGAATTCTGATGAGGAAGACTCTGACTTTGTTGCATATGAGGAGATAACTTCAAAGCCTAAGAGGAGAGTGGTTGCCAAAGGCTATCAAGGGCAACAAGCAAAGAAAGGCACCAGCAAAGAGAAGAAATCCACAGTTGCAAAGAAGCTGAGCATGGAAGAAGAAACCTCCAGCAAGATCAAGAAAACTTCCAAGAGGAAGAGGCTAGTTCATGAAGAAGCTGATGATGACTCTGATGAGGAAGCACCCCAGCCTCCTCAGAAGCAAAAGTTGATGGGAGATGCCATCAGGGCAGGAGCACCCACAAAATCTAAGTCATCAGCTCCAGCCAAGGCAGCCCAAGCCAAACCTGCTGCCAAGCCAAAGAAAACTGTGAGAAATATTCCAGCTTCAGAGAAGAAGAAGGACAATGTGCCACCTGCTGAATCTGATGAGGAGGCACATGTTTTGTCAAGCTCGATGTAAACCGCCAGCTCATAATGATGCTCATCCTCGAGCTGAAAATATGAAGGAAAGGAAGGACAAAGGTCTCAGGCTATGGAGACAAGTTGATCCATATGCCACCAGGAAAAGAACAGCTGTTGACTCAAGGTTCCACACCAGAGAGCAACAAGATTTCTATGAGACAGTGCTCATGGACAAGAAACCAATTGTTGCTGACACCAGATACGTTGACTGGGATTACATCGACAGTGAAGAGCACAGAGACTACTTCCCACATGTGCATGAGAGCTTCACCGCATGTGGAGTTGCTGAGTTTGTTGGTCAGAAACTGACTGCTTGGAATGATGAGATGATCATGCAGTTCTATGCCACCGCACATTTCTATCCAGATGGCAGAATTGTATGGATGACAGAAGGCCAGAGATTCTCTTCAACTGTTGAAGAATGGAGAGCGTTTGAATGCACCAAAGATCAAGGGACGATGATGTAGAGCGTCTATGGCATTCCAAAGAAGAATCATGAGTCTATGAAGAACATGTACAATGAGGTACCGCACAAGGATGTTGAGATATGGAAGCTTGGATCAGTTTATCATCTTCAGGCAGGTCTCCCAACCACTAACACCATTCTGAGGCATACTTTGATGCCCAAGTCAGGAGACCACCGCATGATAAGAGGCTATTCTATCAACATGCTGCACATTCTAGATCAAGACACCTTTAAGGTGATGGACCCGATAGTAGAGACTATCAAGAGGACAGCAGCAGACTGTAAGAGGTCGTGTGGGTTTGCTCCGCACATTCAGATGCTCATTAATGCCAAGTTTGGCACGGACACCTACCGTTGGATAGACCCCACTTGCCACCGCAGCCTGAACATGAAGATAATGAAGTTGTGATGACCGAGGATGCTCCCACATCCGTTGAAGGACACGCTAAGTCCGAAGCTGCCAAACAAGCTAAAGCGAGAAGGAAGAAGCAAAGAAAGCCCAAGAGCGTTGGAGAACAACTTCTTGAAGCCACTCAGAGAATTGAACACGCCTGCCAAAGATAGTGCGCCTCGTGGAGAGCCTTGAGAGGATAGTTGAAGATAAGTTCCATGCTCGATGTCAAGTCGATCAAGTGCGTGTCACCGCCAACAAGCTTGAGGCGACATTGAGGAAGTGAAAAGGGAGAAGGCAGAGCTCATGAAGGAGATGGAAGGTGATCTAGTCCAGATGACTATGAGCAGCCTGCTGCAAAGGCCCACAAAGCTCAGATCAGTTGCTATTCCAAAGGATGACCCTGTGGCTACTACATCAAGACCTCCCACAGCTCCATCAGTCCAAAGACCAGCTCCAAAGATCCACTCCTCCAGCTCCACAAACTTCAGCGAAGCTTTTGCAGATGCAGCTATCTCCACTCCATCGACGCAGCAGAGCCGCCAACAGAGTCCCTAGTGACGATTAGCTCTATACCTTTCGAACTTTTGGTAACTTGTTGCCAAAGGGGAGAAATTGTATAGATCATAGGACTTCGAGAGAGAGAGTGCTCGTTTTTGCTCTTTCGCTTGCGGTTTTCCTTGAGATACTTTTGAGTTCTTCGAGACATTTCGTGTGTTTGATACTACGCTTGTTTATCTTGATGAGTGCTTGATCATACTATGCTTAATGTGTGCTTAATGCTTATCATATTCTATTCATATCTTGTATGATCATTTACTCATGTCTTGGTGATTGGGTGCATGCTATTCATTCTTATCATTTTGTGCGCTCCACCAAGATGTATGTGACATGGAAGAGTGACCCATGATCCTAATCGATTGTGCATTTGCATTCAAACGCAAATCTTAAATAATGCACAAATTTAGGGGGAGCTCTTGCTTATCACATACTTCTCAAAGCTTACGATGTTATTCATTGATTATATCATTTGTCGAAGCTTTGATCTATATGTTGTCATCAATTACCAAAAGGGGAGATTGAAAGTGCAACTAATCCCGGGTGGTTTTGGTAATTAATAACAACATATATATCATTGAACTAATTATTTCTTGAGAATATTTCAGAAAGTTCAAGTGATATGGGTATGGCAATCACCGATGATGTGGACCCTCAAAATGCTAAGGAAAACATTGGCAAAAGCTCAAGACTCCATTTTTGGTTTAGTGATCCAAGATCACATTGAGTCCATAGGAAAGCCAATACTATTAAAAGGGATGAGGTTATGATGATGATCCGTTGCTCAAAGTGCTTAGTGATTTATCTCTCAAACTATCAGCAATCTTTCATTCCAACATAAACCCATAAGTAATCTCGGTCCCACCGATTCCATAAACTCACCACACCGAGATGAACCACCTCACCATATACCCAAACCCTAAGAATTTCGGATTTTCCGATTCCAAACTCGGTCATACGAAATTGGTGTTGCCAAGCTTCAGAACCTTCAGACTCAAATCGGTGTCACCGAGATGAGAAAGTCGGTCCCACCGAGATTGGCAAACCCTAGACTTTGGAAGAATCGGACTAACCGAGATTGTATTTTCGGTCCCACTGAAAATCCCAACGCTCACAAGATTTGAACTTTCGGTCTCACCGAGTTGTCAACTTCGGTCCGACCGAGATTGGTCAAATGTGTGTAACGGTTGGATTTTGTGTGGAGGCTATAAATACCCTCCACCTCCTCTTCATTCGTGGAGAGAGCCATCGAGAAGAACTACCACTCCTACCTTACATTTCGAGAAGAAAACTACCTACCCTTGTGTTGAGATCAAGTTGTTCCACTCCCACCATATGAAACTTGATTTCTAGCCTTCCCAAGTTGCTTTCCACTCAATCCTTTCTTCCACCACAGCCAAATCAGTGAGGAGAGTTGAGTGTTGGGGAGATTATCATTTGAAGCACAAGAGCAAGGAGTTCATCATCACCAACACCATCTATTACCTTTTGGAGGGTGGTGCCTCCTAGATTGGTTAGGTGTCGCTTGGGAGCCTCCACAAGATGTGGAGTTGAACCAAGAAGTTTGTAAGGGCAAGGAGATCGCCTACTTCGTGAAGATCTACCCCGAGTAAGGCTAGTCCTCCGTGGACGAGGCCATGATGGCATAGACAAGGTTGCTTCTTCGTGGACCCTTCGTGGGTGGAGCCTCCGTGGACTCTCGCAGCCGCTACCCTCCGTGGGTTGAAGTCTCCATCAACGTGGATTGACGATAGCACCACCTATCGGAACCACGAGAAAAATCTCCGTGTATCCAAATTGCGTTTGCTCTTCTCCACCTCTTATTTACTACATGTGCAATTTACTTTCCGCTGCCACTACTCTAGAATTGCATGTGTAGGGTGATACTTGACTTGGTTATCATTGTGAACTTGCTAAAAACTTGCCCTAATCAAAAGGCTAAACTTTTAAGTTGTCAAGTAGTCTAATCACCCCCCCTCTAGACATACTTCCGATCCTACACCTGAAGGTAACAGGAAGGCGGACCTGCCCGATCGGAACTGTGGAACCATCGGCGACTCCTGAGAAAGGCTTGGTTGGCTCCAGCTGATTGTATGGCACTTGGAGATTGTTGAACGTTTCGACGGATAGGACATTGAGCCTTGCTCCGCTATCGATGAGGGTCCTCGTGACTTGCACGTTGCTGATGATTGGGGAACAAAGCATCGGGAGGACTCCTGCTGTGGCTGCGCATTTGAGCTGATCTGCTGAGCTGAACGTGATAGCGCATGATGACCACCTGAGAGGGTGTGTGGCCTCAAGCTTGGGGAGGACTGCATTCACTTCACGGGCAAACTGCTTGAAGATGCGCTGGGAGGCCGGGGCTTGTGCGCCTCCCAAGATGCAAGCGATTGTGTGCGGCTCCTAGAAGCCTCCAGCCCCCTCGTCCTGGTGATGGTCTTCATTCCTCCTTGGCTGTGGTGGCAGAGGAGGGAGGCCCGCATTGCCTTGTGGGCGATCCTCGCGAGGCTGATCTCTCCAACCCCCCTCGCGAGGTGGGTCCCTTCAACCTCCCTCACAAGGCTGGTCCTGCCAGCGGTCCTCGCGAGGTCGGTCACGCCACCCTTGGCGAGGGCCACGGTCTTCCCATCGTCCTCCACTTCTTCCTCCTCCTCGGCCATAGCCCCTGACACTGCGCTTGGGGCGTCGGCCGGCACGCACGTCTCGCACGGCTCTGAGCTGTTGGCATTCGTTGGTGTTGTGGGTGTGGAGGTCGTGGTACACGCAGTACCGGCTGCCCCTGGATGACTCAGGTTGATCCCTGCCTCGCTTGGTGTCTGGCTCCGTTGCAAGCACGGCAGCCCACTTGCGCTTCACGTCCTTGGTCTTGGGCTTCTTCTCTTCTGGGTCAAGAGCTGGTAGCTCGAGGAGGGACAGGCGCCCTTCCTCAGCCCTTGCGCACTTGGTCGCCCGATTGAACAGCTCCAGGGAGGTGCACAAGTCTTCATGGATCGCGAGCTCCTCCTTCATCTTGACGTCACGTACGCCGTCAAGAAGGCTGAGATGATGGCCTCCTCGCACACCTTGGGGATCTTAAGGCGAGCGCTGTTGAAGCGCTGGATGAACTTCGCAGGTCTCCCCGGCCTGCCGCTTGATGCTTGGCGCAAGTCGCCATGGTCGGGGCCGGTCGCGGTGCCTTGGAAGTTGGCGATGAATCGGGTATGCATCTCGCCCCAGAGGATATCGTGCAGAGCCGTGTTCAGAGCAGTGTGGGCGTCGCCCTTGAGCGCCATGGGGAACCAGTTCGCCATGACCTTCTTCTCCGCTGGCGGTTGATGTCCAGCTCAGAGAGCTGGAGGAACTCAGCAGGTCACCGTGCCATCGTAAGCGAGGGCAGGTCTGCTTGAACTTGCCTGCCAGCCACGCTGCGCAGCTCGGGCGGAGAAGGCATGGCGTCTGCAGTGGCGCGGGGCCCTTTGGTGACGGAGAGCTTGATCTTGCGGGTCTCTCGCACCGCAGCCTGTGTGCAGCGCTGGGTCTTGATGCGCCGGGCAGTCAGCGCTTCGTGCCGAGCCGGTGCGGGGAGCACACGGGCGGCTTCTTAGGGACGAGGAATCTCTTGGCAGCTCTTCTCTTCTTGTGGCCGGGCGCCGACGGAGTGGGTTCCGCCCAGGGGCCATGCGCCTTGGAGCCAAGGCTCCTTCTTGAGGTGGAGGCGGCTGAGGCGCCGAGCTTGCCGCCCGCGTTAGGTGGCGCCTTGTGCAACGAGAGGGACGGTGCAGGGGAGCCCCCAGCGGCGCTGACAAGCTCGGTGATCCGGGCGAGCCACTCGTCGTAGAGGTCGTCGACGGGACGGTAGTGCAAGAGCTCTCGCGCTAGGAGCAGCACGGCATGCGCGTCTGCCGGAGCGCGACGGGCGTGGGACGAGGAGCTGGCCAAAGTCAGCGACGGAGTGGCGGTGCGGCCTTCTCGCCGCACTGATGGATGCAGGGACGACGCCTGCTGTTCGTTCCCTGCCGGGCCAATGGTGGCGTTGACGGCAGGCGACGGGGAACGACGGGGGCGCCCGCCGACGGGGGCCGTCTGGGCGACGCGAGTGGCGAGAGCGGCCCGGCGCTCAGCGCGGGCACGATGTGCGTCTGACATGGATAGGATGGGCGGTGAAAACACGAGGCGACGGAAGGCAGATTCCGGCACACCCCTACCCGGCGCGCCAAATGTCGGATTTCGGGTTCCGGCAGACCCTTGAGGTTCGAACACTGGGGTGCGCGTGGAGATCACACCCCCAGCCTACCCATGTTTCACTACCTCGTAAGGATCTAAACTACTCGAAGAACAACACAAGGGACACAAGATTTATACTGGTTCAGGCCACCATTGTGGTGTAATACCCTACTCCAGTTTGTGGTGTGTGGATTGCCTCTGGGGCTGAGGAGGAACAATACAAGGGAAGAACAGCCTCGCGAGGGTCTGTTCTTGGTTGGTGCGATGAACTGCTAGGGGAGTTCAGTCGCCTCTCTCTCTCCTTCTCTAGTTGATCTCTCGATGCGGATCCGATCAGATCTCCCCCCTACCCTGTGGGTGGCTAGACCTATTTATAGGCGAAGGCCCCGGGCCTCTTCCCAAATATTGAGTGGGAAGGGCGCCAACAATTGGCCATTTTGAAGGGGAACATCTAGTACACTTATCCTGACTAAAGTTGGTCCTCGCCTGCCAAAAGACCCTGACGATGACGCCGGCTTGGGCTCCACGATGACCTCCGTTCTGCCGTCCTGCTGGTCTTTGTCTTGTTGCACCAAAATGATTGCCTTTGCTTGATACCCTTGCCTGCGCTTGCCCCCTTTGCACCAAAGGGGGAACAAGGACTCTGCGCAGGCTGGCGCCCGCCTGGCGCCCGCCTGGCCTTGGTCGTCATGGCTTGCGTCATGGGCACCTCGTGAGGTACCCCGCCTTGATCTCTCCGCCTCCTCGTGAGCCAGCCTGACGAGGTCGTGCCTGAGGAAGCCTCCTGTCGTCTGCCCCGCGAGGCTTGGCTCCTCGCGAGGGTCTTGAGCATGTGTTGATGAAGATGGGCCGTACTGGGCCGCTCCTTGAGCCACGCCACAGGCCACAGGCAGGCAAGTCTGGGTACCCCCGTTCCCAGAACGCTGACACCTCGGCAAGATCCTTGCCGGGGACGCCAGCGCGCCACGGCAAGACCCTTGCCGGGCCACCCGACAAGACCCCTACCAAAGGCGACAGCAGGGCCACTACCAGGCCCGCACCAACCAACTCCTTGCCGCCGTTTGCATGCAGCTGCCAGCCCAACCAGCTGGGCAAGCACCTGCGTGGAAACATGCAGCTTCCAGGCCAACTCAGCACATACCTGCGTGGCGGCATGCAGGTCTTCGTGGAGGCTCCACCACTATGCCAACTTAGCTGTTTGCCTGCCTACATGGCACCGCATGCATCGCTGGCCAGGGCACGTGTCGAAGCGAAGAGTAGCGGCGACGGACGGGACGGGCCTCACTCCCGTCCCCGATAAAGTGAAGGGACATCTAAGCCATGCATTTAGTGCACCTTGTCCTGTAATACGGGTGATAAGCTCATGCTACTGTAGGCCTTTCCACCTCCTGTGTGCCACTGTGGCAGCCCCTTTCGCCTATAAAAGGAGGCCCATGGCATACAGGAAAAGGATTCGGCTCTTTGGAACCACGCAGCATCCATAGCTAGTTTGAGGGCTCAATACATCCACCAAAGTAGGACTAGGGTTTTACGCATCCTCGCGGCCTGAACCTGGGTAAACGATCCCCGTGTCAACTACTAATCCTGCTCTTCTCACAACCCCACGCCCCGCAACCATAGTAGGGATTCTTGTGATCCCATAGGTGTTGTTTCCCACCGACACAATATCACATCACAGCAATCCCTGCAAAAACAAGTTAGACATCCTCTACTTTGTTGTTGCAAGTTTTACGTGGCTGCTACGGGCTTCTAGCAAGAACTGTTCTTACTTAAGCATCAAAACCACAATGATTTTTCGTCAAGTGTGCTATTTTAACCTTTAACAAGGACCGGGCGTAGCCACACTCGATTCAACTAAATTTGGAGAAACAGACACTCACTAGCCATTGTAATGCGAAGCACGCCAAGAGAACCAGCCTCACAGAGGCATACGCGTAATGTCGGTCTGAGCCGCTTCATCCAACAATACCGCTGAATCAAAGTATGAGATGCTGGTAAGCAGTATGACTATTATCGCCCACAACTCTTTGTGTTCTACTCATGCATATAACATCTACGCATAGACCTGGCTCGGATGCCACTGTTGGGGAATGTAGTAATTTCAACATTTTCCTACAATCACGCATGATCTATCTAGGTGATGCATAGCAACGAGAGGGGAGAGTGTTGTCTACGTACCCTTGTAGATCGAAAGAGGAAGCGTTATGACAAGGCGGTTGATGTAGTCGTATGTCTTCACGATCCGACCGATCCTAGCACCGAAGATACGACACCTCTGTGATCTGCACACGTTCAGCTCGATGACGTCCCATGAACTCTAGATCCAGCTGAGGTCGAGGGAGAGTTTCATCAGCACCACGGCGTGGTGACGGTGATGATGAAGTTACCGGCGCAGGGCTTTGCCTAAGCACACGACGATATGACTGAGGTGCAAATCTGTGGAGGGGGGCACCGCACACGGCTAAAAGATCAACTTGATCACCTTGTGTGTCTGTGGGGTTACCCCCTCCCCCGTATATAAAGGAGGAGAGGGGAGGCCGGCCGGCTCTCCTTGGCGTGCCCCCAAGAGGGGAATCCTACTAGGACTCCAACTCCTAGTAGGTTTCCATCTAAAGGGAGAGAGGGAGAAGGAAGGAGAGGGAGAGGGGGAAGGAAGGAGAGGGAGAGGGGGAAGGAAAGGGGGGCACCGCTGAGGGAGTCCTGGATTAAGGGGTACTCAGACAGCCGGACTATATACTTTGGCCGGATTGTTGGACTATGAAGATACAAGATTGAAGACTTCGTCCCGTGTCCAGATGGGACTCTCCTTTGCGTGGAAGGCAAGCTTGGATATTCGGATATGTAGATTTCCTTCTCTGTAACCAACTTTGTGTAACCCTAGCCCCCTCCGATGTCTATATAAACTGGAGGGTTTAGTCCGTAGGACAACAACAATCATAATCATAGGCTAGCTTCTAGGGTTTAGCCTCTACGATCTCGTGGTAGATCAACTCTTGTAATACTCATATCATCAAGATCAATCAAGCAGGAAGTAGGGTATTACCTCCATCGAGAGGGCCCGAACCTGGGTAAACCATCATGTCCCCTACCTCCTGTTACCATTAGCCTTAGACGCACAATTCGGGACCCCCTGCCCAAGATCCGCCGGTTTTGACACCGACATTGGTGCTTTCATTGAGAGTTCCACTGTGCCATCGCGATAAGGCTTGATGGCTCCCTCGATCATCTTCAACAATGCGGTCCAGGGGGAGGTTTTCCTTCCCGGACAGATCTTCGTATTCGGAGGCTTCGTACTGCGGGCCAACTCACTTGGCCATCTGGAGCAGATCAACAGCTACGCCCCTGGCCATCAGGTTAGGTTTGGAAGCTTAAACTATACTGCCGACATCCTTGGAGACTTGATCTTCGACGGAACCGAGCCCATGACAGGTGCACCGAACAGTCACGACGGACATGACTTTGATCTGCCGTCGGACAGTATTCGGGAGATCGCACCCGCGTTGGCGCCGGGAATCAATCCGGAGCAGATCATGCCTTCCGAGGACGGGTGGATGGACCCCGCCACGGAAGCCGCACACTCACCTGTGTCGGAGCCGAACACTGATCCCACCTCCTGTGAGAGTGGCGTCATCGGATCCCCAGACTCGTCTCCGGCTGCAGGATCCGAACCGCGTGCGTCCATGCCTATTGAATTAGAGTGGGCACCCGTCATGGAGTTCACTGCCGCGGATATCTTTCACCACTCACCCCTGGGTGACGTGTTGAACTCATTAAGGTCTCTGTCCTTGTCAGGAGATTCTTGGCCAAACTATGTTTGGCTCGAGTGGGAAGCGGACGATGAAGAACTTTGACCCCCACCTACCACCCACTTTATAGCCACTGTCGATGATTTAACCGACGTGCTTTACTTCGACTCCGAAGACATCGACGGTATGGATGATGATGCAGGAGAAGAACGGGAACCACCGCCTACAGGGCGCTGGACCGCCACCTCATCATATGATATTTATATGGTGGACACCCCTAAAGAAAACAATGGCGACGAGGCTGTAAAGTAGGGCCTAGTATATTGTCCTTGTACACGTATTCGTATACGTATGTAATTGTAATTGTGATCATATATATATTGAGACGTGAGGCTGGATGTCAACCACCCACGCAAAACCCTAAACCTTGTGTTTAACTTGGTATTAGATCGGAGAGCCGGCAGCGGCCTTGGTATCAGCAAGGTCGGGCCGCCGCCGCACGTCCCTCGCGCCGCCGCGCGATCCCATCTTCCGCGTTACTGCTGCTGCTTGCTAGCTAGCTTCCGCATCGCCTCCGCTGCTCTTGCTAGCTAGCTATGCTCATATGCAGCAACCATCCAGCTGCTAGCTAGCTTTGCCCGTAAGCGGTCGCCGCTTCCGATCGCTGCCACTGCTTCCGTTCGCTACCGCCGCGCGAGCCATCTTCCGCGCCGCTGCCGCGTCTTGCTCCGCTGCCACCATGCACTGTCCCATCCGCGCCGCCGCTGCGATGTCGTTCGCCGCTCTGTCCGACGCCCAAACCGTCGGCGCCATCGTCTCTTCCCCTGTCGCCTCAATCCCCGCCGCGCTCGCTGTCCCGACGATCTCTGTCTGCCTCGGTCGCCACAACTTCATGCTCTCGGGGCATCACTAGCACCGTTCTTGCCGGTGCCAACCTCCATGGACACCTCGATGGCACCAAGGCGGCACCGGCCAAAACACTCGTTGTAGGCACCGACGACGTTGCTACCATCATCGCCAACTCGGAGTACCACAAATGCTGGGTTCAAGATCAACGCGTCAAGGGGCTTCTTCTCACCTCCATGGATGAGGATATTGCATGCCAACTCATTGGCTGCTAGTCGGCGCATGCGGTATGGACAGCCGTCACCGCCATGTTCGGCGCCCAGAGTCGCGCCAATGTCCGCCACATCCGGCGGCAACTTCAGTCGCTGAGGAAGGACGATATGTGTGCCGCGGAATACATGCACAAGATGAAGGCCCTAGCCGACACTATGGCCACTGCCGGCTCTCCGATCCGCGATGATGAGCTTATCGATCACATCCTCACTGGCCTCGGCTCTGCCTACAACTCCATCGCCGCCTCCTTGGGCGTGAGTAACGCACCCATGCCCTACTCCAGTTTTTACTCATTGGTTCTGTCCTTCGAGGCGCTGTAGGCACAACAGAGTGCGTTGGAGGGATGGTCTCCCTCCACGAACGCCGTGACCTGTTCGGGTTCGTACGGCGCAGGTGGACGCGCGCCCTACTACGATCCCTATCCCTCCCATGGTGGGGGGCGCCCGGCTGATGGACATGGCCAGCCAGGGAGAACCGCCAGGGTGGTAATGGCGGCAACACCGGCGGTCGTGACCGCAATGCTGGTTATGCCGGCAATGCCCGGCAAGGTGGAGGAGGCAACGCCGGCAACAACAACGGCGGAGGAGGTGAGCGTCGCAACCGCTGGCGTCCCCGGTGCCTTGCAAGAACTAGGGCCATGAAGCCAACGACTGCCGCAAGCGCTATGATCAGGATCACAACTCCCGTTCCGCAAACTCGGCCTCCACCAACACTGTCGATTTCCCTCGAGTGGTGGATACTGGGGCTACGGATCACTTGACCAATGATCTTGAGCGCCTCCAGGTTCACGAGCGCTATGACGGCAAGGATCAGGTTCAGGTGGCCAATGGTGCAGGTTTGCCTATTTCACACATTGGTCATTCGCGTTTACCGGTTCATCTCTTCAATCACAGAACATCCTTCATGTTCCACACATCAGCCAAAGATCTTCTCTCGCTTATCGCCTTCTTTGTGATAATGACGCCTTTGTTGAATTTCACCTCGTTTTTCCTTGTTAAGGACAAAGCAACCAGCGCGCCATTCTTCACGGTAGAAGTTACGGGGTCTATCCGTCCCCTTCGCCGTAAGGCCATCTTCATCCTCTCGCCGTGCCTCCTTCGGTGTTCGAGTTTCGTCGTCGCAATGGCATCAACATCTTGGTCATCCTACAAATAATGTGGTCACTACCATTGTTCGGAGTCATGACCTTCCGTGTTCTTGTTCAAATAATTCATCCTTAGTTTGTGATGCCTGTCAGCGTGCTAAGAGTCATCAACTCCCTTATTCTACTTCGTTTCATATCACTACTGTACCTCTTGAACTAATACATTCAGATGTTTGGGGTCCCGCTCTTGCTTCGTCGGGAGGGTACAAGTATTATGTTAGTTTTATTGATGACTACACGCGCTTCACCTGCATTTATTTACTTAAACACAAGTCTGATGTTGAGCAAGTTTTCTACAACTTTCAGGCTCATGTCGAACGCCTTCTGGATTATAAAATCAAGGCCGTTCGGTCCGACTGGGGTGGTGAATACCACAAACTCCATCGCTACTTTCAACGCACGGGCATCTCTCATCGAGTGTCATGTCCACATACCTCTCAGCAGAATGGTATTGCCGAGCGCAAACATCAGCATTTGGTCGAGACCGGCCTTGCCTTGCTAGCGCACTCCTCTCTTCCACTTCGGTTTTGGGATGAGGCTTTTCTTACGGCATGTTACCTCATCAACCATATGCCCACTCCGGTTCTCCACAAGGACACACCTCTGTTCGATCTGTTTCATGTTCAGCCCAACTACTCCTCCCTTCGGATTTTTGGGTGTGCTTGCTGGCCTAGTCTCCGCAAGTACAATGCTCACAAGCTTGAGTTTCGGTCCAAGATGTGTGTTTTCCTTGGCTATAGTCCTTTGCATAAGGGCTATAAGTGTCTTGACCGTACCTCTGGTCGGATATACATCTCTCGTGATGTTGTTATCCATGAGACCGTGTTCCCTTACTCTCAACCTGGCGTTTCGGTTGATCCTGCTTCTCTTGGACATGCAATCACTTTTCCCTCCGATGAACCGGTTCCGGATGTCCATGTGCGTAAATATGACATGTCCTATTTTTCACCTAACTTGTCTTTTGCAGGTGATATTGCTTTGATTCCCCCCAGGTACATGTTGCTGCTCCGACGCCTCCCGATGCACTCGACGTGCATGTCCCGCCGCCCCAGGCATGCGCGGCGCCCGATGGCGCGACCGCGGACGCGGCTGGGTCGCCACCCTCGGCCGGCATGGTTGGGCCGCCACCCTTGCCCGGTCCGTCGCCCGGGCCGCCATCCTCGCCTGGGTCGGACACCATCGTCTCTCGGCCCGTGGCGCCCCTTGCTGAGGTCCCCTCAGCCGCGACACCCTCGGCCGAGCCCTCGTCGCCGTCATCCTCTCCTACCGGCGATGCCGCTCCAGCGCATGCTATGGTTCCACGCCATCGTGATCATACGCGCAAGGAGAAGTCTTACACTGATGGCATGGTTCGGTATGACTCTCGCTGCCGTGCCTTCTTCGCCGCACCGGTTTCCCATTGTGATGCTCTGGGTGAACCTGCCTGGCGTGCCGCCATGTCCGAGGAGTTTGCTGCTCTCCGTCACACTAACACCTGGGTGTTGGTGCCTCGGCCACCTGGTGTTAATATTGTGAGCTGCAAGTGGATTTTCAAAACCAAGCATCGTCCGGATGGGTCTGTTGATAAGCACAAAGCTCGTCTTGTTGCTCGCGTTTTCACTCAATAGCATGGGATTGACTACGGAGATACTTTTAGACCGGTGGTGAAGCCTGCCAGGGTTCGCTTGGTTCTGTCTCTTGCTGTGTCTCATGGTTGGAGCCTCTGAAAGATTGATGTGAGCAATGCCTTTTTACATGGGTTCTTGGCTGAAGATGTGTACATGCAGCAGCCACCTGGGTTCGAGGATGCCACTTATCCCTCTCATGTCTGCAAAATTCAGCGGTCTATTTATGGTCTCAAGCAGTCGCCTCGTGCCTGGTATGCTCGTTTGAGTCAGCGCCTTTCGCAGCTCGGTTTTGTTGCCTCCAGATCAGATGCATCTCTGTTCATCTTCTCCGTGATAAAATATGAGATATACATCTTTGGTGTACGTTGATGATATTGTGATTGCTGGCTCTACCCCCGCCGTGGTGGATCGTCTTGTGCAGTCGTTGTCTGCTAGCTTTCCCATAAAAGATTTGGGTCACCTCGAGTACTTTCTTGGTTTGGGAGCGTCCTTTCATTCAGGGACATGACCTTGACGCAGAAAAAGTATGCTTTGGATCTTCTTCATCATGTTAACATGGAAAACTGCAAGGCCACTTCCACTCCGCTTGCTACTTCCGAGAGTCTCTCACGTCATGGTGGTGCACTACTGGGTAGAGATGACTCCTTTCGTATCGCAAAGGTGGTTGGAGCACTTCAAGATTTGACTCTCACTCGCCTTGATATCTCCTTCAGAGTGAACAAAGTGTGTCGGGTTCTGTCTCAAATAACGAAGGATCATTCGAAGCGCCAGCGTATTCGAGATATGTCAAAGGTACGCTAGACATGGGACTACGGATTCGTAAGTCCAGATTTATCGAGTGAGTATATTTACCGATGCGCATCGGTGTCAGATGATGATAGGCGCCCACCGGTGGTTTTGCTATATTTGTTGGACCTAACCTTGTATCTTGGAGCTCAAGAAGCAACCCACGTCTCGAGATCAAGCACCGAGGTAGAGTATAAAGCATTGGCCAATGGCGCGGTGAAGCCATTTGATAGACTCAGTTCACGTAACTTGGAGTCCCACGGCAACAAGACTCCTATATTGTGGTGTGATAACTTAGGGGCAACTTACTCGACGGCGTAATCCAAAGGTTTCATGCTCGCACTCAAACACATTGAGATTGATTTCCATTTTGTGAGAGAACGAGTAGCTGCTTGTGAACTGGAAGTCGGGTTTATTTCTATAGATGATCAGTTAGCGGATGTATTTACTAAACCCGCTACTAGACAGATGCTAGACCGTTTTAGAACCAATCTGAATCTTGTATGTAGTTCAGATTGAGGGGGCATGTAAAGTAGGGTCTAGTATATTGTCCTTGTACACGTATTCATATACGTATGTAATTGTAATTGTGATCATCTATATATTGAGACGTGAGGCTGGATGTCAACCACCCACGCAAAACCTGGATGAACTCGATCCCCGCCGCGCTCGCTGTCCCGATGATCTCTGTCCGCCTCGGTCGTCACAAATTCATGCTCTGGGGGGCATCACTAGCACCGTGCTTGCTGGTGCCAACCTCCACGGACACCTCAATGGCACCAAGGCGGCACCAGCCAAAACACTCGTTGTCGCCACCGGCGATGCCGCTACCACCGTCACCAACCCGGAGTACCACCAATGGTGGGTTCAAGATCAACGCGTCAAGGTGCTTCTTCTCACCTCCATGGATGAGGGTATTGCATGCCAACTCATTGGCTGCGAGTCGGTGCATGCGGTATGGACAGCCGTCGCCGCCATGTTCGGCGCCCAGAGCCGCGCCAATGTCTGCCACATCCGGCGGCAACTTCAGTCGCTGAGGAAGGACGATATGTCTGTCGTGGAATACATGCACAAGATGAAGGCCCTGGCCGACACTATGGCCGCTGCCGGCTCTCCGATTCGTGATGATGAGCTTGTCGATCACATCCTCACTGGCCTCAGCTCCGCCTACAACTCCATCGCCGCCTCCTTGGGCGTGAGTAACGCACCCATGCCCTACTCCAGTTTTTACTCATTGGTTCTATCCTTCGAGGCGCTGCAGGCATAACAGAGTGCGGTGGAGGGGTGGTCTCCCTCCGTGAACGCCATGACCCATTCGGGTTCGTACGATGCGGGCGGACGCGCGCCCTACTCCGATCCCTATCCCTCCCATGGTGGGGGGCGCCCGACTGATGGACATGGCCAGCTAGGGCAGAACCGCCAGGACGGTAATGGCGGCAACACCGACGGCCGTGACCGCAATGCTGGTTATGCCGGCAATGGCCGGCAAGGTGGAGGAGGCAACACCGGCAACAACAACGATGGAGGAGGTGGGCGTCGCAACCGCTGGCGTCCCCGGTGCCAAATTTGCAAGAACTGGGGCCATGAAGCCGACAACTGCCGCAAGCGCTATGATCGGGATCACAGCTCCCATTCCGCAAACTCGGCCTCCACCAACACTGTCGACTTCCCTTGGGTGCTGGATACCAGGGCTACGGATCACTTGACCAATGATCTTGAGTGCCTCCAGGTTCACGAGCGCTATGACGGCAAGGATCAGGTTCAGGTGGCCAATGGTGCAGGTTTGTCTATTTCACACATTGGTCATTCGCGTTTACCCGATTCATCTCTTCAACTGCGTAACATCCTTCATGTTCCACACATAAGCCAGCATCTTCTCTCTGTTTATCATCTTCTTTGTGATAATGACGTCTTTGTTGAATTTCACCATCATTTTTTCCTTGTTAAGGACAAAGCAACCAGGCGCGTCATCCTTCATGGTAGAAGTTACGGGGGGTCTATCCGGTCCCCTTCGCTCGTGCGTCATCTTCATTGTCTCGCCGTGCCTCCTCCGGTGTTCGAGTTTCATTGTCGCAATGGCATCAACGTCTTGGTCATCCTACAAATAATGTGGTCACTTCCATTGTTCGGAGTCATGACCTTCTGTGTTCTAGTTCAAATAATTCATCGTTAGTTTGTGATGCCTGTCAGCGTGCTAGGAGTCATCAACTTTCTTATTCTACTTTGTTTCATATCACTACTGTACCTCTTGAATTAATACATTCAGATGTTTGGGGTCCCGCTTTTGCTTCGTCGGGAGGTTACAACTATTATGTTAGTTTTATTGATGACTACACGCGCTTCACCTGGATTTATTTGCTTAAACACAAGTTTGATGTTGAGCAAGTTTTCTACAACTTTCAGGCTCATGTCGAACGCCTTCTAGATTATAAAATCAAGGCCGTTCAGTCCGACTGGGGTGGTGAATACCACAAACTCCATCGCTACTTTCAACGCACGGGCATCTCTCACCGAGTGTCATGTCCACATACCACTTGCAGAATGGTATTGCCGAGCGCAAACACCAACATTTGGTCGAGACCAGTCTTGCCTTGCTAGCACACTCCTCTCTTCCACTTCGGTTTTGGGATGAGGCTTTTCTTACGGCATGTTACCTCATCAACCGTATGCCCACTCCGGTTCTCAACAAGGACACACCTCTGTTCCGTCTGTTTCATGTTCAGCCCAACTACTCCTCCCTTCGGATTTTTGGGTGTCCTTGCTGGCCTAGTCTCTGCAAGTACAATGCTCACAAGCTTGAGTTTCGGTCCAAGATGTGTGTTTTCCTTGTCTATAGTCCTTTGCATAAGGGCTATAAGTGTCTTGACCGTACCTCTGGTCGGATATACATCTCTCGTGATGTTGTTTTCGATGAGACCGTGTTCCCTTACTCTCAACCTGGCGTTTCGGTTGATCCTGCTTCTCTTGAACATGCAGTCATTTTTCCCTCCGATGAACCGGTTCCGGATGTCCATGTGCGTAAATATGACATGTCCTATTTGTCACCTAACTTGTCTTTTGCAGGTGATATTGCTTTGAGTCCCCCCAGGTACATGTTGCTGCTCCGACGCCTCCCGATGTGCTCGATGTGCATGTCCCGCCGCCCTAGGCATGCGTGGCGCCCGATGGCGCGACCGCGGATGCGGCTGGGTCGCCACCCTCGCCTGGCATGGTTTGGTCGCCACCCTTGCCCGGTCCGTTGCCCGGGCCGCCATCCTCGCCTGGGTCGGACACCATCGTCTCTCGGCCCGTGTCGCCCCTTGCTGAGGTCCCCTCAGCCGCGACACCCTCGGCCGAGCCCTCGTCACCGTCATCTTCTCCTACCGGCGATGCCGCTCTGGTGCATGCTATGGTTACACACCATCATGATCATACGTGCAAGGAGAAGTCTTACATTGATGGCACGGTTCGGTATGACTCTCGCCGCCGTGCCTTCTTCGCCGCGCCGGTTTCCCATCGTGATGCTCTGGGTGAACCTGCCTGGCGTGCCGCCATGTCCGAGGAGTTTGCTGCTCTCCGTCACACTAACACTTGGGTATTGGTGCCTCGGCCACCTGGTGTTAATATTGTGAGCTACAAGTGGATTTTCAAAACCAAGCATCATCCGGATGGGTATGTTGATAAGCACAAAGCTCGTCTTGTTGCTCGCGGTTTCACTCAACAGCATGGGATTGACTACGGAGATACTTTTAGCCCGGTGGTGAAGCCTGCCATAGTTCGCTTGGTTCTATCTCTTGCTGTGTCTCGTGGTTGGAGCCTCCGACAGGTTGATGTGAGCATTGCCTTTTTACATGGGTTCTTGGCCGAAGATGTGTACATGTACCAGCCACCTGGGTTCGAGGATGCCACTTATCCCTCTCAAGTTTGCAAACTTCAGCGGTCTATTTATGGTCTCAAGCGGTCGCGTCGTGCCTGGTATGCTCGTTTGAGTTAGCGCCTTTCGCAGCTCGGTTTTGTTGCCTCAAGATCAGATGCGGCTCTGTTCATCTTCTCCCAGGATAAAATACAGATATACATGCTAGTGTACGTTGATGATATTGTGATTGCTGGCTCTACCCCCGCCGTGGTGGATCGTCTTGTGCAGTAGTTGTCTGCTAGCTTTCCCATAAAAGATTTGGGTCGCCTTGAGTACTTTTCTGGTTTGGAAGCATCCTTTCATTCGGGGGGCATGACCTTGACACAGAAAAAGTATGCTTTGGATCTTCTTCATCGCGTTAACATGGAGAACTGCAAGGCCACTTCCACTTCGCTTGCTACTTCCGAGAGTCTCTCACGTCATAGTGGTGCACTACTGGGTAGAGATGACTCCTTTCGGTATCGCAGTGTGGTTGGAGCACTTGAAGATTTGACTCTCACTCGTCCCGATATCTCCTTCCCAAAGGAACAAAGTGTGTCGGTTCTGTCTCGACCAACGGAGGGTCATTCAGAAGTAGTCAAGCGTATTCTGAGATATGTCAAAGGTACGCTAGACATGGGACTACGGATTCGTAAGTCTAGATTTACTGGAGTGAGTATATTTACCGATGCAGACTGGGCAGGCTGTGTTGATGATAGGCGCTCCACTGGTGGTTTTGCCATATTTGTTGGACCTAACCATGTATCTTGGAGCTCGAAGAAGCAACCCACAGTTTCGAGATCAAGCACCGAGGCAGAGTATAAGGCATTGGCCAATGGCGCGGCTGAAGCCATTTGGATAGACTCAGTTCTCACGTAACTTGGAGTCCCACGGCAAGGCACTCCTATATTGTGGTGTGATAACATAGGGGCAACTTACTCCGACGGCAAATCCAAAGGTTTCATGCTCGGACCAAACACATTGAGATTGATTTCCATTTTGTGAGAGAATGAGTAGCTGCTTGTGAACTGAAGTCAGGTTTATTTCTCTGATGATCGGTTAGCGATGTATTTACTAAACCCGCTACTAGACAGATGCTAGACCGTTTTAGAACCAATCTGAATCTTGTATGTAGTCAGATTGAGGGGGCATGTAAAGTAGGGTCTAGTATATTGTCCTTATACATGTATTCGTATACGTATGTGATTGTAATTGTGATCATCTATATATTGAGACGTGAGGCTGGATGTCAACCACCCACGCAAAACCCTAAACCCTGTGTTTAACTGAGGCAACGGACGATAACCCCTCGGGGAAGCAATCTAGACACCGGCGCCATCGGCGCCGCTCCAAGCCCTGCCACAGCAAAAATAGTGATACCGGCACAAGAGATAATAATCCGGATGGTGCCGAAGATGAACACAATCCTGCCCAGCCAGGCTTCGAGATGGCCGAGCAAGAGGATGGGCAAGCTAGCCCTAAAGAACAGGCAACTGATGGAGAATCAGAGGATGATAATTATATGCCTCTCTCCGAAGACGAAGTGAGCCTTGGCGACGAGGAATTCATCGTGCCGGAGGATCCCGTCGAGCAGGAGCGCTTCAAACGCCGGCTTATAGCCACTGCAAAAAGCCTAAACAAAAAGCAACAACAGCTTCAAGCTGATCAAGATCTGCTAACCGACAGATGGACTGATGTCCTGGCCGCCATTTCTTACGTTTTCTTACATTTTCTTTACAGGTTCGCCTTTACATAGGCTATGATGGATGGCGTGGGATCAGTTCGAGCGCGCCAGGGAATCTCGAGATATTCCCCTATAATCATCCGACTATACCCCAAATCCAAACACAACTTCCTCACGCCCGGTATCAGCAGGTTCCGCAATCATATTTCTTTTTATCACATCATCTGTACTCATACGCATTGACGTATTACTCAAATACAATATGTGGATTTATGTGATGCTCACCTACTGCTATTTCTAATTTAAAAACTCTTTTGTTAAAAGGCGGCTGCTTATCGCGATATGCCTTAATATGCCAGGGGCTTTGTCACACCCCTACTACGGCAAAAATGTCTGAACACCTTCACGGTAGTCCGGCACCCCGAACTTATAGCATTATATGCATCAACTCCGAATCATGTCTTGGGTCAACAGTTGGGCTTGCCCGGCTCCTATGTTTTGGTACCTTACATTCCGCTATATCGGCTAAGGTAGCACTGGGAGAACTACTGCGATTGTGTCCCGATTCTTCCGGACGAGCACCTCAGTAGAGAAAGCCAAACACTGACTGTCATGATGTAGCGAGAGCTGGTCAGCTATTCGAGAGGTTCTAAAATCTTTAAGGATTTCTTCCGCATAATGCTATAACCAATGCAGCGTGCGACGGATTGGCCTTTTCCGATCAGGCGCTTATAGAGCCCCTAGTGTGGACTTCCGAACACCAGGGGCTGCCCTTGCCTTCCTCATAACTCCTATGGCTAAGTGAGAGCGATAAAGCCCTATAGTCTGATATCCTGGTTCGCTGTGCTGAACACCTCCTTTAGGGACCCAAAATTGGGATAAAGAGTGCTCAGGTTTATCCCGAACACCCCCGTACTCACTACGTGGGGCGGAAGCCGACGACTGGCTGACTCTCAGGATTTATATATAAAGCGGCCGCACAGGAGGAAAAACTTTCAAACAACAAGCAATATATGATAAGAATGCTCTTGTTCAATTATTACATAGGACGAACATGACCGTATTTATGGACATATAACGACCTTGGTGCATTGCTCCGCCGGAAGGCGGGCTCCTTTCAAGACACCTTCATAATACAGTTCGGGCTTGCGGTGCTCCTTCCCCTCCGGCGGTCCCTCGGTCATTAGCTTTTCTGCATCCATCTTCCCCCAATGCACCTTGGCACGGGCGAAGGCCATTCGCGCAACTTCTATGCAAACCGACCGCTTGATGACTTCGAGTTGAGGGCAGGCACTTACAAGCCGCTTCACGAGCCCGAAGTAGTTGCTTGGAATCGGCTCAACAGGCCATAGCCGGATAATTAAATCCTTCACGGCTAATTCGGCCGCCTTATGCAGCTCGATCAGCTGCTTTAGCTGATCCAAGAAGGGCACCAGATAATTTGGCGGCAGATACTGCATCCAGAAGAGCTTATCTGCAGTATTCCCCCCTTCGACTCAGTAGAATTGGGCGGCATCGATATCTTTGTCGGCAGCTCATAAATACCCTCAGATACATCAAAACTCAAGACTGTCAAATTTAATTTTCTCATTTCCTATACTTGCTTTTTGTAGAAAAAGCCTTACCAGTCGCAATCTTCCTCGCCTCTTGGATTTCCTTCATGGCACCTTAGGCTTTACACCGGGCATCACTTGCGGCTTGGCGAGCCTGGGAGAGTTTGGATTCTTTCCCTGCTAAACTCTGCTCCAGGGTCTCGCATTTCTGCATGGCCTCTTGAAGCTCTCGCTCAGCCTCAATAATTCTGGCCTCGTGCTTCTCACGGAGCACCTGCTCTGCGGCTGCCTTCTTCTCGGCCTCGGCCACAGCCCTCCTATGAGCCTCAATTTCGGCCATCGCTCCTAGAGCACATTATATAAATATTTCCATCATATACACTTATTCATTTGTGTTACAAAAACAAGGCTTCTACATACCTTGATTATCCTCTAGCTGTCTCTTCACTTGGCCAAGTTCTCCTTCGGCCCGCTCCAGACTACGCCTCAGTTCGGATACTTCCGTAGCTTGAGAGGCGACAGTCGCTACAGATGCCTGCTGGTCAAAAAGAGTGATAAACGTCATCAAATAAGTCTCCTGCAAACATGAATTTGATCCTCTGTCCAGTTCTTTCTTTCACCGAACAGTGTATCAGGGGCTACTATCTATACCATGACACTCTCCCAAAAACTCAAAAAACATACCTCAAAGCCTCTTATGAGGCTGATACAGGATTCATTCAGTCCATTCTCAGCGGACCGAATCTTCTCAATCACCGCACACATGAGGGTACGGTGTTCATCAACGATGGAGGCACCCTTCAGCGCCGCCAATAAAGTATCCGGCACCTCTAGTTGGACAGGGGTGGCCGGTGGAGCAGGCATACCTCCTCCAGTTGGCAGAGTCCGTCTGTCTGACTCGAGGACCTTATGGGCCTCTAGAATCGTGTCCGGCTTGGGTCCGGATTCTTGATGACCCACGCCATCGACACCCACGAGAGCTTTCTCTCCCATGTGACCGGCCTCAGAAGTATGGCCTCCCGGCGCCGCCTTCGCAACCTTCTCCCTTCCTCCATGGCCTGGGTCCTTCTGGGATGAAACCTCGGTTTCATTCCTATGTTTGGAGGAGGAGACCTTCTGGGGCGTCTCGCTCCCCATAGCGTTCGAACCCAGCAGATCTTCTGACGAGGATTGTTCGACGTGGGGCTTCGCCGGACTGAATAAGAAAAGCATGGCTCAGATTAGAATGCGATGCCACGATGAGTCCGGACGTGTGAGTGTGTTCGGATTTTATACTTACGAGTTCACCAGGGGCTCGGCCCTAGGATCCCACCCCAGGCTGCTATCGGCGGCGCCGGTGGACTCCTCTTGAAGAGGGGTTTTTCCCCTCTTAGGTGAATCGGCTTCCAAGGAGTTGGAGGCCGCTCTTTTCTTCTTTCCCCCTGTGAGGGATTCGTCCTCCTCTTCCCCGTCCTCTTCAGAGGAAGAATGGGCATTGGGGTCTTCGGATTTCGTGTCCGGGGCGCCACGGCGATGAAGGCCGCCCTGGTCTTCTTGGCCTCCTTTTCGGCCTTCTTCTTCAGCGCCTTATATGGCGACGGGACCAGCATCTTCGTCAGAAGTGGGCCGGCCGGTTCTTCTAGCAGAGGGGCTGGACAATAGATCCGCCCTGCCTTCTTCGCCCAGCCCTATGAAAATGATAGGAAACACGTTAAGTATTTTCCTGAGGATGTATGGATAGAACACATGAGTTGTTAAAGCATTCAGTTGCTTACCAAACTTGCGGGGCGGGACAGTTGGTACCAAGGTCCTCGGCGGAGTCCGGCCACGGTTTGCCGGACTTGAAAACATCTTCCAGATGTTCTTGTGCGTAGAGCCAAAGAGCTCTAGCAGAGTCTGGTGCTTGGCCGGGTCGAACTCCCATAGATTGCAAGCTCGGTGTTGACATGGTAGAATCCGGCGGACCAACATCACCTGGACTACATTGACGAGCTTGACGCTCTTATCTTCCATGCCTTAAACGCGCGTTTGGAGCTCTGATAGCTCGTCAGACGAAGCCCAGTCCAGGCCCTTCTTGTGCCAGGACATAAGTCGCAGGGGGGCACCGGATCTGAACTTCGGAACGGCAGTCCACTCCTTGCCACGCGGCTCGGTGATGTAGAACCACTGCTGCTGCCACTCCTTGATGGAATCGTTGAAAGTCCCTGTCGGCCATGTAACATTGGGCATCTTGCTCACCATGGCGCCTCCGCATTCGGCATGCTCACCGCTCACTAACTTGGGCTTTACATTAAAAACCTTCAGCCATAAGCCGAAGTGCGGCGGGACGTGGAGAAAGGCCTCACACACGACTATGAATGTCGAGATGTTGAGGAAGGAATTTGGGGATAGATCATGGAAATCAATCCCGTAGTAGTACATGATGTCGCGAACGAATGGGTGGAGGGGAAACCCTAGCTTGCGGACAAAATGAGGGAGAAATACTACCCTCTCGTGGGGTTCTGGGGTGGGGACGATATGTTCCGCCGTCGGAAGATGGTGGCTAATTCTCTTGGCCAGGTACCCAGCCCTCGAAGCTTTTTTATATCCTTCTCCCGGACGGTAGAGGCCATCCACTTGCCTCCTGCTCCAGAATCGGACATCTTCGGGAAGCCTTTTTGGGCGGAAGAGAGGAGCGCTTGGGCACTAGGGCTTGAGCGGAAAGGAATGGATGGGTAGAGAAGGGCGTGGGTGGAAGGGAAGGTTCTTATCCCCTTATAAAGGCAACAAAGATCTTGCGCCTCCCCACTTGCCCACTAAAAATGCTTATTCCCTCAAGCGCCACGATTGATGGCACGGTTGGGTTACCCGCACCCGTATTGATGAGAATCCCGCAATGGGGGGACGCGACCTTTGCTTCGACAAGACATGCTGATAAAACCGCCTCACGATATGTGCGTCGGCAGGTTATGATGGCTCGAATTATGACCGGGTCATGGTGTGACGTCATGCTATAAAAAGATGTCAGCAGATTAGATTTGTGGAATATTGTACTCTCTACGGTGGTATGTGGATTTTGTTTTGCAGAGCCGGACACGATCCTCATGTTCAAAATCTTCTATGGAGTATTCGGAGAAGGAACCCGCCTTGCAATGCCAAAGACAATTTGCATGCCGGACTCATCGTCATTGAAGCTTGGTTCAGGGGCTACTGAGGGAGTCCTGGATTAAGGGGTACTCGGACAGCCGGACTATATACTTTGGCCGGACTGTTGGACTATGAAGATACAAGATTGAAGATTTCGTCCCGTGTCCGGATGGGACTCTCCTTTGTGTGGAAGGCAAGCTTGGATAATCGGATATGTAGATTTCCTTCTCTGTAACCAACTTTGTGTAACCCTAGCTGAAAGCACATTTGCTCCCTAGGTGGTTTTGGTAATTAATGACAACATACTTTGTGGTTGGACTAATGCTTTTATCAAGTATGTGTCAGGAAAGTCAATCACTCTGGCATGGCAAAAGGACTAGAAAGGTGAACCCCTAAGATGCTAAGGAAAGCATTGGCAAAAGCTCAAGACTCCATTTTTGGTTTAGTGATCCAAGATCACATTGAGTCCATAGGAAAGCCAATACTATTAAAAGGGGATGAGGTTATGATGATGATCTGGTTGCTCTAAGTGTTTAATGATACATCTCTCAAACTATCAGCAATCTTTCATTCCAACATAAACTCATAAGTAATCTCGGTCCCACCGATTCCAAACCCAGTCACACCGAGATGAACCACCTCACCATATAGCCAAACCCTAAGAATTTCGGATTTTCCGATTCCAAACTCGGTCATACGAAATTGGTGTTGCCAAGCTTCAGAACATACGTACTCATATCGGTGTCACCGAAATGAGAAAGTCGGTCCCACCGAGATTGGCAAACCCTAGTCTTTGGAAGAATCGGACTAACCGAGATTGTATTTTCGGTCCCACGAAAATCCCAACGTTAACAAGGTTTGAACTTTCGGTCTCACCGAGTTGTCAACTTCGGTCTGACCGAGATTGGTCAAATGTGTGTAACGGTTGGATTTTGTGTGGAGGCTATAAATACCCCTCCACCTCCTCTTCATTCGTGGAGAGAGCCATCGAAAGAACTACCACTCCTACCTTACATTTCGAGAAGAAAACTACCTACCCTTGTGTTGAGATCAAGTTGCTCCACTCCCACCATATGAAACTTGATTTCTAGCCTTCCCAAGTTGCTTTCCACTCAATCCTTTCTTCCACCACAGCAAAATCAGTGAGGAGAGTTGAGTGTTGGGGAGATTATCATTTGAAGCACAAGAGCAAGGAGTTCATCATCACCAACCCCATCTATTACCTTTTGGAGGGTGGTGCCTCCTAGATTGGTTAGGTGTCGCTTGGGAGCCTCCGTCATGATGTGGAGTTGAACCAAGGAGTTTGTAAGGGCAAGGAGATCGCCTACTTCGTGAAGATCTACCCGAGTAAGGCTAGTCCTCCGTGGGCGTATGCCATGATGGCATAGACAAGGTTGCTTCTTCGTGGACCCTTCGTGGGTGGAGCCCTCCGTGGACTCTCTGGCCGTTACCCTCCGTGGGTTGAAGTCTCCATCAACGTGGATTGACGATAGCACCACCTATCGGAACCACGAGAAAAATCTCCGTGTCTCCAAATTGCGTTTGCTCTTCACAATCTCTCCCTTACTATTCATGCAATTTACTTTCCGCTGCCCTATACTCTAGAATTGCATGTTTAGTATGTTGCTCGACTTGTATGCATGATGCTTGACTTTATCTTCATTGTGAACTTGCTAAAAACTTATGTTAATCAAAAGGCATAAACTTTTAAGTTGTCAAGTTGTCTAATCACCCCCCCTCTAGACACTCTTGCCTTCAACGATCCTACAATTGGTATCAGAGCATTGGTCTCCATTGCTTTGGTTTGCACACCATTGGAGGAAGATGGACGTGTCTACGTTTGGGAGTGTTAGTCATAGAGTGCCTATTCTTGATGGAGCGTCCTATAACTCATGGAGGATTGAAATGCTTGCTATCTTTAAGATGTACAACTTGCGCAAATATGTTGAAACCCCATATGTACCACCGTTTGACCCCTTGCACCCCACTATGGATGAAGAGCTTGATTTGCTTCAGTAACCTTAGAACTGTCAATCTTATCATTAGAGGTTTGCTCGATAACTTGCTTGAGCTTGTCACAAACTTTGAGTGCGCCCATGCTATGTGGAAGTTCTTGGAAGAACTTTATCCGGACTACTCTTTGAGAGGTCTTGATGAAATTCTATACAAGACTGTTGAATTTGATATGATCGCCCCAAAGATCCCAACTTTGATAAATGCTTCTTTGAGCTTCGTGATCTTATGAAAAGAAGGGTGATCCGGTTTTATCAACGTTCGAATAAGAAATGCTCTTGTATTGCATTCCGATGATTATCGTCACTCGACAAAACGATGCAAGTCATTGTCAAATTGACCTAGGTATTGATGATGAATTATCTATGGGTCAATATGATAATGAGCATGAGCATGATGACGATTCGGGCACCGAGCTAGACAAGATCATGAAGAGTCTCAGTCTTATGGCAAATCTGAGAGACTACATATCCGGTGGAAAAGAGTGGATTCTTGATAGTGGATGTACCGATCACATGACCGGAGATGAAGACATGTTCGAGAGCTTGCAAAGAACGATGGTCCACGCAAGTATGTGACTTTTGGAGACAACTCCAAGGGTAAGGTACTTGGCCTTGGTAAGGTGGCCATATCTCATGATAGCTCCATTAAAAATGTCGTGCTTGTTGAATCTCTTGGATACAATTTACTTTCCGTGTCTAGATTAGCTGACTTTGGATTCAACGTGCTATTCACCAAAGTAGATTGCCAAGTTTTTCGTCGTGACAATCATAACATGGTCTTTACCGGTATCCGTAGAGGTGATTTGTATATTGTCGATTTCACTAAGAAAGCTCAACCTAGAACTTGCTTTATTGCTAAATCTGCTAAAGGTTGGCTTTGGCATAGAAGGCTTGGACATGTTGGTATGCGAAATCTAGATAAGCTAATCAAAGGTGATCACATTCTTGGTGTTAAAGATGTTTTCTTTGACAAAGATAGACTCTGCAGTGCATGTCAAGCAGGAAAACAAGTAGGTGGAAGTCATCCATAAAGAACATTATGACTACAAGGAGACCGCTTGAGCTTCTTCATATGGATCTCTTCGGTCCCAATGCTTACAAAAGCCTTGGTGGTAACTCCTTTGGTCTAGTTATTGTTGATGATTTTTCCAGATTTACGTGGGTATTTTTGCTTGATGACAAATCGCAGGTTCAGAAAATCTTCAAAACCTTTGCTAGAAAGGCTCAGAATCAATTTGAGGTGAAGATCAAGAAGGTTCGGAGTGACAACGGAACGGAGTTCAAGAACGCCCATGTGGACTCTTTTCTCGATGAGGAAGGGATTCTACATGAGTTCTCAGCTACGTACACACCTCAACAAAACGGGGTTGTTGAGAGGAAGAACCGAACGCTCATTGAGATGGCGAGGACAATGCTTGATGAATACAAGACACCAAAACACTTCTGGGGTGAAGCCGTCGAGACAGCTTGTCATGCCATCAACAGACTTTATCTTCACAAGCTCCTCGGCAAGACTTCATACGAGCTCCTTACGGGTAACAAACCCCAAGTGGGATATTTTCGTGTCTTTGGTTCAAAGTGCTATATCCTTGATAAGCATCGTCGGTCTAAATTTGCTCCTAAAACTCATGAAGGTTTTTTTCTCGGTTATGGATCAAACTCTCACACCTACCGTGTCTACAATAATTTCACCGAAAGGTTGAAGAGATGGTAGATGTGAAGTTTGATGAATCTAATGGCTCATAAGTAGAGCAAATGCCTATTGATGTAGGAGACAAGGACCCATCGGAAGCCATTCAAGATTTATCCATTGGAAAGATTCGTCCCATGGAAGTGAAGGAGAGTACCTCATCTACATATGTGGAGCCCCTACCTCACGGCAAGGTGAACCTCAAGGCAACATGGAGGCCTCCACAAGTGGAACTCACCAAGATGAGGAAGTGCGACAAGAAGATCCACCACAACCTCCTTCTCCACCACCTCAAGACAACACCAACAACACTGATGAAGAAGAAGATGAGGATGATGAGGAAGCTCAGCCACAACCACGACAAAAGCTATCCCGAGTTCGAGCAAGAGTTGAGAAGGACCATCCCGTGGAACAAATGATGAATGACATCGACTCCGGGAGAATCACTCGCTCTAAAACTCGTTTAGCTAACTTTTGTGAGCATTACTCATTTATTTCCAGTCTTGAACCTATGAAGGTAGAAGAAGCACTTGAAGACCCTGATTGGGTGAACGCTATGCATGAAGAGCTGCACAACTTCGAGAGGAACAACGTTTGGTCTTTGGTAGAAAAGCCCAATGATGACCAAAACGTCATTGGAACCAAATGGGTGTTTCGGAACAAGCAAGATGAAGATGGACAAGTCATCCGCAACAAGGCTCGTCTCGTAGCACAAGGTTACACACAAGTCGAAGGTATGGACTATGGTGAGACCTATGCCCCCGTTGCTAGACTTGAGTCCATTCGCATTCTTCTTGCTTATGCCAACCACCATGACATTACTCTCTATCAAATGGACATTAAAAGTGCTTTTCTAAATGGTGAAATTGAGGAGGAAGTTTTTGTGAAACAACCTCCCGGATTTGTGAATCCTAAAAAGCCCAATCATGTTTACAAATTGCACAAAGCTCTTTATGGTCTTAAACAAGCTCCTAGAGCTTGGTACAAATGCTTGACTAGTTTTCTTCTTGAAAAAGGATTTGAGATTGGTAAAATTGACTCAACGCTATTCACGAAAAGAGTTGACGGTGAACTATTTGTATGCCAAATATATGTTGATGATATTATTTTTGGTTCAACTAACCCTGATTTTAGTGAGAAATTTGGAAAGCTTATGTCGGAGAAGTATGAGATGTCCATGATGAGTGAACTCAAGTTCTTCCTTGGGTTGCAAATCAAGCAATCTAAGGAGGGTACTTTTGTCTCACAAACTAAGTACACTAAGGATCTCTTCAAGAAGTTCAACATGCAAGAGAGCAAAGGTATGAGAACCCCCATGCCTACTAATGGACATAATGACTTGACTAAAGATGGAGAACCTGTTGATCAAAAGGTTTATCGATCCATGATTGGTTCTCTACTATATCTACGTGCTTCTCGTCCTGATATAATGTTGAGTGTATGCATGTGTGCTCGATATCAAGCTGCTCCTAAAGAATGTCATCTTAAAGCTGTTAAAAGAATTGTGAGATATTTGATACACACACCTAACTTTGGCATCTGGTATCCTAAGAGGGCCTCTTTCGATCTTGTTGGCTATTCCGACTCGGACTATGCCGGAGACAAGATTGATAGAAAGTCAACTTCGGGTACATGTCAATTTCTCGGTCGATCCCTTGTGTCTTGGTCATCCAAGAAACAAAACTCGATATCATTATCTACTGCTGAAGCAGAATATATTGCTGCTGGTTCGTGTTGTGCTCAGTTGCTATGGATGAAACAAATGCTTAAGGATTACGGGATACATGCGAGACATGTTCCTTTGCTTTGTGACAATGAGAGTGCGATTAAGATTGGACACAATCCTGTGCAACACTCTCGCACGAAACACATTGAAGTTCGTCACCATTTTATTCGTGATCATATTGCTAAGGGTGACATTGATCTTAAGCATGTTCGTACTAACAAACAGCTTGCAGATATTTTCACAAAACCACTTGATGAGAAAGTGTTTTGTCGCTTAAGGAGTGAGTTGAACATCATTGATGCTTCAAACTTGGAGTGAAAACTCCATCGATGCATGCAAGGCATGAGCCTAATTGACTAATCCTTGATATTTCTCTTATGATGATGATCATATGTCTTGGATACATTTGCCCCCCTTGTATTGCATCTGACTCCTTGCAGGTACTTGGATGGTCTACATTCCACAAGATTATCACACACTCAAATCTTGAGTAATCTTGTCATTGACCAAGTATCTAGCTCTTTGGGATGTTGTGTTCAAGGAACAAAATTCCACATATCCTTTTTGACACCATATACCTCTAGTTCTTCATTCATGTCATTTTGGATATTCTTGAGAATTTCCTTGCTTGCCTAACCCATGTAGGAAGATGAACTATACATTTGGAAATGGTGCTCCAACTTTACACTCTATGAGCATCTACATCAAGTTCACCTACATGAGACTAAGCAACAACAAGCCCAAGGTATGTTTTTCACATCTTGAAGAAGTTTTGCTCAAAGACATGAGTACAAGCAGCTTCAAAAGATTTGATCACATCAAATGCTTAATCGGAAAATGGTAACCCCATTTTGAGCTTAAACGATGAGTATGACCTATGATCAAATGTTCTCATTTGACTCCTAAGTCAATATACTCAAACATAAGTGACCTAGTCGCCGACCCCTATCTAGATGAAGTACATATGTTTTGGATTTTTGCTATTGTCTCTGTTGATTCTCTTGTTGAGCTTTTTTTTTAAAAAAAAAGGCAAACCTTTTACTTCTATTTCTTATGTTTTTGTGTATATCCTTTTAGCTCTGATAAATTCTCTGAAAATCATTTCCAAATTCTTTGCAAATCGTCTGAAACATTCCTTGCAAAGTGAGCTGAATTATTTCTGTATTTCCTTGGAATTGAACTCGGCGTCACCGATTCAATCACTTCGGTCTGACCGAAAAAGGATCTGCCCTAAGTCTCTGACTTTCGGACTCACCGATCCATATCAATTCGGTGTCACCGATTTACATTCACCAGGATATCATCTTCTACAGCTCATCTAAATGATTTTTTTCTGCATACTTACTTTGCTCAGTTGTGATTCTTAATGAACCCACTTCTTTCCTTCCATCTTTCCTGCCCTTTCTGGTTTACTGTCCTTTTCGGCACTTGATGTCAAAGGGGGAGAAGATTTAGGGGGAGCTTAAGGGAAGATTGGAGGATAAGGGGAGAAAAGATATTTTAAAGGAGGAAGAACAATCTTACCTTAAGGGGGAGAGGATCACATCAAAGCTTTTCTCTTGATTTTGCTTGCTCTCACCATTGATATCTTATGAAAAGCAAAATTCTCTCAGAACTCATTGAAAATCTTTTAGTCTTGGGAGACATGTTGGCTGATTCAAGCTAGTGCTCAACATGAGACACTCTTTATACATGTCATCCCTGGCTTGGTACTCTTGATGTTCTTGCTGTTGGTTGAAGGAATACTCTTGTGTTATCTAACCTTGTTTTCCCAAGTTTATTTCTTCAGGTACAATACCAAGGAACTTCAGGGTAAGTATATGCATCTTGCAGAATGTGCATGATGGTGACTTGCTTGTGTATACTTGTTTGCAAGAAATCACCATGCACATATGCATCATCTCTCATTACCTTCATCTGCTCGATGCATATAGCCAAGCTGCATGTAGCACATCTTGCTTTTCTCTCATGTGTGCTTGTGGTAGTCCAAAACCAAAATCTAAAATCTTGCACACTTGTAGGGGGAGCCTGTGTACTACATGTTTGTCAAAGCTTTAATGATAATCCTGTCTTTCTTTCAGTAAGCTTTGATATCTTTTTTCGTGTGTAGCCATCAATTACCAAAAGGGGAGATTGAAAGCACATTTGCTCCCTAGGTGGTTTTGGTAATTAATGACAACATACTTTGTGGTTGGACTAATGCTTTTATCAAGTATGTCTCAGGAAAGTCAATCACTCTGGCATGGCAAAAGGACTAGAAAGGTGAACCCCTAAGATGCTAAGGAAAGCATTGGCAAAAGCTCAAGACTCCATTTTTGGTTTAGTGATCCAAGATCACATTGAATCCATAGGAAAGCCAATACTATTAAAAGGGGATGAGGTTATGATGATGATCTGGTTGCTCTAAGTGTTTAATGATACATCTCTCAAACTATTAGCAATCTTTCATTCCAACATAAACTCATAAGTAATCTCGGTCCCACCGATTCCAAACCCAGTCACACCGAGATGAACCACCTCAGCCATATAGCCAAACCCTAAGAATTTCGGATTTTCCGATTCCAAACTCGGTCATACCGAAATTGGTGTTGCCAAGCTTCTGTAACCTTCTGTACTCATATCGGTGTCACCGAAATGAGAAAGTCGGTCCCACCGAGATTGGCAAACCCTAGTCTTTGGAAGAATCGGACTAACCGAGATTGTATTTTCGGTCCCACCGAAAATCCCAACGTTCACAAGGTTTGAACTTTCGGTCTCACCGAGTTGTCAACTTCGGTCTGACCGAGATTGGTCAAATGTGTGTAACGGTTGGATTTTGTGTGGAGGCTATAAATACCCCTCCACCTCCTCTTCATTCGTGGAGAGAGCCATCAGAAAGAACTACCACTCCTACCTTACATTTCTGAGAAGAAAACTACCTACCCTTGTGTTGAGATCAAGTTGCTCCACTCCCACCATATGAAACTTGATTTCTAGCCTTCCCAAGTTGCTTTCCACTCAATCCTTTCTTCCACCACAGCAAAATCAGTGAGGAGAGTTGAGTGTTGGGGAGATTATCATTTGAAGCACAAGAGCAAGGAGTTCATCATCACCAACCCCATCTATTACCTTTTGGAGGGTGGTGCCTCCTAGATTGGTTAGGTGTCGCTTGGGAGCCTCCGTCATGATGTGGAGTTGAACCAAGGAGTTTGTAAGGGCAAGGAGATCGCCTACTTCGTGAAGATCTACCCCGAGTAAGGCTAGTCCTCCGTGGACGTATGCCATGATGGCATAGACAAGGTTGCTTCTTCGTGGACCCTTCGTGGGTGGAGCCCTCCGTGGACTCTCGCAGCCGTTACCCTCCGTGGGTTGAAGTCTCCATCAACGTGGATTGACTATAGCACCACCTATCGGAACCACGAGAAAAATCTCCGTGTCTCCAAATTGCGTTTGCTCTTCACAATCTCTCCCTTACTATTCATGCAATTTACTTTCCGCTGCCCTATACTCTAGAATTGCATGTTTAGTATGTTGCTCGACTTGTATGCATGATGCTTGACTTTATCTTCATTGTGAACTTGCTAAAAACTTATGTTAATCAAAAGGCATAAACTTTTAAGTTGTCAAGTTGTCTAATCACCCCCCCTCTAGACACTCTTGCCTTCAACGATCCTACACTAGCCCCATCTGGTGTCTATATAAACCGGAGGATTTAGTCCGTAGGACAACAACAATCATAATCATAAGGTAGCTTATAGGGTTTAGCCTCTACGATCTCGTGGTAGATCAACACTTGTAATACTCATATCATCAAGATCAATCAAGCAGGAAGTAGGGTATTACCTCCATCGAGAGGGCCCAAACCTGGGTAAAACATCGTGTACCCTGCCTCCTGTTACCATTAGCCTTAGACGCACAGTTCGGGACCCCCTACCCGAGATCCGCCGGTTTTGACACCGGCAGCTGCCCCGTTCTTTGGCCTATTTGGACTCAAGGGGGACGGGGCACGCGGCCTGCCTTGGCTGCCCCTCTCTCTTTCCCCTAAGGCCCATCGAGGCCCATTAGTTCCCCCGGGGGTTCCGATAACCCTCCGGCACTCCGATTTTATCTGAAGCTTCTCCGGAACACTTTTGGTGTCCGAATATAGTCGTCCAATATATTAATCTTTATGTCTCGACCATTTCGAGACTCCTCGTCATGTCCGTGATCACATACGGGACTCCGAACAACCTTTGGTACATCATATCACATAAACTCATAATACCAATCGTCATCGAACGTTAAGCGTGCGGACCCTACGGGTTCGAGAACTATGTAGACATGACCGAGACACATCTCCGGTCAATAACCAATAGCGGAACCTGGATTCTCATATTGGTTCCTACATATTCTACGAAGATCTTTATTGGTCAAACCGCATAACAACATACGTTGTTCCCTTTGTCATCGGTATGTTACTTGCCTGAGATTCCATCGTTGGTATCATCATAACTAGTTCAATCTCGTTACCGGCGAGTCTCTTTACTCGTAATACTTCATCCCGCAACTAACTCATTAGTCACAATGCTTGCAAGGCTTATAGTGATGAGTATTATCGAGAGGGCCCAGAGATACCTCTCCGAAACACGGAGTGGCAAATCCTAATCTTGATCTATGCCAACCCAATAAACACCTTCAGAGACAACTGCAGAGCACCTTTATAATCACCCATTTATGTTGTGATGTTTGTTAGCACACAAAGTGTTCCTCCGGTATTCAGGAGTTGCATAATCTCATAGTCTGAGGAACTTGTATAAGTCATGAATAAGGCAGTAGCAATGAAACTGTCACGATCATAATGCTAAGCTAACGGATGGGTCATGTCCATCAAATCATTCTCCTAATTATGTGATCACGTTCATCAAATGACAACACATGTCTATGGTTAGGAAACATAACCATCTTTGATTAACGAGCTAGTCAAGTAAAGGCATACTAGGGACAATATGTTTTGTCTATGTATTACACATGTACTAAGTTTCCGGTTAATACAATTCTAGCAATAATAATAAACATTTATCATGAAATAAGGAAATAAATAATAACTTTATTATTGCCTCTAGGGCATATTTCCTTCACAGGGTGTGCCTCAGAATGGTATTCATTGTGGCCAACCCAGACATCAAGTAGTACACTGAGCCTAGCTTGTGTGTCTCCAAGGCTTTGTCAGGTATCTCCTTGTACATGTTTGCCATGGAGTTGTGATCCTTCTTCTTCTTCTATCATAGACATCAATGCTTTCTTAGCTTCTTTGGGGGATTTATGAGCCTGGCCCACTCATCAATAGGAGATTAGTACCTTGTACCTTCAGACATCCAGACAATCTTTCCATCGGAATAAAAATGAGTTTTTGAGTAGAATTACATAATGAGCTCATCATTCCACTTGGTAAACTTCTGACCCACAAACTTGTCAACTCCATTGGGCTTGAAGCTTTCATGCACTCATGGAAAGTGATCTTCATTAGCATCAATATATTCCCAATCAACCCACTTCATGTCACAGACAATGGGCTTCTTATCAAGCAGCACAGTCTCATAGAAATCTTGTTTTTCTTTGGTGTGAAACATGTAGTCCACAGCAGTTCTCCTCCTCACATCATAATGATCTGCCTGTCTCTAGAGTCTGAGACATGCATCCTTTCTCTCTTTCATGTTCCCTGCCACTGGATGATTGTCATCATGGTCTGTTATCTTTGGCTTGAGTTTTCTAAGCACTTAGGCTTCATCTTCTTATTCTTCAACTTCAAGCACTGGGGCCTTGTTCTTCTCTGCAGCAGGAATGTTCCTGGTGCTTCTCTTGGGTGCAGGTTTGGAAGCTTGAGTTGGAGCTTTGGGGCCAGTCTTGGGCTTTGAAGGTGTAGCCCCAGACTTGATGGCATCCCCCATCAGCTTTTGAGACTTGGGAGGACGTGCAACATCCTCTTCTTCCTCCTCTCCTGCACAATCTCTCCTCATTGAAGGATTTCCAAGCACTCTTCTTGCAACTATTTTCTTGGCCCTTTCTTTTCTCTTCTTTCCATCAGCATCTTTTCTGGGATCAAGAGTAAATTCCATTGTCTCTTATGTTGATGCCCTGGCCTTTGACATTGGCACTCCTTGGCAGATGCCTTCTTGTTCTGACCTGGCTTTGTGGAAGCAGCAGCAGCAGCATATTCTTTCTTAAGCACTTTCTTCTTTGAAGTCACTTCCTCAACCTCAAAGTCTTCATCCTCTGAATCTGAAGTTTTCTTCTTTCTCTGCCTAGTTGTTGCCTTAGGCAGGTTGCTTGGAGTGCTCCTACTACCCTCATCAAAGATGCCAGAGGGACTAGTGCCATCACTCAGATCCATCTGCTCCTCTGACTTGTTCTGGCTGTCACTCTAGTCAGACGTTCTGACACTGCAAACTAAGAGTTGACCCTGTGAATAGTTATAGATGAGATAGAGTGGATGAGCATCACAAAGTGCAGATTTTTTTGCAATGAATGAGTCAAAAACTTAGTTTTAGTTTTCCACAGAAAGCATTTCGAAGCTACCGATTTGTTAAACTCGGTGACACCAAAGCAACTTTGGATTCTAAACTAGTGGAATCGGTCAGACCGAGACAGAGTTCGGTGACTCCGAGATTGATAGGGTTTCACAAAGTCCTGAACTCGGTCACACCGATTTGCAATTCTCGGTCAGACTGAAAATCACAAGTGCAATGGCCTAAGCCAAATCGGTGAGACCGATTTCTACAATTCGGTCGGTCCGAGATGAGTTCGGTGGAAACCTAACCCCAAATTTTGAATCAAAACTAATCTAATGGAGGTTTTCTCTTGATAGATTGATCTCATACTTGGTAAGAAACATGGCATTGTCTTTGTGCTAGGAATCGGAGGTAAAAGATTGCACAAAGTGTCAAACTCATACCCTAACTTGGTGATGAGCTCGCTACGGCGGCAACGGAGGTGAAGATTTCCGTTGACGGTGACGGAGACTAACGGTGGGAGGTCGTTGGCAATGAGAGGACGATCTGGAGACCCGAGTCGGTAGAGCAAGACACGCGCAGGCGAAGAGGTTTTGGAGAAATTTCCAAAAATTTACCCGTCGGAATATATATCCTGACACTGTCGGTGTGACTGCAAAGTTCTAATCGGTTGCTCCGAGATTGAAAACTAGATCAACTTAGTGAACTTGGTATGACCGAAAAGGATGAATCGGTCAGACTGAAATGCATAGAGAGGTTTTGGAAGTTTAAGTCTATGACGAATCGGTGATTTCGAGTGCTCCTCACCTAGAGGGTTTGAATCTGGCTTGTTCAAACTTTGTGATGTAGCATGAATAGAGTTTGAGACAAGAAAAGCATAGATAGCTAGAGGAAGTTCTTAGGAATTCTTGTCCATCCATTTGGCAAAAGAAGAAGAGCCAAACAATCAAAGCAACAAATGGATGTCCTCGAATGAGAAAAGTATGCAATTAACAAGCTCACACGATAAAATGGCAAAGGAAATATGTGGCAAAACATGCACAATCACTCTAGCATCTATCAAGCAATTGGCGATGACTAGGTCATCTATACACGATTATATTGACTTAGGAGTCAAATGAGTACATTTGATCATAGGTCATACTCATCATTTAAGAACAAGTGGGGTTACCACTTTTACATAAAGCATTGTTGTGCTCACACCATTAGAGTTGCTTTAGCTCAAATCTTAGAGTAAAGCTCCTCCTAGATGTGATATCCCCCCTAAGAGGGATGAACTAACCTTGGGTTTTGTCGATGATGACTTCATGTAGATGTTGAAGATGTGGATGCTCATTGTTGATGTAGATCATTTGGAGCAATCCATTGGAGTGAGTTGCACTTTCAATACCTACATGGGTTAGTTCCACAAGGAACAAACAAGGATATCCATAGACATAGAGTGAAGCACACACATGATGATGTCCATGAAAGCATTAGATTACCTTGTCCCTTGTCTTACCAACAAGAGGGTTTGTGACTCCTTGAACTAGTGCAAGATGTGGAAGTTGTTTGCACTTGTCCTTGCCAAAATGAATATGAGTGAAAATGTTGGCGGAGTCACCCTCAAGAACTCTCTAGTTCTTCTTCTTCGAGATCCACATCACCTTGATGGGAATCCTTGGGGTTGTATATGTACTTGATGAAGTAGAACTTGATGTAATCTTGGGAACCCACTTGACCAAGGCCTTTGGAGCATCTTCAAATGCATCAATATCCTCTTGAAGCTTGTCCTTGCCTTTTAGCTTGTGGTCTTGTGGTGGAAGATCATCTTGAGTTTGTGTCCCCTTGAAGGAAGTAGGATCATACTTCTCCTGTTGAGGAACAAACTTTGTCTTGGGGTATTGATCTTCTTCCCACTCAACTCCATTGGCATTGAACTTTCGCTCAAAACCAACATCTTGATTCTTCCGGTGCCTTCCTGGCTTGCGTACAATTTCCTCAAATTGCTTACTTCCGGCAAGGCTCTTGTCAACACCTTTCTCTATAATTCCCTTCAATAATCTATTTTCTTGCTCAAGTATAACTTGGCTAAGTGAATCATTAGTGGAATCTAGAGAACTACTAGAAGCAACAATATTGGATTTAGCATGATTGTTGTTACTACTAGAAGAAGAATCTTTCTTACTCTTGTTGCTAGATTTTACTTGTGGCATGTAAGTAGACAAGAGTAAACGCTTGGCAATGTAAGAAGAACTTTTCTTCCGAAGATCATCATTGATGGCTTTTAAGAACCCATGTTCTTGCTCAAGATTGAGCTTCTCGAAGCGTAGCTTCTCATGAATTTTTAAAAGTTCTCGATGATCTTCTAAAGTAGTTTCATGAGCTAACTTAAGAGTGTTTATTCTTTAGTTAGGCGCTCAATATCCTTCTTATCATTGTCATTCATTTCATCTTGATTAGCATGATTAATAGCATTTTCATCATAGTATTCATCACTAGAGTTGTCAACAAGTAAATCATCATCACCTAGCAAGTCATCTTCATCACTATTGAAATCAACATACTCGGGGTGTGTTACCTTGGGGCCTTTATCCATGAAGCATCTTCCAATTCCTTCATTTGGTGAATCAAATATGTCATAGGAGTTGGTTGACACAAGTTCTAGACCGGCAACACCTTCATCTTGAGTATATTCAAAGTCGGAGTGATAACTTCTCTCGGAGTGGTGGTCGGAGTCGGAGCTGGATACCCATTCACCAACATGAGCTTGATGTCTTTGTTTTGTGTAGCTCCTTGATGACTCGTCCTTCCTTTCTGAATCCTTGCTTCTTCGAGAGGTTCTTTGTTCATAGCGATCATCTCTACTCCTTCTCTCCCTTGGAGGTGATTCTTCCCTTTTGCTTCTCCTTTTAGGTGAGTCTTCTCTTCTTTTGTAGGGAGTCATACACTCATTGGAGTACTGTCCGGGTCTTCCACAATTATAGGACCTTGACTTGGAACTTCTTTCCTTGCTTCTACTCTTGTAGAATTTGTTGAAGTTCTTCACCATTAAGCTCAATTCTTCGTTGAAGGCTTGTTTCTCATTTGATGATGTAGGAGCATCACATGAGGCTTTGTAAGCACCACTATACTTGTGTGAAGCTCTTCTTTATCCTTGAGTGACATCTCATGAGCAATAATTCTACCAATGACTTCGGTTGGCTTGAGATCTTTGTAGTTTGGCATAATTTGGATCAAAGTGCACATGGTATCATATTTTCCATCCAAGGCTCTCAAGATCTTTTTGATGATGAATTTGTCGGTCATCTCTTCACTTCCTAAGCCGGCAAACTCATTTGTGATGAGAGCAAGCCTAGAGTACATTTCAGCGACACCTTCGCCATCCTTCATTTTGAACTTGTCAAGTTGACTTTGAAGCACATCCAACTTGGATTCCTTGACGGAGTCAGTACCTTTCTGCATATCAATCAAAGTATCCCAAATTTCCTTTGCATTCTCAAGACGGTTGATTTTTTTGAATTCTTCGGGGCACAATCTGTTGAAGAGGATATCACAAGCTTGAGCATTGTATTGCAACATCTTCAATTCTTCCGCGGTAGCTTCACGATTCGGTTCTCTCCCATCAAAGAATTCACCTTGCAAACCAATACACACAATAGCCCAAACTACGGGGTTATGTCCAAGAATATGCATTTTCATCTGATGTTTCCAACTAGCAAAATTAGTACCATCAAAGTAAGGACCTCTACGGTGGTAATTTCCCTTGCTAGACGCCATACTCTCCTAGGTTGTGAAACCAAGGCTATGATGACCAAAGCTATGGAAATCAAGGCAAATGGAGACCAAAGCTCTGATACCACTTGTAGGATCGAAAGTATGTCTAGAGGGGACTACTTGACCAAATAAAAACCTAGCCTTTTCCCAATTTTAATTCTTGGCAGATTTTAGCAACTTAGCACTATTCAAGCATTCACAATACAATTCAAGCAAGCATGCAAAGAGTATATGAGCAGCGGAAAGTAAAGCATGCAACTAGCAAGAAAGTAAATGGGAGGAGTTTGGAGGGAGCAAATGCAATGTTGACACAGAGATTTTTGGCATGGTTCCAATAGGTGGTGCTATCGTACATCCATGTTGATGGAGACTTCAACCCGCGAAGGGTAACGGCTGCGCGAGTCCACGGAGGGCTCCACCCACGAAGGGTCCACGAAGAAGCAACCTTGTCTATCCCACCATGGCCATCGCCCACGAAGGACTTGCCTCACTTGGGTAGATCTTCACGAAGTAGGCGATCTCCTTGCCCTTACAAACTCCTTGGTTCAACTCCACAATCTTGACGGAGGCTCCCAAGTGACACCTAACCAATCCAGGAAACACCACTCTCCAAAAGGTAATAGATGGTGTGTTGATGATGAACTCCTTGCTCTTGTGCTTCAAATGATAGTCTCCCCAACACTCAACTCTATCTCACATATTTGGCTATGGTGGAAAGATGATTTGAGTGGAAAGCAACTTGGGGAAGGCTAGAGATCAAGATTCTTGTGGTTGGAAAGGAATGTCTTGGTCTCAACACATGAGTAGGTGGTTCTCTCTCAGAAAATGAGTAGTGGAAGTGTAGGAACATTCTGATAGCTCTCTCCATGAATGAAGAATGGATGGAGGGGTATATATAGCCTCCATACAAAATCTAACCGTTACACACAGATTCCCAAACTCGGTGAGACCGAATGGTAAAACTCGGTCAGATCGATTTAGGTCAAAATACGAACGTTAGAGTTTTCGGTGGGACTGATGCGCTAGGGTTAGGGCATAACGTAATCTCGTTGTGACCGATCACATGAACTCGGTGGGACCGATTTGAGTAATAGGCACATAGAGAATTGGTCAGGCAAACTCGGTGGGACCGATTCACTCATTTTGGTGGGACCGAAATGTTACAAAAAGGAAACAGAGAGTTTGCATTGCGAACTCGGTGGGACTGATTTACTCATTTCGGTGGGACCAAAACATTACGAAAAGGAAACAGTGAGTTTGCAATCCCATCTCGGTGAGACTGAGATCCCTATTCGTGAAACCGAAGTGACTAGGGTTTGTGGTAGTGGCTATGTCAAATGAACTCGGTGGCACCGGATATATCAAATGAGTGGGGCCGAGTTTGACTTTTAGGTTTAGGACATTTGTGGAAATGAGAAAGTGGCTGAGGGTTTTGGAGCATATCACTAAGCATTTTGAGCAAGAAATCCATTAAGCAACACCTCATCCCCTTTTAATAGTATTGGCTTTCCTATGGACTCAATGTGATCTTGGATCACTTAAATAAAAATGTAGAGTCTTGAGCTTGTTGCCAATATGTGTCCTTAGCATTTTGAGGGGTCCACATCTCTAGTCCATGCCATGCCAATCATTGAACTTTCTGAAATGGTCATCTTGAAAGAGCATTAGTTCAATGAGCTATATGTTGTTAAGAATTACCGAAACCACCTAGGGATTAGTTGCACTTACACTATCAAGTCTGGGGCTGCTCCATCTAAGCCCAAGATAGCCCCAAGCCTGTTGCTGCTCAAGCTTCAAAGTCATCTGCACCAAAGAGATCCACGAGGAACATCTCTGCTGCTGAGAAGAACAAGGCCCCAGTGCCTGAAGTTCAAGAAGAAGAGGAACATCAAGTGCTCAGAAAGCTGAAGCCCAAGATACGTGATCATGATGAAAACCATCCCATTGCTGAGAACATGAAGGACATAAAGGATGCAGGACTTAGACTATGGAGACAGTTTGATCCTTATGTTGTGAGGAGGAGGACTGTTGTTGACTATCGATTCCACACCAAGGAACAACAGGACTTCTCTGAAACTGTGTTGCTGGACAAGAAGCCCATTGTCTATGATATGAAGTGGGTGGACTGGAAGTATATTGATGACAATGTTGATTACTTCCCTAGAGTGCATGACAACTTCAGGTTGAATGATGTGGACAAATTTGTTGGTCAGAAGCTGACAAAATGGAATGATGAGATAATTATGCAATTCTACTCCACTACATACTTCTATCTGGATGGCAAGATAGTATGGATAACTGAAGGCACAAGATATCAGTCCTCTGTTGCTGAATGGGCTGATCAATGCCCCTGCTGAAGAAGAGAATGACATTGATGTGTATTCAAAGCCCAGCAAGGACCACAATTCCGTGGCACATATGTACCAGGAAATTCCTGATAAGGCTTTGGAGACTCATAAATTTGGATCCATCTACTATCTTCTCTCTGGATTACCCACCATCAATACCATTCTGAGGCACACTTTGCTGCCCAAGTCAGGGGATTATAGTATGATCTGTGTCCATTCTATCAACTTGCTGCATTTGTTTGATGTGCCATAGAAGTTCAAGGTCATGACTCTCATTGTTGAAACAATAAAGAGGACTGCAGCTGACCAAAAGAGATCTTGTGGATATGCCCCTCGCATTCAAATGCTCATCAACTCCAAGATGGGGAAAGGGACATATCTACTTGACAAAGAGCATCTTCCCCCAAGGCTAGACTTTGAGGACAATGAAGTTGTCATGGATGCCTCTCATCCAACATGTGCAGAAGCCCAGGAGAAGAGAGAGGAAGCAAAGGCAGAGAAAGTAGCAAAGCCAGCTAGTGCCCTAGATGCTTCATAGGTGATCCTCAAGACCAAACAAGATCAAATCAGCTATTTGATTGAGGCTACTTTGAGGATTGAGAAGGATTGGCCACCCTGACTCAGAATCAAGAAAGTCTTGAAAGGATCATTGAGCAAAGGATTTATGATCTAGATGTGAAGGTCACTGAGATCCAATCAACTGTGGAGAAGATCCAGGAAGAGCTTGAGGAAAGGGAAGAAGGACCAACCACATATGCTTTTCAACAAGTACCTAGGGCACAAAGGTCTTCAGCTGTGCCAGTTGCCAGTGATACCAGGACAACAAAGTCAGCACCTGCAGCAACTGCCTCAGTGATCCCTCCAGTTTCAACTTCTCCAGCTCCACAAACTTATACAAATGCTTTTGTTGGAGGACTCCTCTCAATGACATCTATGCACACCGGAGCAACCAGCCAGAAGAACCCTTCAGAACCTCCCGGAGATCGTGCCTAGAGTGTCGTGTAGCACTATGCATTTTCAAGCTTTTTGGTAACTTGTTGCCAAAGGGGGAGAAAGTGTATAGATCATTAGGCTGAGAGAGAGAGAGAGAGAGTTCTGTCTTCTGTTGCCTCTCTTGCTACTTTGATCTTTTTGCTTTGATCATTTGCATGCTACAATATTTGTGCTTGTGTGTGAGATACTCCTATGATCATTTGTTTGATCATATTATGGTTAAATGTTTGCTTGCTTGATGATATGAGTATGATTAATCATGTTTGCCCTTGGTGATGAGTGCATGTTTCTTATAACTTATCATTTTGAGTGCTCTGCCAAGATGTATGTGACATGGAAGAGTAACCCATGATCCTTTGCATTCAATTTTTTTAAATAATGCACAAATTTAGGGGGAGCTCTTGCTTATCACATACTTCTCAAAGCGACGATGTATTTCATCGATATTATCATTTGTCGAAGCTTTGATCTATATGTTGTCATCAATTACCAAAAAGGGGGAGATTAAAAATGCAACTAATCCTCGGGTGGTTTTGGTAATTCATAACAACATATAGCTCATTGAACTAATAACCATTCAAGTTAAATGTTTCAGAAAGTTCAGTGCTTGGCATGGCATGGACTAGAGATGTGGACCCCTCAAAATGCTAAGGACAAAGATTGGCACAGGCTCAAGACTCTTCATTTTCATTTTAGTGATCCAAGATCACATTGAGTCCGTAGGAAAGCCAATACTATTAAAAGGGGATGAGGTGTTGTTTAATGGTTTGCATGCTCAAAATGCTTAGTGATATTGCTCCAAAACCCTCAACCACTTTCTCATTTCCACATTTGTCCAAAACCTAAAGTCAAACTTAGCCCCACCGATTTGATCTATCCGGCGCCACCGAGTTCACTTGACATAGCCATAGCCAGAAACCCTAATCAATTCGGTCACACCTGTACGGCTCTCGGTCTCACCAAGATGGCTTTGCAAACTCTTTGTTTACCTTCGTAACATTTTGGTCTCACCGAAATGAGCGATTCGCCCCATCGAGTTCGCATTGCAAACTCTCTGTTTCCTTTTCGCAACATTTTGGTCTCGCCAAAATGAGCGATCGGTCCCAGCGAGTTTGCTTGACCAACTCTCTGTTTGATTAATTGCTGAAATCGGTCTCACTGAGTTCATGCGATCGGTCTCATCGAGATGAGATTTTGCCCTAGCCCTAGCACACCGGTCCCATCGTTCCTAACGTTCACATTTTGAACTGAATCGGTCTCACCGAGTTTCTCTATTCAGTCTGACCGAGTTGGGTAAAAAGTGTGTAACAACTAGATTTTGTGTGGAGGCTATATATACCCCTCCACCCCATTCTCCATTTGTGAGAGAGCCATCAGAATGTGCCTACACTTCCACTACTCATTTTCTGAGAGAGAACCACCTACTCATGTGTTGAGACCAAGACATTCCAATCCAACCACAAGAATCTTGATCTCTAGCCTTCCCCAAGTTGCTTTCCACTCAAATCATCTTTCCACCATAGCCAAATCTATGAAAGAGAGTTGAGTGTCGGGGAGACTATCATTTGAAGCACAAGAGCAAGGATTTCATCATCAACACACCATCTATTACCTTTTGGAGAGTGGTGTCTCCTAGATTGGTTAGGTGTCACTTGGGAGCCTCCGTCAAGATTGTGGAGTTGAACCAAGGAGTTTGTAAGGGCAAGAAGATCGCCTACTTCGTGAAGATCTACCCAAGTGAGGCAAGTCTTTCGTGGGCGATGGCCATGGTTGGATAGACAAGGTTGCTTCTTCGTGGATCCTTTGTGGGTGGAGCCCTCCGTGGACTCGCGCAACCGTTACCCTTCGTGGGTTGAAGTCTCCATCAACGTGGATGTACGATAAACACCACCTATCGAAACCACGCCAAAAATCTCCGTGTCTACATTGCGTTTGCTCTCTCCAAACCCTTCCCTTTTACCTTCACATGCAATGTTTAACTTTCCGCTGGTACACTCTTAGAATTGCATGTGTAGGTTGATTTCTTGACTTGTGTTAAGTTGCTAAAAGCTGCCAAGACTTAAAATTGGGAAAAGGCTAGATTTTTATTTGGTCAAGTAGTCTAATCACCCCCTCTAGACCTACTTTCGATCCTACAAACCTTATGATGTAGTCCGTCGTTTTTATTACTTTGCCATCACAAGTTCGTGCACTTATTTTCCCTTACACTAAAAGATGAAACACATTTAGAAGCAATTTTTATTGCCTTATGCACTGATGACAATTTACTTGAAGGATCTTACTCAATCCATAGGTAGGTATGGTGGACTCTCAAAACATGAATTTGGGTTTAAGGTTTTTGGATGCACAAGTAGTATCTCTACTTAGTGCGGATTTTTGGCTAGCAAAGATATTGGGAAAGCACCACATGTTGGAGGATCTATGACAATATAACTTCTATGTGAATATGAACAAACATAAATCATTACGTTGTCTTTTTTGTCCAACGTCAACAATTTGGCATAAGATATTTAATGGGGCTTCACAATCATAAAAGATGTCCAAGATGGTATATTTGCATGTGAATCTTCTCTCCCCTTATTAATTCTTTCATGAATTGCATCGTCGACCAATGCTATGTTTGCCAACTTTCAATAAGTTTTATCACTTATAATTTTCCTTATGTGGTGTCATTACTTACCATAAGATTAGCATATGATCTTTTTCATTATTTCCTTTATTTTGATTGAAACATAAAAGAAAGAAACAAAAACTCAAACTAATCTTTATTATATACCCCCTCCGTTCCAAAATATAAGGTGTATTGGTTTCCGTGCAAGTCAACCATTTAAAATTTTGACCAAGATTATAGAACAAAATAGAAACATGTGCAATACCTAATAGATAAAATATGAAACTACCTTCCGTGATTGATCAAATAATATAATTTTCATATTGTAGATATTGATTTTTTTTAAAAAAAAACTTGGTCAAACATGCACTCGTTTGACTTTTGAAAAAACAAATGCACCTTATATAAAGGAACGGAGGGAGTAACTCTCAACTCGATTACATAGAAGGATAGATCACGAAACTAGCACTCGATAATAGATCATACTAAACTTTTATTCAACTAAATCATGAAATAACTAAAGATCGAACTAAAAACGAGTGAAGATAATAAAAGTGATGGTGATATGATACCGGGGCATCTCCCCCAAGCTTGGCGATAGCCAAGGGGAGTGCCCATACCCGTGTGCTCAAGTCTCCTTCTTTGGTGATGGTGGTGGTGATGATGTTGTGGAAGCTTCACACTTCAGCCTCAATAGTTGCTCTAATCTATGATTGATGCTCCGGAGGGCCATGTTTTGCTCCTCCAACAAAATAAGTTCATGAGTGAGATATGTATTCTGAGCACAAACCGTTTCAAAGGCCCTTAGGGCTTCAATTTTAGTGGGGGCAGGGTGGTTATAGTAGGGTTGAAGTATATCTTCTCGTTTCTCAACTCCCCCCTTAACCATAGCTTGCCCCCCTTCTTGAACTTGATCTCCTGCAACTTCCTTGGCCTTATCCTCCTTGGTGGCTTCGTTTGGTTCCTCTCTATTTAGCTCCATCTTCATCAGCCAAGCATCTTCTTCTACGTTGTTGGAGGAGGGAGAAGACATGATGCCTGGCTTGAGAGATCTGACAGAAAATAACACAAAACAAGAACAGAGGATTTCTCCGTGATACGGTGGTCAAAGCAGGCACTGTGTATGGTGTGTCATGCCTGAGGGGTCAGGCTCCAAGCCGGAGGTCAAAGCAGGCATTGTGTATGGCAAGCACGTTGTAGACGCGAGGTTCAAGGCACCAAGCATGGATGGTCGTGGAAGCTCTCGCAGTGGAGGCGGAGTCGCAGCCGTCGGGCCCGACCACTCGCACGTCCGTCATCAACCTCATGTCCAGTGGTAACGAACATGCTGCAAACTCTAACGAGGAAGAGTAGGGCATGAGAGACGTCAGCGCCTCGAGTCCCGTGAGCCAGTCCATGTAACATGTCCTACTCTACCTCACCGGTGACCGCACCTTCACTCAACAGGGCGTTGGACATGGACACGGTCAGAACAAAAAGGACGGTTGCCGGCGAAAATTTAGATTAATTTTACGTTGCATGTAATTGTATGGATTTGGTAATTTGAAAATGAGGTATCCATTCGTGGGATTGAATTTTTGCGTGTTGACCAGTCAGTGTCCGCGGGCACGCCCGGATGCAGGTGGTTTTTGGTACTTGTGGTTGTAGATACTCTCACACCCTTTCTTTTCTCCCTAGATTGCTTCAATGAGAGAGATCCCGTAAGCCGACAACCGATGACGTAGACCCAAGTCGCACTCCTGCCCCGACTCCGGCGCGCCCCAGCTTCCGGCAAGTCCATGGCCCCTTCGCACACCCTTTTTTTCTCGTTGTCGTGGTGTTTTTTTGTGTGTGTGGTTTTGACGGGGCAATTTGTTGGAAATTACGGCACCGACGAGCTTGATGAGAGGAAGGAGGTGGAGGAGAGAATGGGTCTCCGACAAGGCGCTGCGGATCCTCCGGTCGGGCGCGAGTCAGTGGTCCTTGCATCATCATGTATCCGAGCATGGTTGTATTTTTTTAACTCTATTTTGTACTCCCTCCGTTTTTATTTACTTCGCATATTAATTTTGACTGAAGTCAAACTTTATGAAATTTAACCAAGTTTATAGAAAACAATATGAACATTTACAGTAAAAATATTATATAATGTGAAAATATATGCAATGACGAATCCAACGATATATATTTGATGGTGTGTATGTTAATATATTTTTCTACAAACTTGTTGAAAGTATATAAAGTTTGACTTTAAGCAAACCTAATATGCAGAGTAAATAAAAACGGAGGGAGTATTTTTTTGACGGAATATTTTATATTTCAACAAAATATTCTGTATTTTGTTGAAATTGTCCCTCGTGCCGGACTGCACAACATTGATTCAATGGGCCCATAGTCCACCCGAGCCCAGAGCCCGTCTGCAGAGCATCTCCCCAGCCCAACTTTATAAACCCGTCAATACATCCGGGCAGAGGCAGGCTGCACTCTCACTCTCCGTCTCCTCGCCAGCGACAGCGAGCAGTGAGCAGCGGGGCGCGTGCGGCGCCGGTGCGGGGAGCGAAGCGACCGACTCCGGCAGGCGCCTCCTGATCACCACCGCCTTCTCCTCCGCAATGGCGAACAGGGGAGGGAAAGGGTCCTACCCCCCGTCCAAGTCAGGTGATCCCCGTTCGCCCCCCTTTCGTTCTATCCCCCCTTTCCCCGTATTCTTTTTTGCGTCGATGTCGTCTCAACCCTCGACCAACGCGACATTCAGCCGATAAAACCTGGTGGATGGCGGGATCTTCGGCGTCTATCGAGTAGGATCCGATGCGAATGGCCAAGGATTAGGGTTTACAGAACGCCGAGGGTTTTGTTGTCACGGTACTGGTGCCCTGGCGGGTGGGCATCGAAAGGATATGAATTTTGGCTATTGGAGAAGGTTTGGATCCAATTTGACCGGTGCGAGGGCTTATCATTTGGTTGTTTATTATGTGGTTTTGGTCGAATTTTGTTATGGGTGTGATATATCCACGACAAAACAGAGCTGTTTGTTCAGGGCCTCTTTCGACTGTAGGACTTTTGAGAAGGGTTCCAGTCCTTAAGATTTTTTTTCCTGACAATGCCCTTTGGATCGTAGAATTGGATTGGATTATCTGTTATGTGCGCTTATAGAAATACATCTGGCTAATATCTGTTACCAAATTAATCTTAACAACTTTCCTACTGGTCGTGTCACACTCATATGTGGTGTGGGTGGGTTCTTATAATTTGGTGTCTCAAGGAAAGCTGGAAAAGTAGATAATTGAGTTGATCGTGACACAGCTTGCTCAAAATGACGATGCATTAAACGTTGCTGGGTATTGTGGAATCACTAGCAGCCTAATAGGTTTTGGGTCTGTTTGCCTGTGAATAAGGTAACACTAAATGGATCATTTGTGTTTATGCACAAGTGCATGGCTAAATTTAGCGATTCCTAAGGGTTTTAGTCTAACGAATGGTCCTTCCCTTCAACAAGAGAGCGAATATCCGTGGATATGTCTTGCATGCGTTCCTTGGAAGAATTTTTTGTTGATTTTGGTGCAGTTAAGCACATAAGCTTGGTCTGTATATTTAAATTCCATGCTTGAGCATCTTGGTGTGTTCTCTTTTTTTTTTGTGCTCTGCAGAGGAAGGTCAGCTGTTAATGTAGGGCATGTTTGGTTGGTAACTAATTGCCTTAGCTTAGGTGCTCAAATTCTTAGCCTAGGTACTCAGATTCTTAGCCTCACTTTGGATTGCCCAAGGGAATTTCGCCACACTTTTTGTGTGTATGACGTGTGGACTTATTTTGAACAAAAAGAATCTTGCCTTAGGTGTGGCTAGAACCAAACACCCACCTAACTTGGTCAAACTTGCCTAACTTGATATGTGGCAAAGTGTGGCTGGGAACCAAGCAACCCCTTGGTTAATCCAACCTTCACTATTTTGGTGAAGGAAAATCCTTGGATCAAATGTAGAACTAAACTAGAAACTGAGGTATATTCCTATTTTGAAATATAACATGTGTGATATGCTCGTGGTTCTGTGATAGTTAGCATTTTTTCGTACCTGTGTTAGAACGGCTTACGACATGCCGTAAATTCTCTCTCAAGAATATACTACTTTGGAGAACATGATGATTTATGCCTTGCTTATTTGAAGTAATAGGTTATCTATTTCGCAGCATCTTAGTAACACACACTACAACCTTGTTGTCTTGTTGAAATGCGTGGAATGGAGTGATGTACATGTATCAAGTCTGCATATTGTACTGGGTGTTTTTGGAATTAATTTAAAATAGCAATATTTAGCAGCACTATCACCAAAGAACTAGCCATGGGCATGGATGCGTGGAAGTTAGCTATCCATGTGGCAGAACCATGACTTGGTTTCGAGATCTTATGCATTTCAACTCTAGCCTACTACTTGTTTGGAACTGAGAGCTTAAGTCAAAATAAAGTGAAATTGCGGGGCACAATTAAGGTGAAATTGCGGGGCGCAAATAAAGTGAAATTGCGGGGCACAACAGCAACAAAACAACCACCGCCTATATATTGAGTTATTGACCTCCATTTCCGGTTCATCCCACCTCCAACTTTCCTCCTCTTCCCCTCTTCTCCAGATCTACTCCGCCGCCGCCTCCCATGGCGCCTCCAACCAGAAACCTTAACCCTGATCCGAACACTAACAACCCCGATCTTCCCTTCGACATGGGTATTCTCTTCGGTTCGCCTCCTACCGCTGCGCCCACGTTCCCTGCCGCCGTTGGGCCGCCGTCGCCATTTGGCCCGCCGCCGCCGTTCGGCCCTTACTCCCACCCCTCGGCCACCTCTCCCTTTCACGGCGGCCCCTACCTCCACATGCAGGATCTTCATCCCCCTATGCCCCGCCCAGCCATCTCCTTCGCCATGCACCGCGCAGTCATCTCCTTCGCCATGCACCGCCCAGCCATCTCCTTCCCCATGCCCCGCTCCTTCCCCATTCCAGATCTAGATGCAAACCCTAGCTCCGCCTTGCCCGGCAGCTACCTTCACTACCCACAGGATCTCCGATACCTCAACTCTTACAGGCGAGACCAGAACCTGAGTGTTAACCTCAGAGCCGCCTTGGGCCGCCTGCAGGATCGCCAATCTGCCATGGCCAGCTCAGGCAACTCCATCCACACACTGAACCCAAACACAAACCTGAACCTGAGCGCCAACCCTAGCGCCGCCTCGCACGGCCACTACCTTCAGAACGCGCAGGATATTCGACATTCCATGCCCCGCCCAGTAATATCCTCTGCCATGCCAAACCGGAGCGACAACCTCCGCACCGTCGCAGGTGCCGAACCTGAACAGAATAAAGGTATTTATGTTTGACAGGGAAGTTTTTTAATCTAAGGCTTTTATGGTATGTTTTTTTGTTGTTCAGTTGTGTGATCCTGCTATATGATGATTGATGATTTTACAGCTTCATCAAAATGAATGCTGTGTTTTTTGAGAAGTTGAGCTTTCGAAGGCAAGTTTAGAGTTTGACAGATTTCTTACCTGTTTTATTCTTGCAGGAGCACCGAACGGAAGGCAGAACAATTCTAATGATGTTATTCACCTTTCTGATTCTGATTCTGATTCTGATTCTGATGGTAATGATATTGCCCAATCTCGTCATTAAACATTTTCCAGGCAACAGTTTATTTATTGGACTATAAATCCTTTTTATTTTCAACTCACATTATCCTTCTTATGATATGTTTTATGTCTGGCTACTTGGTCTGGGCATGCCAAGTCACATGTGTTCACTGCTGTTCTACTTAAATCTAGTTTTACTACACTTATCACAGCTCTGCTCCATGAGAAAATCCTTTGGTATTTGCTTTTGTTATAAGAATTAAAGAATATCACTTGTGTCTGCTAGCACCTTACGAGCTATCTGTCTGATATGATCGTTGTGTTTTATTTATCACTGTCAAGAAAATTCCATTTGTACGGTTGTACCCTGCTACCCTAGGGCTTAGGGCATGTTTAGCAAGAAGGTAGTAAACTTTTCTGTTTGAAAACTTGAAATGATACTTTTTGTTCCAGTAAAGATTAAAGAATTATTTAACTAGAAGAGTCCCACAACCTTCTACGCTCCCCAAATACTTATCTTGGCAGCCTTCATAGGATTGATCAAATACTACAGAAAAAAATGTCGGAAGAGAATTATATACCATGTTTGTGGTTCCCCTTTGGTTTTATTTGCAGATGATTTGTTGACTATTTGCTCATAGTTGATGTTATTTACCATTACATTGAGTGTGAAAGGACACTTCATATCGTTTGTAGTTGAAGGCAAGACTGTTGTTTTGTTTCACCAATTTATGGCTGTGCATAATAAATGGTAATCATTGAGCTGCTTACATTGTAACTATTGCAGTATTTGATAGGGCAGGATATCTGATCACAGTACATAAATAAGCACTAAAATTTACCGGATAGTTGAACGAAACCGAATAAGTCAATGTGAATACTGTATTGATATATAGTTGAAAATATACAAGAACCTCATATATCACTGCCTGTATTTAGATTTTTTTGAAGAAGAGGCTCCCCCCACACACTCCAAGTCAAATGGGAAAGCTTCATCTGATAGCCTAAAAACTGGTGGAAAGGCTTCATCCTTTTCTAATGGTATGCATGCATCGTTTTGTACTTTTACTATACATTCATCCATTCAAGAGTTGCTGATAAAACTGAAAGTTCTAGTTACACAATAGATTGTCTTTCTGTGTCTTTCTGTGTCTTTCATGTATTATGTTCTCATAGGAGAAGGTAGCAAAGGAGGGAAGGCATTTAGTGCTGGGAAAGGCGGGAAGGGCTCCGCATCAAATGCAAAGCCTGCAATGTCTGATGCAGAACTAAAGCTTCAGCTTGGTCAGTTCCTTCCATTGAAATATCCTCTATTTTTCTAGAAGCTTATTTCATAGTAACCTTAATAGTAGTTAAAGTTCGGTAGTTTATGGAATTTCAGTAGGCTCTTTACTTGAGAAGTTCCGTATAATGAGATTGTTAGTTTTACATCATTTGAAACGGGCACACATCTTATATTATGATTTTCAAATGCCCCTTCTGTCCAAACGTAAAATAGGCAAGCTGATTCCCGCATAACAATTGGTTGCAGATATGCCTCCAAATTCTATATTGTTATCGAACTGTGAAGCAGCAGAAATGTTGCAGAAAATTCAAGGACATATGGCTATCTTATCAGAGGATCCGAAGATAAAAATTCCCGAGTAAGGAATATCTCTTGTTTTAATTCTGTTATGTTCCGCTAATAATTGTTTATGTGGTATTCCTGTCTGTTAGCTTGTGTGACTCCATGTTTACTCTTCTCTTCTTGCACCGGCAGGTCGTTTGACAAGGCCTTTCAATATGCAAAAGAAGGAAATCACTTCACCTCTGCGAAGTTGGTGAAAGAAATCCTGGAGTATCCTTTGTTTCGGTTAAGAACTAACATTAGAGATTGCATTGTGGTTACGCAGTTAAATTGTTTCGCCAAGCAACCACTTTGTAGTTTATTTCCTTGACTCGTAGCTGCAGACCTCTTAAAGACTATGGTGTTAATGATGGCGAGGTTCGTAAGCCTTCTTTCCCTTTCACCTTCTTGTATCTCTTTTCCCTCATCTCAAACATAAAACGGTTTGTTGTACCTGTAACAGATATGCATGATAGCGAACATTGGGCCTGAGACCATCGAAGAGGTCTATGCACTGATACCGTCTCTCAAGGTCAGTGTCTTTTGCTGACATTTGGGATATATGCCATTTCATATTTTACCAGGAACTCAGTCCTGCAAAATCCAAATTTCTTTGCACAGGCTACTAGGTCGATCAATGAAGGCAAGATCGTGGAGGCTCTTGCTGCCCTCGCTAACATAAAAGCCTCCAAGTGAACCTCAGCTACACAGGTAATCCTGGGGCGAATCTTTGAACCACACCTCTTCCTGATCGTTCGCCTTTCTTTATGATCTAAATTTCTGAATGGGTCTTAATCTTAACCATATATGCAGCTGATCGGGCAATGAAGGATCTGTAACGGGGGTCTCTGTGGTGTATGGTTGTTCACCGAAATCGAGCTCTTTCTTTCGAGGGCCGAAATCAAGTTGTGTGTATGTAAACCGTGTTGTGCACCTGTGTGCCAGCTCTAGGTCTGGCTGGTTGAACTTTGACTTTTGGAAACTAGCTTGTGTCTAGCTGCCAGTTTAGCTAGTTGTTGAAGTGATGTACTCTGAATTGCCAAGTTGTGCCCGATGGTCTGGCTCGCCTGAATGATGAATATTGTTGTTGGGGCCTGTGTGTTTCTGCGTTTCTGCTTGTCTGTTTACTTCTCTGTGAGTCGTATCTCTTCTGGTGCAGTTTTTTACTTCCTATTTTGGGTTTTCTGTAGGCGGCAGCTCTGGTAGGGCAGAATGAATTTGTAGGTTCATCGGTTTTAGCTGGAACAATTAACAATCCTACATAAAACCTATTTGATTTGAATTTGTAGTTTCAGCAGTTTTAGGTCTCCTTTGATTCAAAGGAATCTTATAGGACTGAGGATTTAGATCCTTAGGAATGTTCCATACATATTGTTATTCCTGTAGCTTTGTAAATCATGTGTTTATTCTATTCCTGTGTTTTGAGAATCCTATACATCAAAGCAACCTATTTTGTTGTTAGGAATCCAACATAAAACCTATTTTGTTTACTACATTGGTTTTATTTTGCACCCTTCACTTGCTTTTTTTGGGTGCTTTTAGATATATCTGCTGCTTGCAGAGACTGATAGGTGATCGAAGTTTGCTTGGGCGCGCATACGGCCATTTGAACCGCTAAGCAAATTCCCCTTTGAAGACTTCCCTGTCTTCCTAGTTCTCCATTGAGTCCTTTCTCTGACCTGTTTGTTCCAGTTTCAATTGGCTTTGAATCACCCGTCGATTGCCACTGAAGTACGTCTGGACATGCTTCAGCCAATTGCATTGAAAATGGCTCGGAACTAGATTTAGCTTCACTGGCAATGCTGATTTCAAATAGTTGTTTGTTTCAGTTTTTGATATTTTTTCTGTGAGAATGTGCTGTCTAAAACAATGAAATATACCTGGTTCTTTTCTTTCTTCTGCAAGGAAACTGCTTTGCTAGTACTAGCACTGCATAAACCCTCGAACGGCCTGGTGTATGCTGTGCAACTTTTTTTTGACAGTTACTGAGTAACTTTTTATTGGTACAAGAAAATGGATAACGGCAGACATCAAATGTACTGAACCCCACGGCTGAAGTACATGACTTTCGCTGCTAAACCCACCAGCGACAGCGAGCAGCCACGCACAGCAGCACAAAGACAAAAACTCCACCGACTCGCCGCCACCCCGCCTGTTCGGTTGTCAGCGCCTTCCGGCCGCCGCGGGGTAATCGAACGGCAGCGGCCGCACGTCGTCGCTGAGCGGGCCGGCGTGCCGGAACCCGTAGTCCCTCAGCACCTGGTCGTCGGCGAAGTTGAGCGCGCGCCGCATGCCGTCGTCGCAGCTGTCTCCGGAGTAGTCCCGGTTCCGGTCGCCGCTGCAGGGCTGGCACCCCGTGAAGTGCGTCACGAACGGCCGCCTCCACCCGCGCACGCCGCTCTCCGCGAGCCCCGCGCCCGCCAGCGCCGCCTCCCTCGCCGCCGCGTACGCCGCGTGGTCCCAGCTCGCCGCGTGCCGCCTCCGCAGCAGCGCCGCCGCCGGCGCCCGCCGCTCCATCGCCTCGTACCGCGCCGCGATGTCGCCCAGCCGCCCCACGATCTCCACCCAGTAGCCCTGGAAGTAGTAGTCGTTCTCCAGGAACACCTTGTCCTGCCACGGGCTGCCCTTGTGCTGCAGTATGTACACCAGCGCCGACTGGTCGTCCGACTCGTTGAACACCTTGTCCTTGAACGTGGACGTGAGCACGGCGCCCCACCGGCGGTAGTCCGGCGAGTCGGGCCCCATGGCGGCCCAGGCGTCCATGAAGTCGAGCGACCACTGGCAGTTGCGCACGAGGAACACGCCGGCGTTGAGGCCCGTCCACGACGGGCTCGCCTCGTCGTACACGAGGCTCGGCCAGCCGTTGACGACGAAGTTGTGGCCCCGGTACCGGCGCAGCGGGAGGCGGAAGTCCATGTCGGTGAGCACGGCGTCCGAGTCCACCCACCAGACCCACTCCGCCTCCGGGTGCGCCACCATGGCGGCCCGGATCAGCGGGATCTTTGCCCAGTACCGGTCCATGGACGGGCGGAGCAGCGCCGTGTTGTACAGCAGCTGCACGCCGTTGAGGCGGCAGTAGTCCGCCTTGTTCTTGAGGAGCCGCGTCAGCACGTGGTCGCCCGTGGGGGAGCGGCACGGCGTCGGCTGCGAGCCGGACACCATCAGGACGCGCCCCTCGCCGCCGCCGGCCAGCTCCGGGTGCGCGCGGAGCCACTGGGCGCGCTTCTCGTCCCACCCGGTGATGGGACGGTCCACGGTGTACGTCACCTCCGGGTCGTCGTAGAACGTGCGCCGATCACCAGCAGCAGCGGAGGACGACGAGCGTCGTCCCAGCAGGACGGCAGGCGGAGCGAAGGGCGAGGCCAGGGTGAGCAACAGCACGGCGCCCACCGCGGCGCCGGCGGAGAAGAGGAGCGCGTCGCCGAGCAGGGAACGCGCCATGCCAGTGCCAGTGATGCGAACCAGAGCAGCCCGGTGGCGTTGGCCGTCTCGGGGCGCTGTACTTCTAGCGCACCGCAGGCGCCGCGATGGCATGCATGGCGCGTCCTGGCTGGCTGGCATCGTGAGGCGAGCGGAGAGGGGGCCTATAAAGCCGTGCCCCGAGTCGTTTAGCCGGTGGCACGTACAGCGTGCCTGCGGTGCGGGATTGGGCGGCGTGCGTCCAAACTCGATCAACCCCAACCGATGGATGCGTATGCGCTGCGTCCGAGTGAGGTGCACTGGATGGCAGATAGAAGAGGGCACCGTCGCAAGCATCCGCGGCTTCGGATCGAAGATTACGACCCTTTTTCATGAGCGAGAGAGGACGGAAATGACAGGCAGATTTTGGTTTGTTTCATGCATAACAAACCCAGACTAACAGCCAAAAGGTGGCGGCCGGCACCCGGCGGTGACCTGGCTGGCTCCACGGCCGAGCACAACAAGATCGCTTGACTTGTTTCCTCTCCCCTTAACCAACGTGCGTCGATGGAAAGATACTTTCGTGTCCTCGATCTACTTTTGCAACCTTTTTTGTACGTGAACCGTAGTTCTCAATGCCGAACTGAAAGAGTGGCATGCATGGTAAATCGTGTGTGGCAGCAAGCAAGCAAGCAACTGAGCGAGCGCACGCGGCTCCGGACAGCGGAGTGGCTGGCTTGCCAAGTGTTGTGCTGCATGCGCCGTCGCCAGTGCACGACGAGATTCCGGCTTTGTGCAGCCACTGTGACTGCCTGCCGAGCAGCCTGTGGCCATGGACTGCATCTGCGTGCTCAGACAGAATACTGAGAGCAGAATTTTGTGTTTATTTTTTTGTTTGTTTTGAGAATCGCAGATGTTTGCGTGTGCAGAGCATCTTGAATCATTTCATGCTCATGCATGCCGTCTGGAAAGCCCAAAAGCTCGGAACTTGAGCATCGACGATCCGCTAGTCTACTACACCCCCAGTGATTCCGACCAGTTAACAAGATCAACTAAGAGCATCTTTCAGTTCAAAATAAAATTAAACTAAGAGCATCTTTAATCAGATATGCTAATTTGACCCCTCACAGCGGACGTGCCCGAGCATTGCGCGTGAACATGCCCACCGAAAAGCAGTGTGCGCGAACATGCCCACTGAAATCTCATTTGTCCGCACATGCAACCGCAATTTCTCAAATTGTCTGGACACATACATGTGATTAGTGGAGTTGGTTCGCAGCTCACTAAAATGGAGAAAGAAAGAAAGAAAGTGGCCTGAAATGAGCCGCATTCTACGTGGCCGGGTCTAGGCCTAGATGACAATGGTGGGCCGAGGTGCCTCGGAGGCCATGCCTATGAAGTTTGTTGTCTCTTAGTATTTGGCAAATTTTAACAAGGCCCCTCTTACTTCCTCTCTTCACATTGATTTAGTTTAGCTTAAATTCTCCTAAACTCGTTAAATTTTGTTACTTTGCATGTAATATATTGAACTTCGTTAAATTTCATCCGAATTTCATGTTTTAAGTGTTTGAACTGAGGGACAATTTGAGAAATTGCGTTGAATGCGCAGCGCCAGGCAGAATGCCCGTGCCGGACATGTCCGCGGACACTTGGGGGCGTCCGTTTGATGCATAGCGATGGAGATTCCCCAAAATCGCTGAAAATTCTATTTCATCAAATTTCTCTATCTTCTCAAAATTTGTACTAGGTCAGACTGCTTTATTTGCAGCATAAGTCTGATTTGGAACCATCTTGACTCAGACAAGTTGTGCATATGTTTTTACGAGACAAGTTTATATGAATAAGTTTCATCATAAATTTACAGTTCTCAAGTTTAAGGGCAAAAGTGAACACCACCATGCAAGTGTAGGGGCCCTTGATAAGTTTCATCTATAGTATGTAGCTATGCAGCCCCATGTAAGTGGGAAGTGTAAAACCCTTTGCTCAGGCCGCACTTATTGCAAGGCGGCAGCCGGATGTAGGAGCCGAAACAACAACCCCCTTCTCAGCTGTTGGATGAGCTCGCAATTGAGCGTCTAATCCCTTCTTTCTCCTCCCGCACGATGTCTTCCTCACGCAAGCAAACAGGCAGCAACGCACACCCTCTTCCTCACAACAATCCTCCCGACGAGCGCATGCTCGCAGCATCGTCAGCAGCGTGCAACATCACCTCGCAGCCATCCAATATTTTCGGCGAGCGGCCTCGTAGCACCTGTGCTCCCGCCGGCGAGCGGCCTCGCAGCAACCGATGCTATCGGCGAGCGGCCTAACAATACCAGTGCTCCTGCCGGCCAGCGACCTTGCAGCAGCTAGCCAATGCTTCTGACAAGCGACTGACACAGCACGGCGGTGCCGTCGCAACATTTTCTCGCAGCACAACAGGGCAACCGGAGCTGCCCTACCCGCCGTTGCAGCCACCCAGATCCCCGCCGCAGCATTGCTGAAGAAGCCGGGTCGCCCTCTCTTCTCACATTCGCTTGGGGAGCCATGTGGCACCGACTGGGTAGCGGCCACTAGGGGGGCTGTGCTTCCATGGCTTCCTACTACAAGGGAGGAGCAAGCCCCCACCGATAAGATCCAGTCAGTTGCAAAAGGAGAAAGAATAGAGGAGAGATGGGTACCGTCGGTGTCAAAACCGGCGGATCTCGGGTAGGGGGTCCCGAACTGTGCGTCTAGGCGGATGGTAACAGGAGACAAGGGACACAATGTTTTTACCCAGGTTCGGGCCCTCTCGATGGAGGTAAAACCCTACTCCTGCTTGATTGATATTGATGATATGGGTAGTACAAGAGTGGATCTACCACGACATCAAGGAGGCTAAACCCTAGAAGCTAGCCTATGGTATGATTGTTGTTCGTCCTATGGACTAAAACCCTCCGGTTTATATAGACACCGGAGAGGGCTAGGGTTACACAAAGTCGGTTACAATGGTAGGAGATCTACATATCCGTATTGCCAAGCTTGCCTTCCACGCCAAGGAAAGTCCCATCCGGACACGGGACGAAGTCTTCAATCTTGTATCTTCATAGTCTTGGAGTCCGCCGATGATGATAGTTCGCTATCCGGACACCCCTAGTCCAGACTCCCTCAAGAGTCCGAACCAAAGCTTCAATGACGATTAGTCCGACGCATATATTGTCTTCGGCTTTGCAAGGCGGGTTCTCCTCCAAGTTCCATGTGCTTGCCGAATAGTGTCCGGCTTCCTTATAAATGTTGCGCTCCTTGGCTTCCACGTCCAATAATGGCCTTCTTCCACATGTCGTATGAATGCGAAAAGCTAGGGTATTTTTACATTTTACCCCTAGCTACGCGAATAAGTTGCCTATAAGAGAGGCGAGGATCTAGATCTGAATCACACCATCCTCCTTCTGCGAGTACTCATCGAAGCGCCTCTGACAAAAATCCACTCCATCATGGACAGTCGACGCGGCTCCTCCTCTCGCGCTCCCAGCCCTCAGTTAGGAGATTGGAGGAGATGTTCAGTTCCGCACAACGAGCTAGTGACGCTCCAAGCGGAGGGATACCTCCCTCCAGCCTTCATGGTTTCAGTTCGAGCCGGACTGGCCACCTACAAAGGTGGAAAGCAGGTGGAGAGCGCCCCCAATCCCTCCAAAGGAGAGCGGGTATGCTTCGCCCCTTATCTAATAAGGGGACTCAGATTTCCTATACATCCGTTTCTCCGGGGGCTCCTGGAGTTCTACGGGCTCTAGCTTCACCACCTTACACCTGCCTCCATCTTGCATATTGCGGGCTTTGTAGCCCTTTGCGAGCTGTTCTTGGGCATCGAGGCCCATTTTGCGCTGTGGAAGAGATTGTTTTGCCTCGTACCCCGTTCTTATGAGGGGTCGATATATCAAGTGGGCGGAGCCGAAATATGGCGTATTGCCGGGACCGGATACCTATCCGGAACCCCGAAGAAAGCGTCCGAAGACTGGCCTTCGAATGGTTTTATATGGAAGACGCCCACCGCCGGACCCGATTCGGATCGGCCTCCGGAGTTCAAAGAACGCCCTATGAAGAAACGCCGAGTTGGCGCCGCGAGCCCTCGACGGAGAATCTTTGGAGCGCCCAATATCGATGGGCGGATAAGGTTCTTTGGCTCATTCCGGATTGACCATGACTGGAGTCATGGCCACATGCATCATGCGGGGGGTGCAGCCGCTCCAATATAGGGGCCACCCCATGTGGGACTTCAACGGGGAGAATGACGCCACCTGTCATGGCCGCAAGGGGCCGGGATCGGTTGCCGATCTGGCGAAGATCCTGTCCGGCTTGTACAAGGGGGAGAAAAAGGAGTTCCTCCACGCGAGTCCATTGAATGGATTCTCCATGAATAACCCTCGGAGCTAGGTAAGCGGACGTTTATCTATCCGATCCGTATTTCCAGAGTTAAGCCTCTTACTTTGTGATTTCGACGCAGGAACTGCGCTGGGACGTGGAGGGCATACACAGCCCGACTCCACAGCCCGAGGATCCGGAACGATCCCTTGATCCGGCCTCCGAAGAGGATCCGGACATAGAGGTGGAGCTGATTGATGGGGTGTTCCACCAACTTAGCATGGACAATGCTTTGGTCGCCATTACGGCCGACTACCCCGGATTATCTCCGGCTTCTCAGGTAACTGTGACCATAGTCCTGACATTATTACTCATCCATGCTTATTTCTGACCACCGTATACCAACGGTGCCTTGCAGGAGGCGCCTTTAGGGTGGGAAGCCGAACCCGCGGCGGCTGGCCAACAAGGGTCAGTTCGGCCCAGCAGGCGGAAGAGGAGTGCGACGCGAATCGAAATGTCGCCGCAACGGTATGGCACGCCATCGTATTTAAGGGAAAGATTCCTGGGAGGTATATTAACGCTCATGACTTTTCCAGGAGAAAGAGCACTCGCCGGACTGTGCTTGGAGAGGTTGCCAACCAAGCCTCCGCCAGCCAGCTCCAACGCCTGGTCCAGAGGGGGAGGCGAACACAAGGCGTGTGCCGGATGCTCCTCCAACAGAGGATGCCGACAGGCTGTCCGCCACCAGGTCTGAGGTGGAGAGTGCCATGAATCACAGGCGCCGCCGGACAGTTCTTCGTGACGCGTGTTTCTCCCCGGAGGCGTTGAATGCCTTTAATGCGGGAGACGCGCACCTCCATGCCGCTCAAGATGGTTTAACCAGAGCCACGAAGCAGTATGTGAAAGACATACGGGTGAGGAATTTTAATAGTTATATATGCCAGTAGCCCCCGAGACTTAAAATAGTTAGAATAACTGATTTAAGGATCATTTGTTATGCAGGATCTTACGGAGAAGAATACCCACCTGTCCTAGGAGCTTCAAGAGTGCAAGGCCCAACTTGGGGCCGCACTAGCCACCGCAGGGGGAGCCACAGAGACCCCCTCTGGTAATACATATTTCAAAAAGATAAGTAGTATATGAAGTGCAGCGTGTTTATAAGTCTGACAATAATATTGCAGATGGTGCCGGACTAGATCCAGACAAGCAACATCTACTGCACCAGTTGAAGGCCAGCGAGAAGGTGCTTATGAGGGTGCAGCAGGAGAGGAACAAACTCCAAGATGCCAACACCCAGCTGGGCGAAGAACCGAAAGATGTTCGGGTCCACTGTGCGACTCCGTGAAGGAGAGTCGGCGGCTTCGTCGCGGCATTTACAGTAAGTGCTTGAGCAAACTCTTTTGAAAAGAAGAGTTCGCGAGGAAGTCGATTGACATAAATGTGTCTGTAGGTGTGCTCACAGGTCGTCCCGCGGAGGAAATGCCCGGTTCAACGGGTGACCTACTTCCCGAGCTGCTGCAA